>CP139502.1:116201823-116801823 GCA_021014915.2 Artemisia tridentata subsp. tridentata | reverse complement strand
TCCTAGTTTTCAAGAAAATTAAATGGTTATTTTATATTTCCTGGGTAATTTTCTTTTCTTGAAAAATAATTATCGAAAATACTAAAATTGAATTTTGTAAATTCTTTTAATGTATTAATGCAACGTTAAAACCGTAAACGTGGGGAATTCTTTTAGTAGTAAATTGATCTACACCCGTGGGGTTTTTGGTTAGAGTCAACCTTACTAAAAGAATAATCCTAGTCTACTTTCTTTGAGAAGAGTGAGACTTAAACCATATACCTTTTCATGAATGAGAAGGGTATAATGGAAAATTAGAATTGTCTAAATTCTAAGAAATAACTCATAGCAAAATTTTAATAGTTAAGAAAATTGCACATTTTATGAATTATTAAATTAGAAGCTAGACTAGTTACCGCAAAATTGGTAAAAGGCAAACTAGCACACTTTGTCTAGTTGTTGTGCTTTGACCACTTTTAGATGCTACATACCATTGTGGGGATGGTAGTCAAATTAAGGAAGAAATTGCATGCCCAATTATTTCCAAGTTAATTGAATTGATGGATAGTCCATCATTTACAAAGTAGAAACAATCTTTTAGTACCTAAGTAATTGTTACGTATGGGATCACTCAAAGGTGTAGGAAAGTAAATAGCACACTATTTGCTTTTACTGGTTATGAAACACTTATAATGTTGTCAAATCCAGTGGGAGCATTGTGTTGTAATTACTGAATAACATATATTAACGTAATGATCTGTAATTCAGTGGGAGCTACAAGCTTGTTATCTTGGTAGTAACCCAGATTATCTCTAGAATGTCTTGAGATAATTAATTTCCAATTGTAGACACTTGTGGGTTTAAGGATAGTCATGTGCGTTTCCTTACTAGACAAGGTGGTTCTATATCTACGAATATCTATGACATAATCATATTAATCACATAAACAAATGATTGACGTGTTGTTTATCTGATACATGATGTTGTTCCATGCACAAGTGGGAGAAATCTTAATTGTGTGCAAGCAACAACACAAAGAAATATGATTTAAAGGATTCTCTTGACTGCAAGGTAAGAGAATTAATGTTCTAATGTGATTTATTCACATCTAATTTATAGAACACTTGGAATTAATATCTAGCGTAAGTGAGACCTTGACATCGATATTAATGACTAAGGTAAATTACATACTTTCATTACTAGCAGATCAACTGATGTAATGAAACTATGTTAATTTGCAAGTTCTAAATTAGATTCTTATTAGAACAAGTGTCAATATGATAATGAGATTACTTCAAACTAAATATTTATGTATTACTGAAATGACATAAATAAATGAAGTAATCTAATACTACTTCAAATTTGAATGTTTATGTATTCTTGGAATGTCATAAATATATGAAGTAAATAAATTAACTTGAAATACTATTGAAACCAAATTGTGGTGTTCATGACTACTTTAGTTATGCATATTTATATTTTATTGTAAAGATATAAATATAAAGTCTTTTAATTGTTACAAGACTTATAATAAAGTAAGACGTTAACTTGTTATGTTTTTAATGAAACATATACAAGAAGTCATTGAGTTGATCAATGATTTATAACGTAAATTGGGATCATAACTGTTTATGTCTTCTTGTTAAGACATGGACATGAAGTGACTTGGTCAAAAAGTACTTATGTTATATTGCATGCAAATTGGCTTGGAAATTCTATTATACCATTAAGCTGATTTAGTTGGTAAATAGATAAACCAAACAAAATATATATTTATCTTACATATTGTAAGATTGTCTTACAATATAATCCTAATGAAATACATAATGGTTATGGTACGTTCAGTTAGGAAAATCAAACTCTTGTTATATTGTTTGATTAAAGATAACTATGTCTCCCTTTCTTCCAAAAGTTATCAAGGTTAGGAAATTGAGTATGCATTGTATATACTCAATTAGACTCCAACCTAGAAGATTAATAAGATACCATTTATTATGGAATGTGATGAATCACATTAAGTCTTGAAATTGAAGTTCTGAATTTGTTAAAACTACTTTTAAGTAGGTTATTAACAAACTTCATGTAAGGAACTGTCAATATGTATTTGTAATGTCCTAAAAGAGAACAATTTTGTGTTGCTCTACTTGCTAAGTATTTATGGATAGTCTATAAATTGCTAAAGGCAAGTGGGAGTTTTATCTTAAAAAGATAAAATTACAAGATACATGATCTTCTAAAATACACTAGCAAATGTCATGCTGAGGATTAAACATGTTAATGTTAAATCTCAAGATGATGAAATTCTCATTCATAGATCCGCAAGGATATCTCAAATATTTGAAGGTATCAAACATTATACAATGGATATTAAAGTTTACGGGATTTTAAAGAGCATATTGTTGTTTGCATACAATGATGCTAATAAGATTGAGATGACACTCAATACTAGTCATGGTAGGATTTCATCCTTGTTAATGGCCATGTGTACTAATTATGCTTAACTGTAAGCATAGTTGCATTTTACATTAAAGAATTAGAATACTTTAAACTATAAAAGGTTTGATAGTTTGCTTGTCATAAATTCGTGGTTGAGGATGTCACATATTTTATGAAATATTATGTGGCATTATCAAGATAATTGATAGCATACATACAAGAACTTCATTAATTGAATTCTTGAAATAAGTATTCTCAAAATTCCCATAGATCAAAATTAGTTGATTTATGCCTTGTCAACAAGTATGTTTGACATGACTTGAGGCATAATTCATTAATTAGAATTATCATGCATTGATCTATTTTAGTGTTTGGATAATGGGATGTTATTGAACAGTTATTATTTTAATGAAATAAAATAATGGTTATGTTTATTTATCATTTTCTTAATAATATATCCTATATTTGCATGTTTATATCCTTGAATATATTTATATATTCTAAACTGTCCGTTGCCAGTTAATGATATGGGAATATCATTAAATTAAGGTAAATATGAGTATTGGTATAATATACTTTAAAGTATATTGATGCGTTGTCATACCAATTTCACATGATATTCAAATTGTTTGAATATAGGACTTAATCCAGCGACATGAGTTTACTTTATGGATCTCTTCATCAAGTAAATCATGAGTATATAGTTATCCTCAGACTTGAGATGCTAGATAACTGTCATGCATGTAGTGCATTTCTTTGATTCAATTTAACGCTATACGTAACTGGTAGCTATACAGATTGTTTTGGGAAGCGTTGCGAAGTGCATGTGTTATGCTCGTAGTCAAGATAGAATTTGTTCCTTCAAATTGTTTGGAGTTTAATACTGTTGGGCCCCTCGTAGGGTTGACAAGATGTTTGTGCGGCCGCACCCAAGATCTCCCCTGAATAGTTCAGATGATTTGGTAATCTTGCTCAATCATAAACAACGAGAAACATAATTATTAATAAAGAATGACTTGGATCCATATCTTTATTAATGTAGTATTAGAACAAAAGGATAAGTATGATGATTAATCATCAAGTGGATTTTCCAGGAGACCACCACCCGAGTTGTACTAGGGGCATTGGTGTGTTGCTAGACGCTAACCAATGTCATTACCCTTTTAATAGATTTCCAAGTGGGAGCTGTTAGAGTTTTGGAAAAATATTAAATCGTGTATGACTAGAATCGAACCCGGGACTGAGGGATTGCACACTTTACGTATGAATGATCAAAGGAATAATTAATATATATATATTATTATATATTTTAATTATTTGGACACGAAATATGGACTAATGGATGTTAAAGTAATTAACAGAATTGACTAATGACTGTTAGTGTAAAACCCAAAATTTGAAATCATGCAAAATGACCAAATTGCCCCTGAAACTTTAAAATTTAATTAATAAGTGTATAAAACACCAAATAAATTCCCAAACTCTGTGAAATAAGCAACATATGAAGTGAGGTAATTTTTGTTACTACATTTTAACATTTTACAATGTACAAAAATACTTGTCATACTACATTGTATCGAAAATATATATATATATAGGTATTTTAATTAATTGTTTTTACATTTAAAAGAGTATAAGATCAAATAAATTGAGATAATCATCAAACTAAATATGGAAACAATACACAAATTCAGAAAATTGAGTCCCTCAACCCAATTTAACGAAAATCATGCCCTCCCCATTTATTTCGCATGGTTTTATTTTATTCCCACTTTCATTCCATCGTTAAGAACCCTAAATCACACAAACAAATCCTCTCTTCTCCAATCCGATTTTCTGGAGGTGTGCTAGTATTTTTATGGTAATCATCAAGGTCCAAGGAGGCTGGGAAAAATAAGATTTGGGTCGTGGAAAGCTTGGTTCGAACGTAGGGATTTAATTTTGTCGAATTAGTTCATCCGAGAGGTACAAATCTCTATGCCTTATCCACACATTATAAAATTGATTTGGTATTTTTCTTATGATCTTTACATCATATATAACTCATATAAATTGATAAAATTGAATCATACAAGCTTATATGATCGTACGAATTTTTGAGAATAACAACGTAAATAAAATACAAATGGGTTCATACGATTTTTATGGATCTTGTTCATAATTTTTCTGGGTTCTAATATCATCATATCACTCTGTAAAAATGATCATTTGATTTTTTAAAGCTTAGAACGATCGTGGTATTTTTGTGTTCAAATCGGGTTTTAAGGAAAAAAGAAAGAAAAATGGGAAAACCTAATCATGCGATTAGGGTTTATGTTTTTTTATGATTGGATCTGATTAATAATTATGTTTAAATGATGGTGTAATGATTGTTTGATGATTGGAAGGATTAGGGTTAGGTTTTGTTATTTTAAAATCTATACCGATTGGAAATAAAATAAGAAGGGTGCGTTTTGCCAACTTTGAAACTTGTGGGATATTTTTTGTAATGTTATATAGATCTGTGTTAATGTATAAAAAATATAAGATGAGGGTTCTATGTGTAAATATTGCGAGAAAAGGATTTAATGGGTAATTATGTTGTCGAATTGAAAATAAATTAAATAGAGGGACTAAAAGTGTAAATTCTGGAAACTTAAGGTTATTCAGTGTAAATAAGGATATAAAGGTTATAATGTGTAATTTTGGATATTTAAGGGCTTAATATGTAATTATTAAAAATATAGGATTCGAATTGTGTTTATGGAAATTAAAGGGGCTTGTTTTGTAAATTTTAAAACTTGAAGGATCATTCGTACTATTTATTAAATATGAGGCGTATTCTGTAAATTGGTAAAGTAAAGTGCTTGATGTGTAAATATAAATATGGTAAGGGTTAAATTGTGATTTATGTAATTATAGGGTTTATTTTGTAATTTAATTAACTAAAGGGGTATAATCTGTAAATTGTGAAACTTAAAGGTTAAAAGTGTAATTCTGAATAACTTATGTATTTAAATGAGTAACTTGAGATATTTTCTTTTTAAACCTTTAACTTTAGTGTATTTACAATTAAAACCCTAAAATATGGGAACTTGTTATATTTAACCCTAAACTTTTATAACTTGCTAAAATAAACCTTATTTCCATAATATCATTTAATTAATGACTTAACCTAATTATGAAAACCTGCTAAAAATAGAAAGTTACTAAATATGGAAAGTTGCTATTTTTTGGAAAGTTACCTAAAAAGGAAAGTTACTAAAAATGGAAAGCCGACTAAGATAAGTAATCTGAGTTAGATAAGCTTTTAATAAGTCAGTCATGAATTCGTGTAGATTCGCTGAAGATGGAGTTTGCTTCCGACCTTTATATTTTCTGTTGTGTGTTCATTTGCGGTATAAGGTACAGATATTCTGACCTTCTCACAGGTTTCTCATGAACCCCTCTTCTTTATATCTTCTTGTTCCCTTGAACCTTGCTATGTTTCCCCTGTTTGTGAACTCTGATATGATCCCTTTCATATGCTGATCTGTTTAGCTTCTGATTTGATGCCATTGCTATGAGTTCCTTTGCTTTGAACCTTTTCTATTGATTCCCTTGTTATGACCTCTGATATGAATCTATGTTGTGAAAAACCTTTTAAATTATGACCTGGAAATGTTTTGAGAAGAGTTATTTGTTTAAAATGATGTTTATACTTTTACTTGAAATTTCACTAAATTTTATGAAAACTATTTGAAAGACTATCTTTATGAAAAACCGTTTTGAAGGATCATTTTTATGAAAACAATTATTAAGGGATTTCTTAAAATGGACTTTTGATAGAAATTTCTGAAATGAACTTTTGATCTGAACCTTGACTTGATTATTGATATAAACCTTGATCTGATGAACTCTGATTTGAACCTGATTTATTCTGAACCTCTGATATTTAATTCTGAAATTATTGACATGAACCTTATGCTATGAACCTTCTGATATGACACTCTGATTTTGACCTGATACTTGATACTTGACCCTGACCACGGTTTGATACCCGAGCCACCTCACTAGGCATGAGGGTTTCATGTCCATGTCATTGATGCACCGATGGCATGACTCTAGGGCAGGAGAGTGATGACCTGTCCCGTCCCTGATTTTATCTGTTATGTAGGAGAAGATTCTGGCCTACTGGGGCGCATGGATGCATCCTAGATTTGATCTGTTTCTGTTATCTGTTATTATTTACTGGTTATATATATATCTCTGGTGACTGATGGTGTGTGCGATACACGTCTTTCACATCTCTGGGAGCTAGCTACTCCATTTGATACATGAGGACACCCCTCATATTATCTGGTTACTTGAGAGGCATCCCTTCTGGATTACTGATATGGTTACATGGTTATGATATTATCTGTTCTGGGCTCGTGGTGGATTACTGTTCCTTTTCTTGTTTCCTTTACCTTATGTCAGTTATTTATTTCCTTAACCCGTATGACATCTGCATAACCTTATTTCTGTTACATTGTACTTTCCTCCACTACTGCTTTGTTATCGTTATATCTGTTCACTGAGCTCTCGTAGCTCAGCCGCATTTCTTTTCCTGCGGCAGGTTTTAGTAGGAAGCTGGGAATGAGTGGAGAGTACCTTGGACTTAGAAGATTTGATAGCTATTCTGGATTAAAGATGATTAGAAGCTGTTATATTTTAGAATTAGTATTATCGGAAGTTTCATTTGTAACCTTGAGAATTTTTGTATTACTTTAGATGTACGCTTTGTTTGATCTGATATGAAACCATTATTGTGATATCTTTACCCTTATCGGGTTGGGGTGTTACAATTTATGGTATCAGAGACGACAGGCTGCGACTCGTAATACATTTACCCTTGACCTGTGAACTTTGGACCACTAAGTTTCCACTGTAGGCGCTCATAAGTTAACCTTTAAGATTTTGCTTTAGGATTTCCCTATAGGAACTTAAGTTCTGACCAGTGAGGAATGGGTAGACTAAGGCATTTGCTTAAGTATCTTTGCTTCCGCATCACTCTGATTAGTGTCCCGCTTTTGATTAAAGCCTGTTGAAATCACATTGGAGATTGAAAGCTTATGCTTTACACCACCTAAAAATTTGAAACCTAATTAAATCTTGAAAGCATTGAGAATTGCATAGAAATTGTCTGACACTAGTTGATCCTTATCTTCAGACTCCGACTCTGACCTCTGATTCTTTTGTTAATCATCCTGATGCCTCTTCGGGCATTCTAAGAATTCCCATGACGATGATATACTTGATACATTCTGTTAGTTGTTTCTTGCTTCTGATAATCATCTATGAATCTTCTGACACTATTTGATTTCGTCTTAACCATCTCTGTTCACATGAGAAGTCTTGTGGTGTTCAACCACGAGTATAAAAATGTTTTCCCTTTATTTTCGAACGGTAAGACCTGCTTTATTGATCCATCTTTCTTTGATAGTTAACCCTAATTTTTATTCTGATAAGAGATTGATTGATTGAACATTCAAAATATGAACGACTACCCTCCTATGTCTCACCTTTGGCGTTTGAAACAATTTTGAAACCCCTACCATGATTACCGATTGTTAAACTCCTTGCTATCGCTATTACTCTGGAGACTCGTGTGTTACTTTCGCGGTTATGAAGTTTTTCCTAGAAGCCATTTCGTACACCAATGAATGAACCTTATATTGAGAATTAATTGGCACCCTGAGTTTTCCGAATATGATTCCTGGTTGAACCACCAAGTTTCCACTGAAAGGTGAAGTAGGATTTAACATGACTCCGAGAGATTGTCTAGCCGCCAAGCGAAGATGTCTTTCGGATCATACCAGTTGATTTGAGCAACCAGGAAGAGCAGCAACCGAAGACCAAGAAGTGAGTTTGCTTAAGTATATCTTCTGGGCGTGTTCCCCTACCTGATTTTGATTTTTCACTTCCGATCTGTTTGATAAACCGTTTAATACCTCTCCGACCATCCCGAAGGTCATTTAACCCTAATGTGTTTGACACATTCTATGAATTCATTACCCGTGCTGGGTATAAATGTATCATCTGATGCTACTCTGTCTTGCAAAATCCATTACTCCTCCTATGAGAACTCTAGTGGTTATTAACCATGGATATAGGAAGTTTATTCCCTCCCTTCTTAAATATTGAATCTTGCCATCAACTAGTTTTACTTGGAAGGATATGACGATAATTTGGTCTCTATGTGAAATTGTTAACTGAGCATGATGATGCTGACAACTGATATTCTATATGCCTCACTTTTGACAGTATACGATGTTCGTATTACCGATGATTCACAACCTACCTGCCACTTATGCTAAAAAGCTAAACAAGAATCCAACCCCTTGAATTGTTCGCTTATCTATTTCCACACTTTGATGAACCATGTACTTGACCCTGATATATGAACTATCCATCTGGCTTGGCGACCGTGCTCATCCTACGCATCCGTTTACTTTTGATATATTCGATTTTGAGGTCTTTAGGTTATGGATTTAGCTGGCCCTCGTAAGCTGCCAGGGATTTCCGTATCTGACATGTGACTTTAGAAATATATTTGCATCCTACTTTGGTTATGATAACCTTTAACCGCTCAAATCTGTTAAGCTTAACGCTGCTATGGAAACATTTAACTCGATCTCATTTAATTGCCAAATTTCTCCTGACACCTATGAATATCCACCCTTAGAAAGCTTTGGCATTGGAAGCTTCGTTGTATAAATTTTCTGGTGTTTTCTGATGAAACACTTGGGATTCCCTCCCATATGAGAAGTAGAATTGACTTTGAACCGATCTCAGTTGACGAACCATAATGCTATAGAAGTTGAGAGATTGAAGAAACTGATGGAATATGATTTTGTTCACCTCAGTGTTTCCTTTTGAATACCCTATTAGTTATGAAGAAGAAAGAGAAAATCTTGCGTCAGCGTATCGACTATCGTAAACCTAACCGTATCACTACCTCATATCCTGTGATGTCAGCAGTTTGAGTTGGCGAATTTTGAACTGTGCTGGAAGACCTGTCTAAGACACGCAGTCTTGCTTCTCTAATCATTTTAGTTGTACTAAGATGAATTGAGAGCAGAAGCAGACCCGCGAATGGAAGATGCGCAGTGATCATGTCGGAGATTCACGTTACCACACCACAGTGTCCAGAAGAAGCGTCGAAGGCTTGAGGGACCAGACTCAAGTTTATAATTCCTTTACACCCTATGATCATACGACAGACTGCATGGACTTGGAAGAAGTTTAAGATCATGAAAATTGAATGGATGATAATTCTGAAGCAAACGTTTGTGTTTGAAAGAGATGATTCTGTGAAGGATGAAGCTATGGATGACGTAATTCACTTCCTCTCGACCTACTAAAATTTCCGTTACCTGATAAAAAGATCCTCTGAATGATTTAGATTTCCCTCCAGAAATTCCGTTCTGTGTAGATTTTGAGTATGTTGGATGATGATTTGTTATGAGAAGTTTGAAGCAACCACTGATATTGTCTGAGTTGATTCTGGTGAGTGATGAAGGATTGACGCTATTAACGATGTATCCAATTCTGATGGACATTCTAAGCCTTTTCCGTTACTCTTTCGAGTAGTTAGTTCTCCTCTTAGTTATGGTGTTTGATTTTGATGACCTCTGAGACTGTAGTTGGATTAGGTGGATTAAGATAGTTTATTTTGTTCACGACTTGAGATAAAGTATGACCATCATGAGGGCATATTTATATGATGCCGGTATTATGACGTCTGGCCAACGTGATAATACTTACATCATATATCGTGCACTTGTTGTGGGCATCGGATATTTCGAGAAGTGCCTTAGAACTTTAGAAAATCTGATAACTGTTTGAGATTATCTGCGTTAGTGAGACTTTAAGTTCATCCTACCTATACGCGTAATCTGCTTTCACCATTATGCGATTTGATACGTCTGGACTCTCGTCACGCGTGTTGCCAACCTCTGAGCTTCAGATAATAATCTTAGGTTCTGTTATAGAACTTCTGCCAATTGATGTTATCGATAATCTATTTCTGTACGTTCTAATTTGATTTGTCTAATCAAATTCTGTGGACGGCATACCCGTCAATTTCCTGCGTCTCTTCCGAGAAAATACGATTATCATCTGTTACGTTGGCATATTATTCTTTTGATCTGGATTCTGTATGAATTGTCTTCTGAGGAAACCGAAGCTTTGATCAACAAAATAAAGTCATGAGAAACAAGTCTTTCATATTTCTGTTCACAGTCAGCTGTGTTTCCGTTTCGTTTCACTTCAAATTTCGAGGACGAAAATTTTCTTTTAGAGGGGAAGAAGTTGTAAAACCCAAAATTTGAAATCATGCAAAATGACCAAATTGCCCCTGAAACTTTAAAATTTAATTAATAAGTGTATAAAACACCAAATAAATTCCCAAACTCTGTGAAATAAGCAACATATGAAGTGAGGTAATTTTTGTTACTACATTTTAACATTTTACAATGTACAAAAATACTTGTCACACTACATTGTACCGAAAATATATATATAGGTATTTTAATTAATTGTTTTTACATTTAAAAGAGTATAAGATCAAATAAATTGAGATAATCATCAAACTAAATATGGAAACAATACACAAATTCAGCAAATTGAGTCCCTCAACCCAATTTACCAAAAATCATGCCCTCCCCATTTATTTCGCACGGTTTTATTTTATTCCCACTTTCATTCCATCGTTAAGAACCCTAAATCACACAAACAAATCCTCTCTTCTCCAATCCGATTTTCTGGAGGTGTGCTAGTATTTTTCTGGTAATCATCAAGGTCCAAGGAGGCTGGGAAAAATAAGATTTGGGTCGTGGAAAGCTTGGTTCGAACGTAGGGATTTAATTTTGTCGAATTAGTTCATCCGAGAGGTACAAATCTCTACGCCTTATCCACAAGTTATAAAATTGATTTGGTATTTTTCTTATGATCTTTACATCATATATAACTCATATAAATTGATAAAATCAAATCATACAAGCTTATATGATCGTACGAATTTTTGAGAATAAAAACGTAAATAAAATACAAATGGGTTCATACGATTTTTTTGGATCTTGTTCATAATTTTTCTGGGTTCTAATATCATCATATCACTCTGTAAAAATGATCATTTGATTTGTTAAAGCTTAGAACGATCGTGGTATTTTTGTGTTCAAATCGGGTTTTAAGGAAAAAAGAAAGAAAAATGGGAAAACCTAATCATGCGATTAGGGTTTATGTTTTTTATGATTGGATCTGATTAATAATTATGTTTAAATGATGGTGTAGTGATTGTTTGATGATTGGAAGGATTAGGGTTAGGTTTTGTTATTTTAAAATCTGTACCGATTGGAAATAAAATAAGAAGGGTGCGTTTTGCCAACTTTGAAACTTGTGGGATATTTTTGTAATGTTATATAGATCTGTGTTAATGTATAAAAAATATAATATGAGGGTTCTATGTGTAAATATTGCGAGAAAAGGATTTAATGGGTAATTATGTTGTCGAATTGAAAATAAATTAAATAGAGGGACTAAAAGTGTAAATTCTGGAAACTTAAGGTTATTCAGTGTAAATAAGGATATAAAGGGTATAATGTGTAATTTTGGATATTTAAGGGCTTAATATGTAATTATTAAAAATATAGGATTCGAATTGTGTTTATGGAAATTAAAAGGGCTTGTTTTGTAAATTTTAAAACTTGAAGGATCATTCGTACTATTTATTAAATATGAGGCGTATTCTGTAAACTAGTAAAGTAAAGTGCTTGATGTGTAAATATAAATATGGTAAGGGTTAAATTGTGATTTATGTAATTATAGGGTTTATTTTGTAATTTAATTAACTAAAGGGGTATAATCTGTAAATTGTGAAACTTAAAGGTTAAAAGTGTAATTCTGAATAGCTTATGTATTTAAATGAGTAACTTGAGATATTTTCTTTTTAAACCTTTAACTTTAGTGTATTTACAATTAAAACCCTAAAATATGGGAACTTGTTATATTTAACCCTAAACTTTTATAACTTGCTAAAATAAACCTTATTTCCATAATATCATTTAATTAATGACTTAACCTAATTATGGAAACCTGCTAATTATGAAAACCTGCTAAAAATAGAAAGTTACTAAATATGGAAAGTTGCTATTTTTGGAAAGTTACCTAAAAAGGAAAGTTACTAAAAATGGAAAGCCGACTAAGATAAGTAATCTGAGTTAGATAAGCTTTTAATAAGTCAGTCATGAATTCGTGTAGATTCGCTGAAGATGGAGTTTGCTTCCGACCTTTATATTTTCTGTTGTGTGTTCATTTGCGGTATAAGGTACAAATATTCTGACCTTCTCACAGGTTTCTCATGAACCCCTCTTCTTTATATCTTGTTGTTCCCTTGAACCTTGCTATGTTTCCCCTGTTTGTGAACTCTGATATGATATCTTTCATATGCTGATCTGTTTAGCTTCTGATTTGATGCCATTGCTATGAGTTCCTTTGCTTTGAACCTTTTCTATTGATTCCCTTGTTATGACCTCTGATATGAATCTATGTTGTGAAAAACCTTTTAAATTATGACCTGGAAATGTTTTGAGAAGAGTTATTTGTTTAAAATGATGTTTATACTTTTACTTGAAATTTCACTAACTTTTATGAAAACTATTTTAAAGACTATCTTTATGAAAAACCGTTTTGAAGGATCATTTTTATTAAATAATTATTAAGGGATTTCTTAAAATGGACTTTTGATAGAAATTTCTGAAATGAACTTTTGATCTGAACCTTGACTTGATTATTGATATAAACCTTGATCTGATGAACTCTGATTTGAACCTAATTTATTCTGAACCTTTGATATTTAATTCTGAAATTATTGACATGAACCTTATGCTATGAACCTTCTGATATGACACTCTGATTTTGACCTGATACTTGATACTCGACCCTGACCATGGTTTGATACCCGAGCCACCTCACTAGGCATGAGGGTTTCATGTCCATGTCATTAATGCACCGATGGCATGACTCTAGGGCAGGAGAGTGATGACCTGTCCCGTCCCTGATTTTATCTGTTATGTAGGAGAAGATTATGGCCTACTGGGGCGCATGGATGCATCCTAGATTTGATCTGTTTCTGTTATCTGTTATTATTTACTGGTTATATATATATATATATATATATATATATATATATATATATATATATATATATATATATATATATATATATATATATATATATATATATATTTATATATATATATCTATGGTGACTGATGGTGTGTGCGATACACGTCTTTCACATCTCTGGGAGCTAGCTACTCCATTTGATACATGAGGACACCCCTCATATTATCTGGTTACTTGAGAGGCATCCCCTCTGGATTACTGATATGGTTACATGGTTATGATATTATCTGTTCTAGGCTCGTGGTGGATTACTGTTCCTTTTCTTGTTTCTTTTACCTTATGTCAGTTATTTATTTCCTTAACCCGTATGACATCTGCATAACCTTATTTCTGTTACATTGTACTTTCCTCCACTACTGCTTTGTTATCATTATATCTGTTCACTGAGCTCTCGTAGCTCAGCCGCATTTCTTTTCCTGCTGTAGGTTTTAGTAAGAAGCTGAGAATGAGTGGAGAGTACCTTGGACTTAGAAGATTTGATAGCTATTCTGGATTAAAGATGATTAGAAGCTGTTATATTTTAGAATTAGTATTATCAGAAGTTTCATTTGTAACCTTGTAGTTTTCTGTACTTCATTGTAACCTTGAGAATTTTTGTATTACTTTAGATGTACGATTTGTTTGATCTGATATGAAACCATTATTGTGATATCTTTACCCTTATCGGGTTGGGGTGTTACAGTTAGTAAATAAAGGAGGGGGTTGAGTGTCAAGTTTTGAAACTTAAGGATGTTTTTGCAATAACTTGTTAGACAAGATTAAGTTCTATACATATACATTATAACCTTTAAGAGATAATGACGATCGACTAATAATATATATCTTTATTAGTCTGACACAATATAATCACTAAAGTCAGTCGACTTTAATAAAGTATGATTCTATCGTACATGTTAATGAACAGAAGTCAATCGACTTTAATGAACATGATATTATATCTTTGTCATATGCAGGCTATGTATTGTACAGTAGACACTATGCTTGATTATAATATCATGGTGATAATAGTCATATATATATATATGTACCGTATATATATATATATATATATATATATATATATATTATATATATATATATATGTGTGTGTACGTACAGCATTTATATATATTTATATTATTACTTCCTTTACTTCTTGAATAATGGATTCAAGGCTTATTGAACAAAATAGTTTTGGTTTAATAAATTATGTTCATTCACTAGCATCAACCTTTGGTTGCTTTTATAGTACGTTTGTGGAAGATCTCGGATATAACATACTTTTGTTATTCATCTTGGATTGTGGAACAAAAAGGTAAGGGGTTCCACCTTAATCCTGTTTGTTCTTGTTTGATTGATCTAGTGAAGGAGAAAGAAGATTTGATCCTTGTTCTTGCTAGGATCATAAAGGTACGTTTCTTATTTAATATTCGGTAATACTTTATACATGTTAAATTAAGATCCTTGCTTCCGCTATTATACGTGCTTTGATGTTTATTTATTTATTTGAATGTCAAGATATTTAAATTCCAACAACAAAATCGTGGCGAAGACTCTCTGCACTCTTTGTGAGCTTGGATCACTCAACAATCCTGTTGGATGCTTTCCGTTGATTGCATCTTATGCTAATGTGTGAATCTGCTATTAGTCTCAGGTATGATTGATTTAATTTGCATGCTTAGTAATAGTTATGACTTATGATGCTACAGCTGCATAATTATAGTTAAAGCGGAGCTACACTTGGGGTTAGATAGTTCAACTGAAGTCGCTGAAACCTTAAAAATTATCAACAGTATGTTTATAAAACTGCGTGCAACCATCACTTTTAGTATAATTTATTGCTTGAACCTTCTGATTTTGGTAACATGAACCCAATGTTGTTGTTTTCTCCTAATTTTTAAGCAAGAGTTTGCTCAATTTTGTTGATTTGCATTCATAAGTTGTCCATTTATCTATTTTCACACACTAATTATTGTTATTATTTGCTGATAATCCTAATTTGAGTGATTTTTGAAGTTTTTGATTGTCAATTTCAATTCAATTGGCCAAGCTCTTGTTAGATGCTTACCACAAATAGATAAATGTAGAATGTAGTGATTGGCATACCTAATTGCTATGCCTAATTTTGTGCCTAACAAAGATATTGATACATGTGGCAAAATCAATTATATATATAAGAAAGAAATAGTGCAATCAATGTGTCCAACAAGGCAACAATGAATGGAGTAGGCATATAATTAGGCATGTGAAAATCGTTTGAAATCTGTGGCAAAAAAACCACGGATATGTGTGGAAAATGGCTACTAGAAACTGTGGGAAATTTCATGAGAAATCTGTGGGAAATTAAACCCACGGATTATCCACAATGATATTCGTGGGAAATAGTCAACGCCCCGTGGGAAAATCAGTGGGAAAATATTTACCCACAAGGTTTTTACAAACAGAATAATTCCGTGTGAAATCCGTGGAAAAGGGCCTTTTTCCACGGGATTTCCCATAGGTTTTACTGTGGGAAAAACCTGTTTATGTAGTAGTGTGTGTGTCTGGATGGTTATAATAGAATCAACCAGGGGTATTTGTGTCTTTTTGTTTTCTGTCCTTCCAAATCGTCCCTATTTTTGAAGGATACATGGTGGAAGAAAAGCACCCAAATCATCAGTCCTCTTCCGTCCCTTTTGTGTCCCCAAAAATCTAAAGAGCAGAACTTTCTTTTGCATCCCTTCTTTTCGTTTCTTTTTTCCCCTATAGATATCCTTGAGAACAGAAGGTTAGAGATGATTTAAGAAAGATAGAAGTTATGCCTTGATGCTTGAGCGGATCTCATATAAGTTGATCAACACTTGGAGAATAGAGTACAGTGAAAAACCATTACCCGTTTTATAAGTATGAAAATGTGCACAAGATTTTGGTATTGAGGGACTTGTTTTGGCTCTTGTGAGTGGTTTTGCTGTTTAGTGGTCCTATGGTATTTTTGTTAAGGGCAGTGAGTATCGCAGGTGGCATAGTATTCCCCAATAGTTTTATTTAGCATATTATGCAGGTGTCTATGATTCGGTTATATAGTAAACATATATATCTGCTACTTACATATTATGCAAATGTTAAATGAGTTTTTTCTTTGATGAATACCCAGAACCATTGAAGAAATTGGGTGGGATGTCATCTAGCTAATGAATGATTGTTTATATGATTGCATTAAGCCTTTAAGTAATGTTAGTAAATAACCGATTATGTGCGGTTCACAAGCGATGAAACAACAAAGGTTAAAAGAAAAACCATGAACGTAGAATGACCTACAATTAGCTCTCGTTGTTTTGAGCATGTTAATCACAAATGTTCCAGAAAAGTTGTGAACTGATCACTGTGTACTAAACTTAATATTAACATGTCTTGCAGGTCTTGAACTTGAAGGTACATGCAGTAGTGGGAAAGAGAATGGAATTTAATTTGTTAGATATCTTTAATACAGTAAGTGACGATGGTTTTGAATCTATGATGCAAAAGTTGTAACTAAGAGAGCTCCACTTTTAACTTGAATATTGATGATTTCTCATTTTGGTTTGTCTACATTCGATAAGTATAATAGTATATCGTTATTCGATCTCTTTTTGGTTCATTATATTTTCTTGTGACAGTGATATAACTCCATCTCCTTTAGTTTCCTTTTATACCTGAAGTATTATTGATTCTGGATCCCAGAATTGGCCACTCATTAAATTTCTTGCATACACTTAGAATTATGATTTGAAATGGTCCTATTGAATAGCTTTCAGCCTTTCACAATATCGTGTCTGAGATAAAGTATCATGCCTGTGAAATGGTCTCATGACTCCGTGGAATTATGATATGCTACATCTTGATAAAATCACCTCAAGTATATCAAAATCATGCCTAATCTAGATAAAATATAATCTCATACTAGAAACGTACAGACCCGATACACAAAAAACTTTAAATTTTAGTAACACAAGGCTGAATTGGCACTAATTAATTACATAACTCACAGAAAGTCTTTGAGAAGCTAGCTTCATGGGTACTTCCATGACCATCCTCCATCATAAAGAACGATCTTAGTTTGGGATTATATGGACTTGATCACAGTAAGAGAAAACCAACGATCATGTATAAAGGCTTCACTTTTTAATTAATGATCGGTCTCCACATTGGCCATCTGTTTAAAATTAACACTTTTTGTTCGAATATTTCAAATTAAGTAAACACTTAAATAAACAGTCGTTAGGTTAATGGGTTTATTACTTTATTCAAAGGCCCATTATAAAATCTAAAAACAAGCCCAAGATATTACTAATAACAATAAGACAAAAATTAATAAGTAGTCAATGAGTTAGGTGGTGTTTGTTTCTTTTGATATGGATGCGGTCCGACATTTTGTCTAATAAAAGAGTTTGTTTTTTTCTCTTCGTTCAACGCGGTCAGAGGTTAAAACCTCTTACCCAACTAGATGTGGAAGTGGTGTCTTAGGTTGTGTTTGTTTAATTAAGATGTTTTGGGTATAAATTTGACTATCACATCTTACTGTTAAAAGGTGAATATAAAGTTTGAATCTAAATGAAATAACGTTGCTTGTTTTTGTATGGTAATTGTCTGAATGATTTTAAATGTCCGTCTTTTTAAGTATATATTAAACTATATCAAAAGTAGTAAAAAAAAAAAAAAAAAAAAAAAAAAAAAACCGAAAAACCGAAACACAAAACCATTAAACACTATCTTGTCATGTTAATAAAGTGGTTAAAATTACCGAAAAAAGTACGGAACATAAAATATAAAGTTTGAGAAGTTAAAAGTTGTTAAATAAAAAAATAAAAGTTGTCAACAAGGGCTAAAATAAATGGTATTCGGTAGTCAAAGATTTGAGAAAAAAAAAGTTGTCAACAAGGGCTTGTTGTCCAAGAAAAAGAAACATACTCCATCTTCTTCAATTCACCTACATTTCCTATTCATTTTCCCTCATTCAATTTTTCACATTTTTTTTTTCAATTTAATTTTTTTTATTTTAGTTAGGATTTGAAATTGATATAGTTTTATGCGACTTGTAATTTTACATCTATACCCCTCATTTGAATAATTGCTTGTGTAGTTTGACACTGTGCATACATACCTCAACTTCGTGATTAGCTAATTGGATTAGACGTAATTACTTGTAATTTTACATCTATACCCCTTAAGCGAATTGGAAAGGGGTGTTTGGTTCAGCTTATATAGCCGGCTTATTTTCTTTTCGGCTTATGTTTCATAAGCTCACAAAAAGTTACTCACTCCGTCCCAAAATAATTGTCCCCCCAACAAAAAACACATAGTCTAATTGAGTTATGTGTAATTGGATGTAATAGGAGATACGGATTCCAAAAAAGCAAAACGATGATTTGAAGACAAAGATTGAAGATGAGAGGGCAACTGCAGAGGCTCAAAGAGCAGCGGACATACAGGCTTGGCATAAAACACTCAATAATAGGTTGGAGTCTTTTGCTCAAAATTATCCTCCCCGAACTGCTGAATCGGATCATGGTCCTAGCTAGTCTGCTTGAGCGAATTTAAGTTGATTAACACTTAGAGAATAGAATACAATGAAAAACCATTAATGCCCATTTTATAAGTACGAAAATGTGCACAAGAATTTGGTATTGGGGGACTTGTTTTGGCTCTTGTGAGTGGTTTTGCTGCTTAGTGGTCCTATGGTATTTTTATTTAGGGCAATGAGTATCGCAGGTAGAGCTGGCATAACAGGTCCGACACGACACGACACGACACGAACTCGATAAGACACGAACCTGTTAAGGCCAAACATGAACACGACACGATAACTAATCGTGTCAATTTTTCCAAACACGAACACGACACGAAATTTAACAGGTTACACGATAAGAAACCTGGTAAGAGACCTGTTAACAAAAATCATAAATTTAAACTAGCGAACCTGTTAAGGAACCTACTAAAAAACCTGCTAAGGAACATGCTAAAGACACGATAAGAAACCTGGTAAGAGACCTGTTAACAGGTCTTAACAGGTCTTATCTTGTCTTAACAGGTTTCTTAGCAGGTTTCATTTAGTACATATGTATATTCGTGTCTTATTATGTCTTAACAGGTCCGGACCTGTTAAGACACGAAACCTGTTAAGGCCAAACACGAAACCTGTTAAGACCAGGTCGTGTCGTGTCGTGTTAACAGGTCCGCGTCAGAAATTGTCACCTCTAATCGCAGGTGGCATAGTATCCCCCAATAGTTTTATGTAGCAGATTATGCAGGTGTCTATGATTCGGCTATATAGTAAACATAAATATCTGCAACTTATATATTATGCAAATGTTAAATGAGTTTTTTCTTTGATGAATACCAAGAACCATTCAAGAAGTTGGGTGGGATATCAACTAATGAATGATTGTTCATATGATTGCATTAAGCCTTTAAGTAATGTTAACATGGCCGTCTCGTTTTCGGTGGCTCTAGGCAATAACAACAAAGAGGCCTTATTACACTTGTAAACTAAAGAGAAATTGCATATAAACTTGAATTGTATGACTCTTATATGTTTAATATTATACGTATTTATATCCAAAACTAATAAAATGTGGCCCCTTTTAATTGGAGGCCCTGTCCGACGGCATCTATTGCACGCCCCTCTAAGTGTTAGTAAATAAGTGATTATGTCCGGTTCACAAGGGATGAAACAACAAAGATTAAAAGAAAAACCATGAAAGTAGAATGACCTACAATTAGCTCTCGCTGTTTTGTTATAATGATGTTTTGAGAAAGTTAATCACAAATGTTCCAAAAAAGTTGTGAACTGATCACTGTGTACTAAGCTTAATATTAACATGTCTTGCAGGTCTTGAACTTGAAGTTACATGCATTAGAGGGAAAGAGGATGGAATTTAATTAGTTAAATATCTTTAATACAGTAAGTGACGATGGTTTTGAATCTATGATGCAAAATATATTTTGTTTCAAAAGTTGTAACTAAGAGAGCTCCACTTTTAACTTGAAAACTGATGATTTCTCATTTTGGTTCGTCTACATTTGATTAGTATGACAGTATATCGTTGTTTGATCTATTTTTGGTTCATTATATTTGGCTTAATTGTGACTGTGATTTAACTCCATCTCCTTTAGTTTCCTTTTATACCTGAAGTATTATTGATTCTGGATCACAGAATCGATCACACATTAAATTCCTTGCATATACTTAGAATTATGATGTGAAATGGTCCTATTGAATAGCTTTTAGCCTTTCACAATACCGTGTCTGAGATAAAGTATCATGCCTGTGAAATGGTCCCATGACTCCCATGGAATTATGATAAGCTACATCTTGATAAAATCACCTCAAGTATATCAAAATCATGCCTGATCGAGATAAAATATAATAATCTCATACTAGAAACGTACAGACCCACACTAGTACATTAACCACTTTGCCCGACGACGTTTTAGCAATCGTGCCGACATCATGACGTCGGCACTATAAGATGCCGACGACATAACGTCGACAGGCTCTTGTTGACAATGCTCCATCGGGAATTAACTTCCCGATGAACTCAAATAAGTACATTTTATTACCATCATTTATCATATTTATTTGACTTGTTTTATTATATTATATATGAGAATCGATACGTTAATGCTTACTTTTGTAATTCTCAGGTAAAAACAAGTATTATGTGAAACTTGGCGATTTTGGACTAATTATGGTGCAAAACACGCAAGATGTTAAGAGTCTACCAAAATGTACAAGATCAAGATCATTCTGCTCCAGATACGCTGCATCCTACTTCTAACATACGGCGCATCACTATCAAGATTTCACAAATGACAATCCAAGACGGTAAAGGACATGCGCCGCATAGAGAAATGGAGTTACGCCGCATCTTAAGGCGGTGTACGAATATTCCTGAATATATTAATCTTGGACCCCACGCGAAGTTAAGTCAATGCGCCGCATCTACTTATTCAATGCGCCACATCTAGCCCTCAGACAGAAACTATAAATACCCCAAGGCCAAACGAATTTCGAGAGCCTACAGACTTTAGAGACCGAAGACCGAAGACCGAAGAAACCCTAAGCCGAATTCAGACGTATTAGCAGCACAAGACACACCCCTAACGAAGATACAAGAGCTGTAAGAAGGTCCTGCATGTATTCAATTCATTAAGTAGTTTTGTTTTATTGTATTAGTACACTTTAATTCATCAGGATTGATGGGCCGATTCCATGTGACTACGGAAAATCATGGGCACCCCTTAAAATTGCTTTCCCATTAATTAAAGTTTATATGTTGATGTCTTTGGTGACTTTTATTAGTGCATTGATAACCTTTGTGTCTAGCTGAGCATTGCTTGGGTCGCCATGCCCCTTCCTCGCCTATTTATTCTATCGTTTCTAGGATAGTGGGATAGACATAAGTGATCATTAAGGGTTTACTCGCCGATAAGATTAGAGCCAACGAGAAAGGGTTAACTCTCGATGCGTCGCATCGAACTATACACTTCATATAAAACTAGCAATAAAACAAGTGACAGACTACTTAATTATCAGGACAGGTCTTCTTATTGTCTCAAGTATCTATCTGTGTACGTGTGTGCTAATCGCTGATTCGTGCTCATTAGTTTAGTTTATATTTAATCATAACCAAACCGTGCCAGTCTCTCAGACTGAACCCCTTTGCGTTAGATTAGGTTGTATAGCTAACTTAAGATATTAAAGTACTGAGTAGAATAACTAGATAATACGTTCCACTCTTAGTGATCGACACTCTACTTACCATTATATTCATACTGACCGGGTACACTGCTCGTTAAAGTGTCTGTTTTATTGATAAGTCGGCTAAATATAAATTTAAAACTTGAGTAGGTATTAATACTGCTAAAACCACAATGACACATCACGCGCGCACCAAGTCTTTGGCGCCGCTACCGTGGATATAAATTAGAGCAATACACCGCACACACATCACTTCCCGACAAAAAACCCCGACGAAAATGTGGGACCTACTCGTTTTTTCAGTCAAAGTTTTTGTGGTTCGACAAGATTGTCCCGACGACACGTCGTCGGGACCATACTAATAATTAACGATTGAATTAGTAAACTTAATTAATTTATAAATTAATACCGACGACATGACATCGGTATTAATTTATAATGGTCAACAACATTTTAGTAATACCTACCTCATGACGTCGGTATTATTTATAAAAGTCAATGAAATTGTACATAATATCGATGTCATGATGTCGGTATTATTTATAAAAGCCAATGTAAGTGTAAATAATACCGACGACATGACGTCGGTAATTAAAAACTATAGATTGTTTTAGATATTAAAGGCCGACGACATGTCGTCGACATATAATTTTAGTGCAGCTGCACAGCTGCAATTTTCCAGATTTTTTCTGGAAAATTTTCCGAAAAAAATCTACCAATACCTGCAATTTTCCAGCTGAATACTAACACATCCAAAACCACTAAACACTTATAAACTTTACAAAATGGCTATAAACTTTATAACGGCTAAAACGGTTATATATAACCACTAAACACTTATAAACTTTACAAAACGGCTATAAACTTTATAACACCCTCAAAATACATTATAAACTTTACAAAACGGGTGTTATAATCGCTAGACCTAGCTGCCATATCTATAAATGTTGCAATATCCGCAATGTTCAAGTCGCCAAAAGGTTAAACTATACAATAATAAGATTCGGGTCATTTTCCAAACTTCGGCATTTACTATTCATGGGTTACTATTCATCATTTCACTATTCATCGTTTTTGAAGTCAGTTTACGACTTTGAGATGTTTTCAAAATTTTTACTATTCATGAAACACTATTCATTCCCGGAGGGAAATAACTATTCAGGGTTATCATTCATCATTGCGTAAACTAGGTTTACGGGTATTTTAAATTCGCGTAACCATTAAGGTTTAGCTGCGTATTCATGCATCATCATTAAGGACACATCATATAGACTAGAGTAGTCTACATATCATCAGTAACATCATCGTCATATTAGGTCATGCACGGGTTTGCATAATTTATATTCACGTATATCTATTTATTAAATAAACGCTAACACTCGATCATTTACTACTAACATTATACCCGACACTCCCGGCTATGATCCTAATATACTTTCACACTCATTATAATGATATAAGAATTATATTATTAGTTTACCCGGTGTTTTTAAATCAATTACTATATTTTTCGTTAAACGCTTATAACTACGACAGTTTGCGAAATTTCAACACGAAAACTATTTGAACACCCGATTCTTGCAAGGAATGTGATTTTATAATTTTTACAACTTTGTCACACTTTATTTTGTTCCGTCAGGATTTATTTCTAGCTAACTCGGTACCCGGTAACACCTAATACACAACTTAAACTAACTAAATCTTATCATCCATGGGATAAGCTCATTTATGAGCACACACACTTTTTTTTCTTCCATGTTTGCCACCCCATTGCCCCCCCCCCCCTAGGTCCAAATTACTTGAGTACTTTGACCCTAAATTTCTACTAATAGATATTTCACTTATAACATTTCATTTACACTTTCATATAACAAAATAAACTAGCAAAGTTTTCTCTCATTATCTTCCACCCTTTGTGTGTTTCTGCCAAGATCAAATCAAGAAGAAGAATCCATCAAAATTTCAAGATCAACCAACTTACAAGCTCTATTAGTGTTACTAGTTAAGGTTTTGAAATAAAAACCTCTAGGTTAATTACATATTTTGCACCAAAAACTCATCAAAACTTCAAGTAAGCTTCAAGTAAACTTTTCTACTCTTTCATACTTTCATTTAACATATTTTGATGTTCTAGTAGCAATCATGCAAATATGCATATGTTATATACCACTTAACACTAATTTTTGACACTAAAATGAGTTTAATGAATTTTATGAGTAATCTTATGAGATCCACCATTGTTGGTGAAGATTAGGAACCCATGACACCCTAAGAAGGTGTATGGTAGGTTTTAGAATAGCTTGGTGTTGATTGGAAGTAATTAGAACAAGCCTTGAACTAGAAAAATTGGTTTTAACAAAATATAGACAAGGTGCTGTCCATTTTTGTGAATTCTGGAAAAATTAGTAGATCATGAGTCATTTTGGTTTTTATTTTTAGAAAATACGCTCAAAAACGAAACCGTGGCCGCTGGAATGAGCAAAAACGAGCTTACGACGAGAAAGATACGTTACTTTTAAGTTTGACGACGAAAACTATTTTTCTGAAAATAAGTGTGCTGTTGCACGATTTTCGACGGGTAAAAAGAGGCGTTAAACGCGATCTAGACAAGCCGAAGTATCAAAAATCTATTAGTTAGCTGTAAGACGAAGCCGAGGACATAAATAACGTAGAAAACGAGCTTATAACGACCAAGATACAAGCGTTTGAAAACCCACGATCACTATATATTTTTACCAGCTTTTAATAGAAATATTTCTAAGTATAAAAACTGTTTTTTGCGAGACACCATGTTGAGAGCCGTTTTTCTCATTGATCGAGACTCGTATGGATAAAATTTCGATGATACAAATTTAAGATATTGTTACAAGGTTTCTAAAAACGCCGAGCTTATTTACTAACACTCAATGTACACCGTTTTATGACTAGTTTTTCGAGGCCATTTGGTCATTTTAATAAGTTGTGAAAAATGCTAATTTACGACGGAAAACTCTATATTTATCGATAGATCACAAAACAACGATCGTGGGATATCGTTACAACGTATTTATACGAAAAGTGTTTTATAACTTAACGAGACGTCAAAAATATATTTTTCGACGGTAAACTTTATTTCCAAAACTCACGAGTGGTATCGATAACATACGTATTTGCATGTGTAGCATAAATTCATGACTTACATTAGATCATATCATTCATATTAGGTTGCGGCTAGGGATCGCGCCTCATTTCAGTATATTCACTATTGTTATCATAGCTATTGCATCAGGTGAGTTTTCATAGCCCCGTTTTCAATTGATTATTTAATTTCTAAACTCTCGGGGGAGAATACATTGCACCATTTTTTTACGGACCAAAGTATCAAATTCATTTACATTGCTTAAGTTACCATCATTGCCTTGTTAAAGTCCCCTTTTATTTATCATGGACCGTTAATTTGGATGTAAGCGAGAGTGAGTGAATAGATCTATTGAGGGTGACGCCTCCGTTCGGGTTGGTAGCGCCAACTAGTCATACGAACGCATTTCATTTGAATCATATCAGAGTGTCTGGCAAAGCACTCAGTTTGGGGCATTTATATCAGTCTAGCTTCGGGGTCATGAGCTTAAGAGCCAATGTATGATTTTTATGTAGCATCTTTATCATTTCAGTTTATACATGTGGTTATCGTAGAGATTTACCATTTATTTAAACCTATGATTCTCACCAACATTATTGTTGATCATTTTAGCAATGTATTTTCAGGTAATTAAGGCATTCGCATCATGGCCTGCATGTGGACATATCATAGAGTCGCGGTGACGACGCGTCTCACTTGTATTTATATGCACTTTGAACTATCGTTTGGTTTGTAACAAATTATTTCCGCAAACTTGAATCATCTTTTGGGACCTACTTTTTGTAAACTCTGAATGTTTTATCTAATCAAACGATGTACTTTTAAAACGACACTTTAGGTCGTTTAATATAACTGTAACTGTGATGCTATGGCAGTCACGCCCCAGGTATTCCATTCCGCTGCAAATCATGTATTTGGGGGTGTGACAGTAATGATGAAAACTAATTCACATGTTTACATAATCAGAAAGATGTAATAGATGTGTATCAATTGATGGCCGTGAAGAAGACTTCTCGTACATTATTGATTAGTCCTAATGTTTATCAAGAAAAGGTAAGGTTGGTTGATGTTGTTGGTGAGTGTTTAGATGAAGAGTTGGAGTCAAGGGTTCGGTGTATAAGAGTTTCCGAGTTCTTGGTTTTCTTTTGACCTAGATCTGCATTAGTTAATGAAGATGTCTTTCTAATGTGTTCTAATGTGATATTGTACGTACGTTATCAACTATGTTTAGTTATGCATATATATGTTGTTGTTGTTGTGAAAATTACATATATGCATAAAGAATGGAGCGATATAATCCTTTTATGTGTTCTAGACGTATGTTATGTTTGAAACCAAAAGAAGACTCTTCTTGGATACGTTTACCAAACCCTTACTGATGTTTTTGCTAGATGTAGACCAGGAGGACCTTTTATTGCAACGAGACAAAGGCTCGATATCTTCACAGCGGATGAGCAAGAGATTATTAACGAAATTAATCCCATCATTCAGTCTATTACATTATTGAATTCCATTTCTTGTTAATGTTAAAGTTATGAAACACGAATACTAACTATGTATGGGCACAAACTATTTTGTGAAGGTACAATGATGGCGATCCTTTGTCCTCCGATGATCAAACTTATATTCTTGATAACGTCTTCAATCACCATCCATATAAAGTTCAGAAAACAAAGTTCCAAGAAAGTCGTTGCTTTTTTGTTGTATCAACCGATGGCCGTAAAGAAGACTTCTCGTACATTAAATGTGTTGAGAATTATGAAGACGGTTTACATATATGCATAAAGAATGGAACTGAAGGAACAATATCACAATTAACAAACACGAAGGCAAACCTTTTATTTAAAACACACAAGAGTTCTCAACCACATACATTTCATACAGACTCAAACGAAACAACTCGACAAGCAAACGAAACAACTCGACAAGCAAACAACACAACTCGACAAGCAAACGAAACACACGACATAGACCATAACAAACATCGCCCATTAATTTTTTTTTTGCTGCTACTTCCCACTTTGCTAGAACCTGCACCATCTTTTCCCTTCCGTGCTTTCCTTTGCTTGATGAAATGTTCAAACATAGCTTCAAGATTTGTTATCCTATTTCCCAGATCATCAATTTTGGTTTCCAACGTGCTTTCTCCTCCAACATCATCAGCTTGAGCGTCCAACATCTCTCTGTAATACGATTTTTTCCTCAACCATTCCAGAATCTGGTCTCTCATCCACGGGCTAATGTTCTTATAAGAACCATATTCATCATAAATTTCGTAGCCATATGTATTAAGAACTTCATTAAAGAGACCCTCCGACGATAAAACCTTTGACCACTCATCTTCCGGCGTGTAACCAGCCATTGTTATGTGTGTTTTGTGAGAATTGACGATTGGGTTATGTGCGTTTTCCCCAGTTGAGGATGATTCGTTATATATAAGTAAAAAATTGGCGGGACAAAGGTAAAATAAGGTGGGAAGAAAATCCTGTCGACATGTCGTCGGCGTAAAACAAGGCGGGAAAAAACCCCGCCCAATTATTCGCTATTATTCACACGCGGGAGAAGACAAAAATTAGGTTTAAATAAGTCCCGACGACGTGTCGTCGGGACAATAACAATAATGACAAAATAAATGTTAATCAAACGCTAATCACACGCTAATTGCAATAATGTTTTGGGTTTATATGCTGCCGACGACATGTCGTCGATAAAATATTGGCGGGGCAAATTCACGCCCAATTTTTCACTATGGTTAGAGAAGTCAAATGTTTTCAATATGATCCCGACGACACGTCGTCGGGATTTTTACAGCTTAAAAATTCAACGCATTCTTGGCTCGGTCAAGGGTGATTTTTTTCTTTTAGTGTAAAATACCGACGACATTTGTCGTCGACATTTTGTTAGTCGCCCGTTCTCTCTTTTCTTGTAGTACCATCATAAAGAACGATCTTAGTTTGGGTTTATATGGCCTTGATCACAGTAAGAGAACACCAATGATCATGTATAAAGGCTTTACTTTTTAATACAGTTTTTATAAATTGTAGACTTATATATGATCGATCTCCACCTTGGCCATCTGTTCAAAGTAAACACTTTTTGTTCGAATATTTTAAATTAAGTAAACACTTAAATAAACAGTCGTTAGGTTAATGGGTTTATTACTTTATTCAAAGGCCCATTATAAAATCGCAAAACAAGCCCAAGATATTACTAATAACTAAAAGAGAAAAATTAATACTGTATTAGTCAATGAGTTTTGTGATGCTTGTTTCTTTTGATATGACTCATTTATTTCAGATGTGGTCTGACATTTTGTCTAATAAGGGTGTTTTCTTTTTTCCTAATTCAAAAGCGTTCAAAGTTTTAACTAGATATGAAAGTGGTGTCTTAATACCTCTTAACTATTCCTTCTTCTTATTTTTTCTTGTTTTTGTTTTTTTTCTTTAGTTATTTTCTCTATGGTTCTTTTTTCATTTTTTATTACTCCATCCGTCTCAAAATTATAGTCCACATTTTCCTTTTTGTATGTCTCAAAATAATTGTCCACTTTCCTTTTTAAGTAAAAACTAAAGAATATATTAGGAGAATTTTCTCTTTGAGTGGTTGAGATTTATAGTGGTCCCATTTTTATTAAACTTTGTGATTTCCTTCTCATGACAATAATTTTGAGACAGAGAGAGTATATTGTTTCTCAAGTTTTCTATTAATATTGATAGTACGTTTACGAGAATTACGCAAATTATACAAATAATGTTCAAGATAATAGTAGTGATGATGCTCAAAGCCTCAAACACTTGAGAATTTTTCCAACAATAGTAATGATGCTCAAACACTTAGAGAATTTTTCCAACAATAGTAATATACAACTAGTTTGTGAAATTAAATTGTCGCACATGTAAGTTGAATACGAGCTTAAATTTTTATATTTTAATGATTAATAGAGAATGTTAAGCGCACTATGAAATATTTCTTTCTACAATCTTATCATTTTAAAGTAAAATGATAATGACAATTTATAAATTGACTTAAATTTTCAACCACATGACAGGACAACAAATCAACAACATTTGACTAATTTTTTAGGTTAAATTACCACATAATTTTCTTGAGTATATTGTATAAGACATTTTATTTCCATGTTCCTAAATTATGTTAATTTTTTTTTTTACTCAAATGCTCCATAATGTTTAAACAAATTTATGTTTTGTATGAATAAAACAGATTGGATATCTAAAAGGTAAAAAACAAAATATATAATTTGATTCAAAAGAATTACAAAGTTACCCCAACTAGGGTTTTACCTTCTTCATGGAAACAATTGTCGGAGTTTCCCCAGAACTGACTTTGCGATCGGAGATAGTTTCCGCTGATGATGATGGCAGAGAATCAAAAAAGCTCATCACATATACCAGAAACAACAAACTCCCTTGACCGAAATCTTACTCAGGTTACCTGGTCTTTCACTTGTTTTGTTTAAACCGTATCCAAACGCTGGCTATCTCTCATCAAATCCCCTAGTTTCAATATGCGTAGGAGCCAAATCACTAACCTCGATGCCCCATCTGGTCTCTTTCTGCGCATTCATATATATGGCGACCCGTAGTATTCCTATATAAATATGACTTTGTGCCGTTGGATATCCGCATTCCGAGCAATACCACCTTCACTTTCACTTTTGGCTCTGTGGCACCACCTCGTGAGGTTGATATTTTGCAGTCGTGCAATGGTCTGCTTTTATGTTATGACGGGTCTAAGAAATCCATGAATTTATATGTATACAATCCATCCATCAATACTATGTTTAAGAATCTTCCAAAACCCCATACTTTGAATTTGTATCCAGATGCTCGTAATTTTTATGATCGGGTCAACTTGGCTTTTGATCCTGCAAAGTCACCTCACTACAAAGTCGTGCATGCTAGACAGATATGTGATCAAGATTTTAGATCTTTTAATGAAATACAGACTTATTCTTCGGAAACAGGCAATTGGAGTGTTTGCTCTGCTCAATTTCCCAACCAAAGTTTTGTAGATTTTGAAGATGGAATATATTGGAAGAATGCCATTCATTGGCTACAAGATAAGGATGATCAGCCTTTACATTCCATGTTATCTTTTGTAGACCGTCCATTTATAAATACCATAGTGGATGACAAGATGCCTTGGAACCGCATGCTCTTTGAGTCTCGTGGTTGTTTGCTTCTTCTTTGTAAGGATGTTCTTGACTCACGGCATTTGACAGTTTACCAGATGTGGAATGAGTATTATAAATGGTCAGTGAAGTACATTGTTAATGTTGATGACATTATGATCCCATTTCTCGGTTTCTGGCATCTTAGTTCAGTTGTTTGTTTTATTGTTTTGGGAGAAAGAGAAGAGGATTCTTTAATGGTGATGAAGTATTGTAAAAAGGTTGTACAATACAAAATCGTGTCAAAGACTCTGTGCACACTCTGTGAAGATTTGGGAACAGCTGGCGATCTTTCTAACTGCTTTCAGTTCATTTAATCGTTGGCTAACGTGTGATTCTGCTTTCTGTTTCCGTTTCCGGTATGATTTATGTGCTTAGTTATAGTGATAATGCTACATTTACTTGGTTATAGTGTATTTTAGTATCGGTAATTGTTCTCATTGCTCTGTTTGTTCTCTTGATATATATGCGCAAATTCGTTTATAATAAAAGAGCTGGTGGAGAGTCTTTAACACTAATTGATCTGTCATGATGCTCATTGTGTACAAAGATATGGATACAATTTATGAGTTGTAACTATAATGATTGATTGAAAACTCATAATGGTGCTATTGGTGTCCTGTATCTTCTATGGATAAAGGAGCATGCTTACCTAGTGACATTTAAAGTATCAACTTTTTCTTAAGTTAGTACTCGCACAGTAGTAAGATTTATGAGTTGTAACGACTCAAATGCTGTTTTGTCATTTGCAATGCCTTAAGCCCAAAATAGCAATTTACTTTAATGCCTTTTACTTTACACTTGTAGGTTGGTGTTCAAAATTTAGAATCGATATTGGTTGTGATGGCTTAATCTGTTCTCTTGATTTATACAATGTGAACACTATAGTATCTATGACATGGTGGCCGAGTTTCTCCATTTCATGCACGCAACAAAAGATATTTGCTCATTGAGGATCGAATTATTACCCTTTCAAAGAAAAAATGAGCAGCTAAGGTTAAAAGAGAGATTATGAATTGAGAAGCACCTGCAAGCTCTCAAGTTGTGGGTTTATAGTATAAAACAAGTAAACAACCATCACTTTTGTAAGTGCAACATGTGTGTAAAATCTTCATTTCTGCATTACATCCCCTAATTTTTCTACCTGTTATGTCACTTTTCTTTTTAAATGCTGGTTATCTCTCATTACATCTCCTGATTTTACTCATCGCCGGCCCCAAATCCCTAACCTTGATCCCCCTTCTGGTCTCTTTATCGTGTACATACAAAATTGTGTCAGACTCTCTGCACATTGTATCAATTGGCCGTATTGTTAGCTGCAATTCAGTTCAGTCCATCTTTTTCTAATGTGTGAGTCTGCTTTATGATATACATGCTTAATTAGTTATAGTTTCAATGGTACAGTTACTTGGTTGTAATTCAATTGTGTTTCAGGTCTTGGACATGAAGTTACGTACAGACATGCAGTCAAGAGGAGTAGAGGACTATGGAGTTTTGTCAGATATCTGTAGTAAGTGACAATGGTTATGATGCAAAAAAAAAAAAAAAAAACATTTACCATAAGTAGTAACTAAGAAGGTTGTACCTGTACACTTGACTTTAAATAACCAACGGTTCTTTTTTGGTTTGCATAACAATATGGTATGTCGTTTTTCTCTTTTTTGTTTGTTACATTTGACATGAACAGCAGTTTAACTCTCCTTTTGGTTCCTTTTGTACTTAAACATGTTTTCATACTTCTGATTGGTTTTAGCTTAATTGGTTCCTTTTGTCTTATGCTGTTCCTTGCTTGGTTTTAGCTTGTGGGACATTCATATTGGATCTATGAACCGATCCAGAACTGAGAAGCGCTGAACCAGTCTAGATACAATGGTCCGATTCTTTGGTAAACCTTTTGGAACTTGGATCCGCCGTTTCCGGAACTGGATACCAGTGACATTTGACAACTTTTTGATTCAATTATTAAAGACGCTATTATGGTAAACAATAACATTCTAAACCACAGGCTATTATAATTTCTTTTCATACAACTTGGGCCATCTCAAAACTTTTTGGTTTGTGAACTTCAACAGATATGAAAACAACAATCTAGTCCTCACAAGGTTGATCTAGCGATAACAAGCAATCAGAGACTCAGAAACACTAATAAATATAAATCATGATATATCAATTTTAATAAATATAAATGTCCCAAAATGCAACTATTCAGAACCACTAATATCATAATACATAAAACACTACCATCCAAAAACAATTGTCATCTTAAGAAGCGAAGGACCACAATATTTTTGTCATAATCACTGTACAAGAAACAATTCTAAAAAAACTTTGAGGTACCCCTAATAGGTCAACCTGTGAGCTAGCATCGTACAGTTTCCATACAGACCAAAGATGTTAAAGCGAAAGAACCATCTGTGTGCCTTTGGACCATCCTGATGCAGATTAATTATGTCGCACAAAAGATAAAAGTGCATGCAATAGTGGTCAAGTTTTAATATATTGTGTGAACCATTATCTATCACACTGATCAGCCAGATGCATTGCTTTAACAAAACTGTTCCAGGGGGTTGTATAATTGCAGCCTTTCAGTCCACTGATTTATATTTCAATTAGATACAGTGAAGAAAAACCAGAAGTTTCACGGTGTCAAGAGTCATGAGATAATTGGGTACTGCTCTATCAGTAGACTACTGTTCCATGTTGGTGTATTCTACAGTTGAATCTTCTTCATTAAGAGATGCAGCTTTGTCAACTCCACTGGTTTCAATTGTTCAGGGTACTCATACCTCATACCTAAAACATGTTGCATTTCATTCCGAGGGACTGTTGGGTCATGTTTAGGATAAGTAACACCTCTTTTAATCTTAAACTTAGGGTCTATGTCACCATCATCAGGTTCCTCTATTTCTTCTCCTTGGTTAAGAGGGACTCGCTCATCAATAAAACCCCTAAAGTTCCCATGGTTGCTACAAAGTTTGTTTAAAGAAGGGTCTTGAGTGGTTAAATTCTTAATAACTACATTATCCTCCCCTTCTGTTTGAAAGTCAACATACTCAAAATCCTCACACTCATCACTAGAATAATAGTCATCACTTGACTCACTATACTAACAATACCATTTGCTTCTTCATTTATAAAATGTTAGTTGGATATATGAGATGTTACTCTCACAAAAAATTGCTAAAACAATTACTTCGAACAAATATAAAACACTTCTTTCGTATTAAAAAATTGCACTCAAAACTATCCTTTATTTAAAACTTGAAATACTTTTCTTTTGTTACTCACTACTTACTCCTTGTACATTTTTCATTCTAATACAACCACGTAATTTATAGGCAAAACATTGTACAACTATTACCAAATAGTTGGTCAAAGGTCAATTTGATCTTTCATCCGTATATCTAGTTTCTTGTTTTCCACATGGTGTTGAATCAATGTGGTAAAAGCAAAACATTATTTTTCCTCTTTTAAAAACATGTATAAAATATTTTCAACTATTATTTTCTCAAGCATCAATAGTTGGGCTTGACTTATTTTAAAACGTTTATTTTTCTTTTCGTCGGCAAAATACATTAGTTTACATTCTCCCCGTAATGTGTTTTGGTTTAATAAACCGGGTTCTTTGCGATTGCTATTGCTGACATGTTATCGCAGAAAATTGTTGTAGGCTTCAATTGCTTTTCTCCAATATCTTCAAAAATTCTTCGTATCCAAATTGCTTGTGATGTGCCTAGAGCTGTTGCTACGTACTCTGCCTCCGCTGATAATTGTGCGACTGTTTGCTGGTGCTTCTTTGAGCACCAACTAAACACACCTACACCAAGTGGCGAAGCTTGCCAAGTTTTAGTGGGGGGTCGGGATCAAATTTACAGAAATTTCACAATTAAAATGGGGGGTCGAAACCTAATATACCGAAATTTTTCTACACGAAAACTATATACCCCCTATATCGCAAAAAAAATTTCGGGGGGTCGGCCGCCCCCCTGGCCCCTATAAAGCTTCGCCCCTGAACACACCTACACCAAGTGAAAAAATATATCCGAGTGTACTTTTCATGTCATCTGTACATCCTCCCAAATCACTGTCACAAAAACCATGCAAATTTATATCTGCATTTTTTACGAACTTCCAAAATCTTTCGTGCCCTGCAAATATCTTAAAATTCTTTTACCAACTCCCATATGAATCTGATTAGGATTGTGCATGAACCTTGAGAGTTGTCACACCCCAAAAATGGCGCAGCGAAATGGCATTTACGGGGTATGACCTCATTGTCAAAAACATAAGGCGTCACAATAGAGAAATACTAAATGTAATACATTGATCTGATAATAGTCACAAACTCCCACAACGGGTTAAGTACAAAATACAAAACAACATGAGTCTCAGAGTTACACAACATCACTAAGCAATATCCAAATGCGGCTTCACGAGTTATAACCCGGAAGGGTCTTGTCTTAAGTCTTGCTAAGTCAGGTCACTAATCAACCTTCTATGGTACCTTCATTCTTAACACCTGAAAATGGATACTCGAAAACGTCAACATAATTTTGGTGAGCTCGTAGGTTTAAAAGTAAAACCGCTGAGCTGTGATAGCATAGTGTAGGACAAAAGTGAGCATGATAACTAATTATAAGCACAAGTCAAAAACAAACTAGTGTCGCGCCAACTGAACCTGCTGGTTGCACACATAAACATACACTGTGGGGAGCTACCCCGATAGATCTATCATATTGCTTCGGCTCTCGAAAGAGTTAACAGTTGCACAGTCATGGTCGCACAAAACAAAACACGTCACAGCATATAATCGCGTCAACACACATAATGTCCAAAAACATGAAAACAGTATAATCACAGCATGAAAACATTTAAAATATCATTTGAGTACCATTTTCCCCCAAGGAAAAACATAATGAAAAAGGGGCTACGAGAACTCACCTTAGCAAAAACGAATTCCAATAGATAAATTAGCAAACGGTAATTTAGTCCGATAACTCTAATTGCGACCTAAATATTACATGTGTCTTTGTGGAATGTTTTGTTTGTTCTTGATTGAGATATTTATGTATTGAATGTGTTTAGCATGCGGAATCTACTACAACACACTTTAAAAGAACACAAGATGGTGAGTTTGAGTAAATGAGAGAATGCAATGAACAAATAATCACAACTTTGGTTAACACAAAACGATTCAATATTATTGATGAAATAATACGGATGATCTAAGTATCACCAGGATTACAAAGTAATCTTGAATCAAAGATTGTAAAAAGGATTTGTGATTCGAAGTAACTAAGTTACTTGAGAGATAGTTTGGTTCGTGGTTATTAGGTTCATAAAGATGCATGCATGAAGAAGTGACTAAGATATCCTTTTATAAGATAAGGATATCTTATTACATGTTGTCAAGTAGATGAATATAATACTATACTTTGACTATTATGGCGCCTACAATTAAATACAACTACCCATGTACACTCTGATATATTCTTCTGTCACCACAGAAGACTATTCTACTTCTACATAACGTATAACAATGTACAAAGACTAATAATTTAACTAAATATCTATTACAAAATATCTAATCGACAAAACAGAAGCTTGGCAGGCTCTTCATTAGCTAGCAGTACCTTCTACCCAGAAGGTACTGGTAGAACATCTTCGTACACTACAAAATCAACTAGCAGGCTCTTCTCATCATTGGCAGGCTCTTTGACTTTGATCATTTTATTCCCAACAATCCTCCCCTAAACTTGTTATTTCTATTAAAATACACAAGTTTCTGATGAATAAAATACATACCTTGAGGATTTGAGAACTCTTCCAAAAACCTTACTTTCTATCCTTCCTTTTTCTTTCATATTGCTCAGATATGCTCCTCAGCAAACTCTGAACAATCTCTGAGTTTTCTTCATCCTTGTCACACCTTAATCTCTTGGAGATCATAGCTTTAAGCACTTCATAGCTAAGAGGATACTCTTTCTCAGCTAACATAAAAAGTTCTATCCCACTCTGTGTGAAAAGATGATGAGTATGGCTATGACTTAGAAATTCCCAAGTTGTTGTAGGATCATAATAGGGAAATTTCCAATGAACATCTTTGGGATCAGGATCGAACATCCTATTGAATTCCACCCAAAGCTCTTGTTCCTTAGCATCTGTACTAGAATTTGTAGCTAACCTAATCTGCACTAGATTCCACAATTCTTCCAAATCTGCTCTATCAGATGCTCTAACTAAATTTTCAAAATTCTTGAAGATAGCAGACTGTCCCCCAACCCTTAATATTTTCCATGACTTACCAAATCTATCATGGTGTATTTCCCAATCAATTATAGGGTGTCTAGACCTAATTGGATCAGCATGAATGATAGTAGGTAAAGTAATCAACATTTTACTTACTTGCCCTTGATCCAATTTTGCTACTTCTTTCTTCTGAGCATCTTCCTTCTTCTTAGATGGATGTACATCAGATGGAACATTATAGTAAAGATTCTTGTAGGCTTGAAGATATAAAAAGAAGATTTCATCAGCAGATTTCTTCTTAAGTTGATAATCAGTCCAATTTGCCTGATTCTTCAAAAATTTCTTCATAAAGATTGTTTGATCTTTGTTAGTTTTGCCCACTTTAAAACCTCTCTTCTGACTTTCCTTCATCTTCTCAAAAATGTCAGCCAAAGCTGCTTCTTTGTATTTCTTGTTGATGAAAGATTCAAGTGCTTCAGTCTTCTCATCAGAATTGAGTGTCTTGTCATTTACTATATTTGCTGCATGACCTTTCACAATTGGATCATTGTTAATAATCCATAACATCTGTGCATCAAAGGTCTCTTGAGCAATTTGAGTATCAAGAAGAGCTTGAGCAGCTTCTTCAGCTTCTTTCTGCTCTTTCATTTCTTCAAGCATTCTTGAAGCTTCTCTAGCTTTTAGCTCTTCTTCTTGAACTCTTTTGGCCTCTTCTTCTCCTAAAGCCATCTGAATTTGCTGAGTTCTTTTTAACTTCTTGGACTTTGGCTCATCTTCAATCAGAATACCTTTGCCCTTATCCTTTGGAGGTGAATCTTGTGATGGAGCAGAAGATTGCTCATCAGCAATTAAAACCCTCTTTCTCTTGTACACTCTCTCAGCAGACCCTTTATACCCCATAGCCAATAGCCTTTCTCTCCTGGCAGACTCTTCTTCTGCCCTAGCAGGCTCTTGCCCTGCTCCAACAGGCTCTTCATCATAAACTTGAGTTCCATCATGGAATTCAAATTGAGCCTGTTCCTCCTCTTCTTCCTCATCTTCAGACATATCCTTCCTCCCCTTTTTGGAAGAGTGATCTATCCTATCAGCATCTGACTGTGAAGAACTAGATAAAACAACCTTTGCAGACTTTTTACCTTTTAACTTCTTCACTTCACCCTCCAATCTCTTAACCCTCTTAACCAATTTGATGTTGATCTTAGAAAACCTTTCATTTTGACGTTTAAGAGCTTTCTCTAAGAACTTCACCTTGTCTTTCAACTCTTGCATTGTCTGAGGTGATTGGGTTTGTGATATATGATGTGGGGATGGTGGTGGTGTTGCTGATGGTACTGGAGATGGTGTTGGTGATTTTTGATGTGTTTGTGAAATGAAACCATGTGAAGAACTGGATGATGGTGTATCAGCAGATGGTGTTGGTTCTTCTGGATGTTGTGGTACCATTTCATCAAAAAGTGGAACTTCCTCCCCTCTAAAACCAATTCTCATATTTGAAAATACTTTTTGAGAAAGTTTTGGTGTTTCATAAACTGAGTCTGTGGGAAGCAACACATGTTGTAATTTTCCAATGATGCATCCAATGAATCTTGGATACATCAAAAATTTTGTTTTACTATCCACATTGTTTATCAATCCTTCAAAAATATATTTAGAAAAATTGTATTTTCTGTTTGTAGCTAAGCAAATGAGAGCAGAAGCCATGTTGCCACTAAATTGCTCCCAAGAGGTTTTCTTCTGGCTCAAACAGTGAAGGATTGTGTGAATCAAAAATCTCCATTGTGGAGTAAGATGCTTTTTCAGAAAAGTGAGTTTGTTGAACTCAGCATGATACCCCATTCTTGTTAAATTTTCAAAAATTTCAGTATCTGGTAACTGACTAATACATCAGAATCATCCAAATGAAGATGTCTTCTTATGGATGACTCAGTAAGAGTCAAATGTTTACCATCCACTTTGGCTTTTATTCTTTGTTCCCCATTTTCAGAAGTTTTAATTTTAGCAGATTCCCAAAATTGTAAAAATTTGATTTTCATAAATAGTGGGATTGACTAGCAAAGCAAACCTGATGTAGGAGTTGTTTAAAAAGTCCACTACTTGATGAAATGAGGCATTATCCTCTGACTTCTCCAAAAATGCTAACTGATTGTGACGTTGAACAAAGTTTAGATCAATTGTGGAAGCCATAATGAAAATTTTGAATATGATGGTGGGATTTGTTGGTAGTACTGGTAGAAGATGAAAGATGTATGTGAATTATGATAATGACTGATGAAAGAAGATATGAGAGAATTACTTTTAACCGACAATAATAAAGATTAAAATAAGTAAGTGAAAAGGCGGTTAAAAAGATCTTTTATATGTAAAATATAATATAATATATTCATCAGTGAATTACATAACTACCCCAACGGCTAATTTTAACTACCAGGCCTAAAGGCTAAAACTTTTTCTGACAGGCTCAACGGCTATCTAGCAGTACCTTTGTACTCTAGCAGTACCATTTTTGTACTAGCAGTACCTTTGAAAGTTTTTAAAAATCCCTTATAGTTTTTAGCAAACTACCAGCTATCAACGGATTTGAGTTGTCTTTACCAAAAGCCGTTTGCTTAAGGACTAGCTAACTATTTACAATTAAGTATGGTCAGTTAATAACCATATAGTTTTTGGTAAACTATCAACCATTAACGGATTTGATTTGTCTTTACCAAAAGCCGTTTGCTTAAGGACTAGTCAACTCTTAAGTTTGTGAAAACTTGGTGAGATGAATACCAAAAGCCATGATGGCCCAAAAGATGGTGCAATTTCCTTGGATGGAGGAAATTTGAATCAGGCATTGATGCTGTGTATCTTGGATGATTTGCTCAACAAGTGAAATCATCTAATAGCATGCCTTTGAGTTGAAAACATTTCTTAGTTTGATCTAGATAGAACTTTCTCCTTGAGAAATGCTTCATCCCTTCTAGATATGTGATCTAACTATCTCTTTTTCAACTCTGCATCATCTTGTATGCTCTTGTCTTTTCATAAATTGGTCTTTCTTCCATTCTGGGCTATTAATTCCTCCCCTGAGATTGTTATTTCTCCTGAAATGAATAAAACTTTTGTTGCCCCTTTTGTTTGAAAGAACTCTTGTTTTGTTATCAACCTGAAATGTGTTAGTTGCAAACCAAAAGAACAAAGTGTAGAACACTTGATCTATAACATTTTAAGTATTCAAGCCTTTAAATGAACAAAACATAGCAATTTTGTATCAGCAGGACCAATTATGAACTAACAGGACCTTTTGACTAACTAGCAGTACCATGTTTAAAATCCAATACCAGTTAATATTATGAACAAAAACATATGATTTTCAAAGATTTATCATTCCAATACCTCCTACAAGATATTTGAATCTACCTAAATCAAAAGCTTTGGTGAGAAGGTCTGCATAATTCTTTTCAGAATCAATTTTAACAACTTGAATTAACCTTTTCTCATTGCAATCCCTTATGAAATGGTGTCTGATTTCAATATGTTTTGTTTTTGAGTGTTGAACTGGGTTTTTAATGATACAAATAGTACTGCTATTGTCAATATAAATAATGGTGTTAAGAAAATTGTACCCATAGTCAAGCATTTGATTTTGGATCCAAAGAACTTGCCCACAACAACTTGCACCAGCAACATATTCTGCTTCAGTTGTAGAGTTGGCCACCATTGTTTGTTTCTTGCATTGCCAGGAGATTAGTCTGCAACCAAGAAATTGACATCCACCAGTTGTGGATTTTCTGTCTAGTGTTGCACCAGCATAGTCACTATCCGAATAAGCCACCAATTCAAAAGATGATTCCCTTGGATACCAAAGACCCAACCTAGGTTGACCCTTAAGATATCTAAAGATTCTTTTGACTGCTGTGAGATGAGAGATCTTGGGATGTATTTGAAACCTTGCACATACACATACTGAGAACATGATATCTGGTCTTGATGATGTAAGATACATCAAAGACCCAATCATTGATCTATAACTGTGCAAATCCATATCTTCTCCATCAGCATCTTTGATTAGCCCTTTGTCTGGATCCATTGGTGTACTTGCAACCTTAGAATCAGCAAAATTGAATTTTCTTAGGATCTCTGCTACATACTTATCTTGGCTGATAAATATGCCTTCTTTGGATTGTTTCACTTGGAGACCTAAAAAGAAAGTAAGTTCCCCCATGGAACTCATCTCAAACTTACTGTGCATAAGTTTTTCAAATTCTACACACAAGCCTTGGTTTGTTGATCCAAAGATTATGTCATCAACATAAATCTGCACTAACAAGATGTCTTTCTTTGTCCTTTTGATGAACAAAGTTGGATCAATCCTGCCTCTTTGGAATCCACTTTCTAGTAGAAAACAAGCCAATGTTTCATACCATGCCCTTGGAGCTTGATGTAGGCCATACAAAGCCTTGGTAACTTTGTAAACTTTATCTGGATACTCAGCATCAATGAAGCCTGGAGGTTGAGATACATATACTGGTTCTTCAATTTCACCATACAAAAATGCACTCTTAACATCCATTTGATAGACAGTGAAGCCTATGAATGAAGCATAGGCTAAGAAAAGCCTAATTGCTTCAAGTCTTGCAACTGGAGCAAACACTTCTTCATAATCTACCCCTTCCTCTTGAGTATATCCTTGTGCTACCAATCTAGCCTTGTTCCTGATTACTATACCCCTTTCATCCTTCTTGTTTCTGAACACCCATTTGGTTCCGATTGCCCTATGACCTCTGGGTAAATCAACCAATATCCAAACCTTCTGAATCTTGAATTGGAGAAGCTCTTCTTGCATAGCTTCCACCCAACTTGCATCATCTAAAGCTTTGTTTATGTTTTTGGGTTCAGCCTGAGATAGAAAACATGAAAACAGGCATATATTGGAATTATCATTATTCTTTTCTTCATAAAGAGAGGAGATTAACCCTTCTTCATCTGAGGATAAGACTTGAGATAAACCAACTTGAGATCTTGTTCTAACACCAGAAGTTATGCTTCCAATCACATCATCAGTTGAGTGATCTTTGAGAATTCTAGTGTTTGGTGTTTTAGGAACTTCATATGTAGTTGGAAGATTGCTAATCCCAACTTCTTCTTGAAAAGAATCATCTATTTGAACATTCAATGGCTCAGCAGTACCAATACTTGTACTAGCAGGACCATCTGAAGAACTGGCAGTACCATTGTCATTAGCACCACTCTCTTGATTCTCTTGATTCTGAGTTCCTTGATCTTCTTCATTGCCTTCTTTTGTTGTGTTTGAAGGTCCTTCTTCATTTGAAGATAGATCCATACTTTTCCAAATTGGCATCCAGATGAAATCTTGATTTTTAGGAATTTCAACATTTTCTTCAGAACCTGCATTTTCATTAGCATTTGTACCTGTAACAGGCACATAATTCATAGATTCTGAAAGCCTATCAACATCAAACATCCAATCTGGTCCAACTCCTTTCACATTTGTAAGTTTCTCTTGAAACTCTATGTGAAGATTCTCTTCAACTAGCCTAGTGCATGTGTTAAACACTCTATAGGCCTTACTTTGCAAGGAATACCCTATCAAAAAGCCAACATCTGCTTTTCCATCAAATTTGCCTAAATGATCTTTGGTATTGAGAATAGTAACCTGACAACCAAAAGGTCTCATAAAACTTAAAGATGGTTTTCTACCAAAGAAAAGTTCATAAGGTGTTTTTCTATGTGGTTTTGTCACAAGAACCCTGTTTTGTATATAACAAGCAGTACCAACTGCTTCAGCCCAAAATGAAATAGGCAACTTAGAGTCTACTAACATAGTTCTAGCAGCCTCTATAAGTGTTCTATTCTTTCTTTCTGCTACTCCATTTTGCTGAGGTGTTCTAGCTACACTAAACTCTCTTTTTATGCCTTTTTCCTTGCAAAAGTCATCCATAACTCTATTCTTGAACTCTGTCCCATTGTCACATCTGATGACCTTAACCTTTTTATCAGATTGGTTTTCTACCTCAGTGATATAGGTTTTAAGTGTCTCACTAGTTTCATGTTTGGATCTTAAGAAGAAAACCCATGAAAATCTGCTATAGTCATCAGTAACAACCAGACAATATTTCTTTCCATTCAAGCTACACACATTAGTAGGACCAAAGAGATCCATATGAAGCATATGTAAAGCCTGAGAAATAGAGTTTTGGGTCTTGGGCTTACAAGAAGCTCTATGTTGTTTGCCTTTTAGACAGTCAACACAAGTTTGGTCGTTTTGGAAAATCTTTTTGGGTAAACCTCTTACTAAATCATATTTTGCAATAGTGTTGATTGTTTTAAAGTTTACATGACCAAGCCTTCTATGCCAAATCATAGATTCATCCAATGAGGCCTTTGCTACCAAACAAGTTAAACCTTCCTTGGGATCAATGTTCTTTAAATTGACAACATACATATTGTTCCTTTTTGGAATTTTAAGAAGGATCTGACTCTCATCAGGCATCTTAAAATCAGAAGAAAGAACCATACATTCATTGTCAGTAAATAGAACATTGTTCTTTTTGTCACACATTTGTGAGACACTAAGAAGATTAAACTGAAGTTCTTTCACAAAATACACATTTTCAAAATCTATTTTACTGGTTTTGATAGTACCTTTACCAGTGATCTTTCCTTTTATTCCTCCCCCAAAGGTAACATATCCTCCATCAAAAGTTTTGAAGTCTGAGAGGAATGACATGTTGCCTGTCATGTGCCTTGAACACCCACTATCAACATATCCTTGATCTTCAATATCAGTTGAATGTTCCTGCACATGAATAAACATATTAGTTTCCTTGGGGTACCCAAGCCATGACAGACTTGGGTTTGCCTCTTGCATCAATGAAGTCAAACCTTTTCAGGATTGTTGATGCACCTTTGGATTGGATTGGTTTCCAAATCCAACATGCTGAGGACTTAACAGCACTTTCCCTTTTAATCCATTGTGTGGTCTTTGGTCTATCAGTACCAATTTTGGCAATACCAATTTTGGCAGTACCATTTAGTCTAGCAGGACCTTTTGGTCTAGCAGGACCTTTGGTTTTTGGACTCCAAACTTTTGTTTTGACCACATTTATCTTTTGAATAGGATTCTTCTCAACTTTTGGTACACTTTTGAAAGTGTTTCTTGTACCCTTTTCAGTTGATTTTGTAATAACAGGCTTATGTTGTCTAACAGTATGATTATCTTTTGTAGTGTTAGACTTAACAAAACTTTTTCTGGGTTGAGTAACATTTGTTTTAGCTTTTGATTTACTCCCAGAAACCCATTTATTACAATAAGCATGAAGATGATTAAAGCTACCACAATAATAACAAGCTTTATTAAACATAACAAAGTCATCACCTAATTGTTGTGATTTAAGGTTGTTCCAATTTCTTTGGCTTCCCCTAGGTTTGTTATTACATTTTTTACAACTTTCAACTGTCTTCAAAACAGTTTTGGCTTTAGCTTTAACTTCTACTTTCTTAGGACTGGATGGTCCTACTTTGATTCCTTTAATAGGAATAGTCTCATCTTCATCATCATCAGATACCCAATCCTCAATAATTAGGACATCTGGTCTCTTCTCAGTGAGCACCTTGGAGAGTGAGATATTCTTAGCACTCTCAGAAGGTTCACCTATCACTACAGGTTTAGCTAATGGTTTTGCAACAAATTCATGTAAACCTGATGCAGCAAGATCACTACCTTGTGGACAAGGAATTCCTCTATAAGGTGGAGGACAATTATTATATCCTATCCCTGATTTTATTCTCTTATTCAACTGAGTCTCAACTATGCTCTTAGTACACTCAGAAGCATTTTCCAATTTAGTAACAGTCAGTTGAATATTGTCTCTAGCTAATGTCACTTTAGTGCACTCTGTCCTTACCATTTCTATTTCTCTATCTTTCAAAAATATTTGTCTTTGAAGAGCATTTTTAGCATCAGTAAAGGTAAGTTCATTTTCTCTATAGTGAGTGATTTGTTTTTCTAGCTTGGACATACCACACTTATGGTCAAATAAGGTTTGAATGGTTTTTCTATGTTCTAATACTTCTGTATCATAAGCTTTACTTATGATTTTTAATTCTTTAAAAGATTCACAATCATTAGGACATTTGATAATTTGTACCTCAGGGGTGGAGAATGCCATCAAAGCCAATTCATCAGAAGTTGACTCATCTTCACCCATGAAACTCCAGTCAAAACCCATGCCATCTATAGCAACCATTGCTTTTGGCTCAGCAACTTCAACAACCTTACTCTTGCTTTCAAAGCTTCCTTTCTTCTCAAAGCTTCCTTGGTTTCTATTGTCAAACCCTCTACCTCTGTCATCCTGCCTCTTAGGTCTTCTACACTCTCTAGAGTAGTGACCTTTCATGTGGCAGTTGTAACACTCCACCTTTGACTTATCATAGCCAGCAGGCTCACTTCCATCTATCAGTATCTTCTTGCCAGTCCTCATCATCAACTGCTTAGCTCTAATGCTTAAAAGTGAAAGTTGCCACTTTAGGTCCATTACTTCAAGATCATCAGGATGAATCTCTTGAAGGTCTTCAAATGTTAATACAGACCCATTGTGTTGAGATGTAAGAAAAGCACACCCAATTGTTTCATCCAAAATGGATTTAGTGCTACTAGAAGTACTAGCAGTACCAAAGGTTGTGTTAGCAGTACCTTCTTCTCTGCCACCTTTGTCTTTATGATCAACCTTTGAGATGTTTGGGGATGAAACAAATGCCATATTTCCTGAGCTTGACCCAGTAGTCTTCTTGACTTCATGTTCTACAATCTTGAAATTGTTGTAGAGATCATTGAGACTCATCTGGTCAATATCTGACTTGTTCTTCCATACAATGACATGCATAGACCATTCTGAAGGTAAACTCCTAAGAAATTTAGAGTTTAGGTCTTCTTGAGTTATCATCACTTCATGGATGGCTAACTGACTTGCAAGCTTCTGAAGTCTATTGAACATACTGTCCAAAGACTCATTGGTTGTGGCTGTGAAGTTCTCAAATTGTTGTTTGAGAAGTGTCTTTTGTGTTTTCTTGGTAGCATCATTACCACCAAACCTAGCCACAATAGCTTCAAAGAGGGTTTTGGCATCTTTGTATTTGTTAAAAATCAGAAGTTGATCATTTGGAATAGTCATCAGTAACATACTCCTTGCCTTGAGATCATTTTTCTTCTGAATTCTTTCATCTGCATTCGATGGTTGGGTTTGTATTGTTGTTACAAGAGCATCATTTACTGTTGTTGTGGTGGTTTGGGGTTTAAATGAATTGCCTTGTTCAATAATCTCCCAAAGTGCATAATCCTGCACTTGAAAGTATTGTTCAACCCTGAGTCGCCACATTTCAAACTCATTTTGTTTCAGTAATGGAAGTTTAGCTGCAACATTTGTCTGAATATGTTCAACATCCATTTTTCTTTTAAATTAGTAAATATCAAGCCTGGCTCTGATACCACTTGTGGAACGTTTTGTTTGTTCTTGATTGAGATATTTATGTATTGAATGTGTTTAGCATGCGGAATCTACTACAACACACTTTAAAAGAACACAAGATGGTGAGTTTGAGTAAATGAGAGAATGCAATGAACAAATAATCACAACTTTGGTTAACACAAAACGATTCAATATTATTGATGAAATAATACGGATGATCTAAGTATCACCAGGATTACAAAGTAATCTTGAATCAAAGATTGTAAAAAGGATTTGTGATTCGAAGTAACTAAGTTACTTGAGAGATAGTTTGGTTCGTGGTTATTTGGTTCATAAAGATGCATGCATGAAGAAGTGACTAAGATATCCTTTTATAAGATAAGGATATCTTATTACATGTTGTCAAGTAGATGAATATAATACTATACTTTGACTATTATGGCGCCTACAATTAAATACAACTACCCATGTACACTCTGATATATTCTTCTGTCACCACAGAAGACTATTCTACTTCTACATAACGTATAACAATGTACAAAGACTAATAATTCAACTAAATATCTATTACAAAATATCTAATCGACAAAACAGAAGCTTGGCAGGCTCTTCATTAGCTAGCAGTACCTTCTACCCAGAAGGTACTGGTAGAACATCTTCGTACACTACAAAATCAACTAGCAGGCTCTTCTCATCATTGGCAGGCTCTTTGACTTTGATCATTTTATTCCCAACAGTCTTAGATTCGAAACCAAGGTCAAGCATGCAAGTTCATACTCTACTTTATCACTCGTACATGTTGTTGTAATATTTGTGGTCAAAATATAATTACGGCAATTTGATCCTTTATTAGAAATCACCCTTTTTGGAAAACATAACTTGTTTATCTCATAACCAAGTTTTAATCGTCGCGTTAATATGTATTTCAAAGTTCTCTAACGCGTCTAATAAGTATATATATCGTTCTACCATTTCCGTTTACCTCATTTTAACCAAAATGTACACTAAAAGGTCCAAAATCTATTCCTAAAATTTCAATCAGCTTTCTATTAAAGAAATATTAGGCTGTCAAAATTTATATGTTGCTGCAACGTTCTTTTGGCCATAACTTTTGCGTCGTAGCTCGGTTTCTTAAGTTTTACCTATCTACGCCAAGGTATTTAAGTATACTCTAGGCTTTTCAAGTTCTCGGCTAGTCTAAACATCATTTACCCTCCGTTTTCACTTCCCAAAATCTGGACATAATTTATTTTTCAGAAAATAGTCGTTTTCGTCGTCTAAATTGAAAATAGCATATCTTTTTCGTTATAAGCCCGTTTTAACTCATTCAAGCGACCACGTTTTTATTACTGAGTCTATTTTCTATATTTCTAGCCTAATAATACCCCTGAGCTACTGATTTTTCCAGTTTGTACGAAATGAGACAGATTTTATATATATAGGATTTATTTTGTAATAAGAACTTGTTTAAAACTTAGACTTTGTTAAAGGATCATTGTAAATTTCATCAACATGTACTAAGTGATAAATAGGTATATGCAACTTGAAACTAGATCTCATGATATAAAGAGTGTGAAAATAGATCTTGGGCTTACTTGAAGAGGATGAGAATGAGATGTGAGCAAGAACAATAGAACCCCAATGGTTACTCCAAATTGATTTATAGTTAGTGCAAGGCTCGTGAGTGATCGTTAAACACTTGAAATAATCGAAAACCGGATCTCCCTCTTCTTTAACAATTTGGCCGAACCAACAAGGAGAGCAAAAGGAGTTTTCTAGGTGAAAATTGCTACGAGGAATGAGCTAAGATCTCATCTCTATTTATAGTGCAAGGAGGGGCGATTTGGTAATTTACTTAAAAGGGCATTTTGGTAATTCAACATTTGGTCAAAGTCTTGGTAAATGGACCTTGGGGTAGGCCGGCTAGGAGGGGGGCTAGGGGGACAATAGGGCGGCTAGGGGGGAAAATAGGGCGGCTAGGGGGGACAATAGGGTGGCTAGGGGGGGGGGGGACAAAAGCTTAGTCAAGCCTCCTTTGTGTTTTCTTGTCTCCATGTTTTAAGCTTTTATGTCCAACATTAATTATCATGTAAAAGTGTTAAAAGTTGTCTAATATCTAGAAGACATGAGAGGGGAGGGGGGCGGCACTAAGCATAAAATGGGATTAGATGAGTAGTTTTGATACAAGAGTGTATATGTTGTATGTATTGGGTGTTAAAAATATGCATTGGTTATTGTTTCGGTGATTAACGCAAATTATACGAAATTAAACGTAAGTTATAAAGAAATTACTTTGGGCGTCAGGAAATATTTTTGGCACTTTGGTAATCATTTTGGAAGTATAAAATATGATAAAAATAATCGTTGAGAGAATCGGGGATATCGGGTGTTAAATATTGAATAACAATTAACGTTTGTTGAATTCCAAAACCGTAAGTAGTTAAAGAATAGAAAATTGTTTTATAGTTTAAAATTGTGAAATGGAGCAGGAGCAAGATACTGGAGCGTTGTGGACTAAGTTTAACCTAAGTCCTAGTGTACTTGAAATTTATTCTAAGTTTCGCGTTGGTTTAAGTAAAAAGTATACGTAAAATGGTATTCAAATAAATTTCAAGAAAATAAATTCGAGTTTGATGAATAGAATTGTCCTGTAAATTAGCGGGTTGTTATAGTCTACCCCCGTTAATAGAATTTTTTCCTTAAAATTCAGTTGACTAAAGGTCTGAGCTTGATCGGACAGTATTCACCCTTCGGTTTGGTTGCACCCAGAAGGTAAGGGTGTGGGTGTCAATCCAAATAGCACCGGGTGCTACTCCCCAATTGGTACTATTAAACAAGAAGGCAAGCTTTCTTGTCCTTGAGTAAAGCCGTCAAAAACCTTAGGCATCTTTTTAGTAGTTTAAGTTGAGCCTCAACTAAAATCTAGCTTAACCCCACAACTCATCAAACAAGAACTGTCATGAGATTAAGCTAAACCATAAGTTTAAGCCCAGTAACAACTTGTTTTCAGCTTAATCTCACAACTCATCAAACAAGAACTGTCATGAGATTAAGCTAAGCAACAAGTTGGACCTATCCTTAGACTACGTAACAACTTGAACATAACTTAACCCCACAACTCATCAAACAAGAACTGTCATGAGATTAAGTTAAGTACCAAGTTGTAAAAAAAGAAACTTAGCGTTTTTGAAGGATTGGCTCAATTTTTTTAGATCGCTTTCAAATAAACAACTAGTATATATCCAAAGAGAATATTCAACTAAGAGGGATGTGCATTCATGTTTCCTCCAAAATCAATAGTACGCGCCTTAAACATATCCCCTAATGTCAGATAGTATGATCAACCTGACCATTGGTCTAGGAATGGTAGGTCGTACTCCACTCCAACAGTGTTCCTAATGCGCCCTATAGTGTCTACCAAAATCGCGATGTGGATTGGCTGTCACGATTCAATATAATAGGTAAGGCGTTCCTTATGTATGTCGCTCTAATTGGATTTCTTATCTTGGAATACTACGGAGGCGTTGATCAAACCAAAGGACTTATCCTGAAAACTCGAATCGCCTGCATATCATTTTTAACGCGGTTTTAGGGTTGTCAGTCTCGTGCACTCTCAACTAATGATATTCGGGTTCAGAATCTTTCTTCGAGAAGTATCGCGTATCATGAAATTTGTGTCGCTCCAGGAGTTAAGTTGATGAGTATCTCAATTCTTCAAGGAGGGGTAAATCCTGTTAGGCCTTTACGAAGTACTCCAGGGAAGTCTTAAGCACTCGAGGTATCTTTGGGTTTCTGCTCGTCCTACTAGGCGCACTGAAATAGATGATTTTATAGTAACTATCGAGTGATTAGGCTTCACGAAATGCCTCGTCCATTCTTGAGCATAATCATTTAAAAAATTTTAAGCTAAGTAGCAACTTTAAACTTAATCTCACATCTCATCAAACAAGAACTGACATGAAATTAAGTTAAAAGTTGTTAAAAAGCTTACCATTTTTTTTTAAGAAAAAGAAAATTTTTAGTTAAAGTTTAGGGTTGCTCAAAAGTGAACGGGTGGCATTTCAGCACTCCAAGATCTTACTACCAGGTGGTGAAGGTTTGAATCATCTTATCAATTTCTACCTTTTTGGTCAAACACTATATCAATCTCATAACTAAGAGATAGGACACTAGGCTTCGCCTTTAACAAAGGCATGAACTAAGTGGAAACAAATCTATAATCGACGTCGAAGTCAAACAATATGATAGTCTAATATCCGTTTAAGAAGAACATACCCGTCACGAGGTTCGGGTTTTGGTGTCCTTCTTCAGCGTTCATCAAGAATACCCGCCCACGAGCTGGGTTGCCATTGTTTCCAGTGTTTCCATTAGTCAATAAGTGTTAGCATTTAATTTATTAAATGAAAAGTGATGGTCATTTGCAAGAATAGAACTTGTGTGTCGAATGGAACAAATAGTCTAGGAAGTGGGCTATTGATATTAGTTGTGCTAGTAATATCCATGAAAATGTGTAATCCACCAATAGCCCACACAAAAGCCCAACCGAAGCCCACCTAAGGCCTTTAGGTCGTGGCTGTGTTGCTATATTTAAACACACACTCTCACTCATTTTTCATAAGTCTCAAGTGTGCCTCATTGTAGTGAAAAGGTGAGAGTGTGTGTGTTCTCTTATTGTGTGTTTGTATTATTTATCTTTCAAGGTTAATAATCATTCGACCGATGTTATATCATACGATCCATTTCACTCTCATCTTCTCTAGCATCTATTGAGTACCATTCGATCTAGTGTTTGTTTATATGATAAAGATAGTTCTCGGTCACGTTTTACAATAAGGCCTGATTCTGCACTTGCCCCTGTGCCCTATTCAGCTTAGGGCACGTGTTTCGGAAATGATCCGGGCTCTCGCACTCATAACATGTCCTTGGGTGAACGACATTAATCGGAGTTGCCTGCATGGCCACTGCTCGACAATCCCTTGCAATGTGACCAGCCTGATTGCAGTTAAAACACACTAGGCAGGGTTTAGTTTCCAAATGGTGGTAGTTTCATTTGGCACACTTAGGGTGAGGACCTTCATATCCCTTACGGCCCGAGATCGTTGCCACAAATCCTTTTCCCCATTTCGCCTTCTTATTTTCACCATTTGCACCTTCTTGTTCACTTGGTTCACTTACGGTCTTCCTCTTATCACCACTCTTGGACAATGTCCCATTCCTAACCATTTCATCCGTTAAGGTTGCAGATTTCAGTATCGCGCTCTGAAGGGTAGGGGGCTCAGTCGCTTTCACCATCCCGCGAATCTCAGGGACCAAACCATAGATGTATCTCTCGATTCTCTTGGATTCAGGAGTGACCATGTGAGGTACCAGTCTAGCTAGCTCATGGAATCGATCCGTATAAGTCGTATGATCAGCTCCTACCATGGTATGGTGGTAGAACTCATGTTCCAGTTTCTGCATCTCATTGTCTGGACAATACTCCTCTTTTAACAACGCCTTAAATTCATCCCAACTCATACCTATGGCAGCTTCTCTGCCCTTAGCCTGAATTTGCGTATTCCACCAAGTCAATGCTTTTCCAATCAATGAACAAGCAGCATACTTCACCTTCTGTTGGCTCGCACACTCACTTATGTCAATCACTGACTCCATCTTCTCGACCTATCGAGTATAAGCTATCGCACCTCCATTGCCATCAAAGTCTAACGGTTTGCACGCGGTAAATTCCTTGTAAGTACATCCCTTGTTACCGTTGTTATGGTTCCCATCATTGACGTGATCACTTCCACCGTCGTTGTTCGCTTGATCATTCCCACTCACGTTGTTCCCTTGGTTGCTGACATGGTCGCCAACTTGGGTGACGATAGTGGGTAACAGTTCCCATAGTTGTTGGGAGATAATAGTAGCAACATCAGGAGTCTCATTACCGGTATCGTCGCTTCTCGTGCCGCGACCTCCTGTCCTACCTCCTCGTCCACCAGTCCTTCCACCCCTCGGTGGTGGAATGCCTCGGTTAACTCGAGTCGACCTTTTTGGAGGCATGATTCTTCAAAGCAGGACATTGGTAAACGTTAGATAGGAGATAGGTAGAATAGGTCGGCATACGTGTCGTACTACTACACTCAACTTCCTATATGACAATCCATGAATTTGATAAGTCCATGCCGCATCATGTTATCGTAAAAACGTTGGCCAGGCGTTTTTAAGATAGCATCATGCTGCATTTACTTATCATCATCACTTCGTGTCATACTATACACATAATCGCACACGTAATTCCTATAATGCAAACTATATGAGGGTTCTTAGGTTACAGTCTAGGTTAAACCACCTAATTCTCTATAACCTTGGCTCTGGTACCAATCTGTCACACCCCAAAAATGGCGCATCGGAATGGCATTTACAGGGTATGACCTCATTGTCAAGAACACAAGGCGTCACAATAGAGAAATACTAAATGTAATACATTGATCTGATAATAGTCACAAACTCCCACAACGGGTTAAGTACAAAATACAAAACAACATGAGTCTCAGAGTTACACAACATCACTAAGCAATATCCAAATGCAGCTTCACGAGTTATAACCCGGAAGTGTCTTGTCGTAAGTCTTGCTAAGTCATGTCACAACTCAACCTTCTATGGTACCTTCATTCTTAACACCTGAAAATGGATACTCGAAAACGTCAACATAATTTTGGTGAGCTCGTAGGTTTAAAAGTAAAACTGCTGAGCTGTGATAGCATAGTGTAGGACAAAAGTGAGCATGATAACTAATTATAAGCACAAGTCAAAAACAAACTAGTGTCGCACCAACTGAACCTGCTGGTTGCACACATAAACATACACTGTGGTGAGCTACTCCGATAGATCTATCATATTGCTTTGGCTCTCGAAAGAGTTAACAGTTGCACAGTCATGGTCGCACAAAACCAAACACGTCACAGCATATAATCGTGTCAACACACATAATGTCCAAAAACATGAAAACAGTATAATCACAGCATTAGAACATTTAAAATATCATTTGAGTACCATTTTCCCCCAAGGAAAAACATAATGAAAAAAGGGGCTACGAGAACTCACCTTAGCAAAAACGAATTCCAATAGATAAATTAGCAAATGGTAATTTAGTCCGATAACTCTAATTGCGACCTAAATATTACATGTGTCTTAGATTCGAAAACAAAGTCGAGCATGCAAGTTCATACTCTACTTTATCACTCGTACATGTTGTTGTAATATTTGTGGTCAAAATATAATTACGGCAATTTGATCCTTTATTAGAAATCACCATTTTTGGAAAACATAACTTGTTTATCTCATAACCAAGTTTTAATCGTCGCGTTAATATGTATTTCAAAGTTCTCTAACGCGTCTAATAAGTATATATATCGTTCTACCATTTCCGTTTACCTCATTTTAACCAAAATGTACACTAAAAGGTCCAAAATCTATTCCTAAAATTTCAATCAGCTTTCTATTAAAGAAATATTAGGCTGTCAAAATTTATATGTTGCCGCAACGTTCTTTTGGCCATAACTTTTGCGTCGTAGCTCGGTTTCTTAAGTTTTACCTATCTACGCCAAGGTATTTAAGTATACTCTAGGCTTTTCAAGGTCTCGGCTAGTCTAAACATCATTTACCCTCCGTTTTCACTTCCCAAAATCTGGACAGAATGTATTTTTCAGAAAATAGTCATTTTCGTCGTCTAAATTGAAAATAGCGTATCTTTTTCGTTATAAGCCCGTTTTAACTCATTCAAGCGACCACGTTTTCGTTACTGAGTCTATTTTCTATATTTCTAGCCTAATAATACCCCTGAGCTACTGATTTTTCCAGTTTGTACGAAATGAGACAGATTGTATATATATAGGGTTTATTTTGTAATAAGAACTTGTTTAAAACTTAGACTTTGTTAAAGGATCATTGTAAATTTCATCAACATGTACTAAGTGATAAATAGGTATATGCAACTTGAAACTAGATCTCATGATATAAAGAGTGTGAAAATAGATCTTGGGCTTACTTGAAGAGGATGAGAATGAGATGTGAGCGAGAACAATAGAACCCCAATGGTTACTCCAAATTGATTTATAGTTAGTGCAAGGCTCGTGAGTGATCGTTAAACACTTGAAATAATCGAAAACCGGATCTCCCTCTTCTTTAACAATTTGGCCGAACCAACAAGGAGAGCAAAAGGAGTTTTCTAGGTGAAAATTGCTACGAGGAATGAGCTAAGATCTCATCTCTATTTATAGTGCAAGGAGGGGCGTTTTGGTAATTTACTTAAAAGGGCATTTTGGTAATTCAACATTTGTTCAAAGTGTTGGTAAATGGACCTTGGGGTAGGCCGGCTAGGAGGGGGGCTAGGGGGACAATAGGGCGGCTAGGGTGGAAAATAGGGCAGCTAGGGGGGACAATAGGGTGGCTAGGGGGGGGGACAAAAGCTTAGTCAAGCCTCCTTTGTGTTTTCTTGTCTCCATGTTTTAAGCTTTTATGTCCAACATTAATTGTCATGTAAAAGTGTTAAAAGTTGTCTAATATCTAGAAGACATGAGAGGGGAGGGGGGCGGCACTAAGCATAAAATGGGATTAGATGAGTAGTTTTGATACAAGAGTGTATATGTTGTATGTATTGGGTGTTAAAAATATGCATTGATTATTGTTTCGGTGATTAACGCAAATTATACGAAATTAAACGTAAGTTATAAAGAAATTACTTTGGGCGTCAGGAAATATTTTTGGCACGTTGGTAATCATTTTGGAAGTATAAAATATGATAAAAATAATCGTTGAGAGAATCGGGGTTATCGGGTGTTAAATATTGAATAACAATTAACATTTGTTGAATTCCAAAACCGTAAGTAGTTAAAGAGTAGTAAATTGTTTTATAGTTTAAAATTGTGAAATGGAGCAGGAGCAAGATACTGGAGCGTTGTGGACTAAGTTTAACCTAAGTCCTAGTGTACTTGAAATTTATTCTAAGTTTCGCGTTGGTTTAAGTAAAAAGTATACGTAAAATGGTACTCAAATAAATGTCAAGAAAATAAATTCGAGTTTGATGAATAGAATTGTCTTGTAAATTAGCGGGTTTTTATAAGAGTAAACTTGTGGCAAACATGATTTCAGGCCTTGTTGCTGTGAGGTATAACAATTTCCCCACCAACCTTTGGTAGAGTGTGGCGTCCACTTTACTTGAATCATCTTCCTTCATGAGCTCTTCATTGAAAACCAAAGGAGTGTCCTTCGGTTTGCATTCCGACATGTCAAAATTCTTCAAAATCTTCTTGAAATACTTTTCTTGACAAATAAATACTCCGTCATCGTCGTGATAAATTTCCATTCCGATAAATGATTTAGAAGTCCTAGATCACTCATCTCATATTTTTGCATCATCTCATTCTTGAAATCTTCAATCATTTTCTTGTTATTTCCTGTGAACACAAGATCATCGACATAGAGCGCCATAATTAAAATGTCATTTGTACCTTGATTTTTAACATATAAGGTTGGCTCACTCTTGCTTTGATCAAAACCTTTTTCTTTAAAATAACCATCAATCTGGCTATACCACGCTCGCGGTGCTTGCTTGAGTTCGTGAAGCGCTTTCTTCAACTTGTAAACTTTTTCTTCTTTTCCTTCAACCTCGAAACCTTGAGGCTGATTCACATAAACATCTTCTTTAAGTTCTCCATTGAGAAATGCTGACTTGATGTCAAGTTGGTATAGTAACCAACCCTTTCTGGCCTGCTAGTGAGATGATTGCTCAGACTGTGTCCATTCAAGCAACTAGAGCAAATGTCTCGCCGTAGTCAATTCCAGGCTGTTGTAAGTAACCTTTTGCGACTAGTCTTGCCTTATTCCTTTGAACAGAACCATTTGCATTGTACTTGACTTGGTAGACCCATTTGACACCAATAACATCTTTGCCTAAAGGTCTGTCTGTAAGCTCTCATGTGTTGTTCTTTTCGATAACTTGAATTTCGTCCTCCATCGCTTTCTTCCATGATTCTTCTCTAATCGATTCTTCAAAACTTTCTGGTTCTACATGACAAAAATTAGCATTGTATATTTGGGTCAACGAAGGAAATTTTCTTGGTGGTGGACTTTGAGATTCTTCATCAGGTTCTTCATTGGTTACTTCGTCATGTGATGGTTGATTTTCAACACTTTCCACATGTGCTTCATCCTACATATTGTTAGTGGGAAAACTTGGTCCTTCATTTTTTTCTTCTTCCCAATTCCAGGAAGAATTTTCATTAAAAATTACATCTCGACTAACTATTACATTTTTTGTTTTTAGGCTATACAATCAATAAGCTTTTGACTTGCTACTGTAGCCTACAAAAATACACTTTTCACTTGTCTAATCTAACTTATATATTTTTTGCTTTGGTATTTGAGAATAACAAACACACCCAGAAACTTTAAGATGTCTTACCGAAGGTTTTCTTCCATTCCACGCTTCAAGTGGAGTCTTGTTATCGAGGGCTTTTGTAGGACTTCTATTCAACAAATATACTGCCTTGTAAACTGCTTCTGCCCAAAAACTTTTTGGTAAACCTTTCTTGTGCATCATTGATTTCGCCATTTCAAAAACGGTCTGATTCTTTCTCTCGACTACACCATATTGTTGAGGTGTGTATCGAGTTGTGAGCTGTCTGTGCATGCATTCATCCTCACAAAACTTGTCAAACTCTTTTGAATTGTAGTCTTTTCCTTGACCTCTTCTCAAAATTTTGATAAAATTACCTGATAAGTCCTATATTGTTGAATACTTATCACATCTTTATTTACTCATATTATGCATGTGTATATCTGAATTGGTCCTTAATTGGCTTAGTTTTCCCATTTCAGTGATTATGGAGCAATATTGTTAAAGACACAGAAAGAATACATGATTTGGAGCTAATTATGATTACTTTGTATTCAAGCTGTAAAAGAGCATACGGCATATGTAACTCTAGCCGTACGCCGTATTGGTACCTCAAAGAATTCACTAAGTCTTGGTGAATATTGAAGAATACGGTGCATTTAACTCTGGCAATGCACCATAATTTGAAGCTCTACTGTAAAAGCCCAAGTCAACCATTGAAGGATTACGGCGTATGAAACACTGGCCATACACCGTATTGAAGATCTTATCCCCCATCCAAGTATATAAAAAATTTGAAGGTTACGGCGTATCTCAACTCAAGATTACGCTGTATTTAAAAGATACGTAGAATATGCTTTCTTCGTCAGCAATTAAGAAATCCAGAATACGCCGTATTCCATCCCTGACAGAAGACTATAAATACATGCCCTAAATGGGAGTTTTAGATATCTTACACTCACCACTCTCAACCACAACCGAATTTCACCATTCCAAGGCCCTAAGATAAGTCCGAAGAGCTAGGAAATCAAGGAGAGAAGGTCTCGTATCATCACATTAGGTCTAATCATTCGATTTGCATATCGATTTCATTATGATTTCTATTTGTGTATCGTTTGAATTATCTCTTTGTGATTTTACATACATTATGGGCTAACACCCTTGGGTGTTAGCCATGTTTATGAATATTCTATGATAGTTATTTCCGTTTGTTAAAATATAATGTTTAGTATTGCTTAATTTATGTGTTTATCATTCAATACGTGCTTGTTTATATGTTTGAGTAGTTTAAGTCTAGTATTGCATGGACCAAGTGGGTATTAGATGTATATTATGAGAACACTTAAGTTAGCATAGTGCTCTTCTCGCATGGACCAAGTGAGTACCATAGATAAATCACATAGATTATCGGACACGACTTAATGCATGCTTGTAATTCGATAGGTGCATGGACCAAATGGCCTAGGAGATTACCTGTGTAGAGGCTAGATGCATGGACCAAGTGGTCAAGTCTAGGTTAGATAGGAGTGTGGGGGTATTGGCTGGACCAAGGAGATACTCCCCACATATCCTAATGTCACCAATACTTTACAATTAGATCATTGCATTAATAAACGGATGACTAGAATGGAATAGGATTAACATGGCTAGCACTTCCTTCTCTTTATTGATCGCAACCACATAGTTTAGTTAGGTTAATTTACTTTTATTGTTTTAGTACTTTAATATAATCAAATCAATCAAAACCCATGATAAAACCTGTAAAACACACTAGATCAAATCTAAGCGTACTATTCCTGAGATCGACCTCGTACTTACCCTACTGGCTACATCAGATCGGGTACACTGCCCGTGAAAGTGTGTCTTTAAGGTATAAGTCTGGCTAAATATAAATTTAAAACTTGAATATAAAATACCTACAACGAAACACGCATCACTCCCCGTTTGTTTTTCGACAAAATTTTAAAACTTTTTGAAAATTCCAAAAACTTGAGATTTTTCATTCATGAAATAAACCCATGTCATTCTACTAAAATCATCAATAAATAGAATAAAATAGACATTATTACCATGAGATGGATTCCTCATCGGACCACAAAGATCGGTGTGTATTAGCTCGAGAATTTCCTTGGCTCTCCAAGTGACTCCTTTCGGAAATGGTTTCAAATGATGCTTTCCAAGCGCACACCTTTCACAAACTCCTTCAATCTCGTGAATTTGCAGCAAACCTCTAATCATATTTTTCTGGTAGAGTAAATTTAGACTTTGGAAATTTAAATGTCCAAGCCTCCTCCTGTGCCATAACAAAGCTTCATCTGCTATTGTGGCCTTCAATGCAGAGTGTTCTTCGTATCTAAATGTGATCGGAAAACTTCTGTTCCGCCCCATTATTATCTTCTGCATCAGCTCTGTATTTCTTTCTTTGTTATAAATATTGCAACCTTTACTTTCTAAAATAACATAGTATCCATACCCTACAAGTTTTCCGACACTAAGCAAATTTTGCGTTAGGTCAGGAACAAGTAAAACATCATTAATATACTTGTTACCTATTTTTGTATTGACCGAAATCTTACCTTTTCCCTTCACTTGTACTACTTCTCCATTTCCCATTGTTACTTGTTAGGAATTAAATGACTTAACAGTTTGTACTACCAAGCCAAAGTTGGAACTGCTGAGTATTACAACTAACAGTACTAACTGAGTTAGTACTGCTGGAAGAAAGTTAGTACTGCCTTAAGACTGCTGATGAAGATAGTACTGCTGAGAAGATAAAGACGTGTGAAGTGATAAGTATAGAAGATATTCAGTGTATATTCTATATAGTTAGAAAGATATGTATAAGTCTAATAGTTTAGAAAAGATTTGTAGTTATCTTGTAAAGGACTCCTTAGTGTATAAAAGGAGGTCCTAGGTTAAGGTGTTTGATGTATGTTTTTGATATAGCTTCAAGGTTGTAAACCCTAGTACTACACAGAGTACTCGTATTATTATTCTAATAATATTGAAGCATTTTGGTTATATTGTTCTTAATACAGTTTACTGTTCTATAAGTTTACTGTTACATTAATATTCTTCTAAGTGTTGAAGAGTAGATTCCGCATAGTCTTTGACATTCACAAAGTTTCAAACAAAGTTGTTTTGGATTTATCCAAGGTAACTTAACCTTACAAGCTCAAGGAATCGATCTGTGTTAGGGATCAACAAGTGGTATCAGAGCTTAGGTTCTGAAACTTTGATCTAGAAGAAACAAAAAGAACTCTTTACTAACAGGAAGAGATGGATCTTGAAACAACTCAAACCACTACCACTGCTAAATTGCCCATTCTCAAGCAGGGTGATTATGAGATGTGGAGGCTCAGAATTGAGCAATACTTTCAAGTGCAAGACTATGCTCTATGGGATATCATAGAGAATGGCAACTCATTCAAACCTGCAACCAAAGCATCAACAAGTGAAGGTGTCACAATTCAGACAGTATCAGGTCCTGTAACTGCTGAAGAGAAGGCACAAAAGAAGAATGATGTAAAGGCTAGAAGTATGTTGCTGATGGATCTCTCCAATGAACAACTGTTGACTTTTAGTAAGTACAAGGATGCTAAGACCTTGTTTGAAGCTATAACAACAAGGTTTGATAGTAATGAAGCAGCTAAGAAGACTCAGAAGACTCTTCTGAAATAGATGTATGAGAACTTTAGTGCTCCAAGCACTGAACATGCTTCAGAAGATTGTGAGCCAACTGGCAGTCCTGGGTATAGAGATTTCACAAGAAGATCTCAATTTAAAATTCTTGAGAAGTCTGCCTGCTGAGTGGAATACTCATGTTGTGGTCTGGAGGAATAAGCCTGATCTAGACACAATGAGTTTTGATGATCTCTACAACAATTTCAAGATTGTTGAACAAGAGGTGAAAAGGCCTACAAGCTCAAGCTCAAGTGCTCAAAACATGGTATTTGTATCATCTCCTAGCACTAGCAGTACTGAGGAGGTTAATACTGCTTATGGAGTTAGTACTGCTAACCCTAAAGTTAGTACTGCTGGTTCACAAACTGGTACTGCTAGCTTAAGTGATGATACTGTCTATGCATTTTTGGCCAGTCAAGCAAATGGGTCTCAGCTTGTACATGAAGACCTAGAGCAAATCCATGAAGATGATTTAGAAGAGATGGATTTGAAGTGGCAGTTAGCTTTGTTGAGCATGAGAGCAAAGAGGTTTTTCCAGAAGACTGGTAAGAAGATTACCATCAATGGAGGTGATTGTAACATCCGGTAATTTTCCAAACCCTTTTCACTAGCCAAATATTTATTTTTGCATTGCCTTAGTATTTAAACTTTTCCCTGAACTTATTTGAACTTGAGAAACGTGAGCGTTATCCCATTATTATGTCAGCACAACCTAGAAAGCACGAAACAAATCAAATTTTCCAAATAAATTAACTTTGAGAAAGTTATGCGTATTTATACTCGTTTTTATTAGAAAAATTATTTCAGAAACAATGGCGCAAGTTTCATAATTTTTCGTGTCTGTTTGGTACGTTAAATCGGTCCCGCAGTAAATATTTCAAAAGTTTTCCTAACTTGTCACATATACCCCTTCGCCCACAAGTTACACCGCACCCCCTCCATTTTAGTTTGTACACCTTTGGCCCCTTACCTACATATAAAAACACACACATTCTCTCTCTCCCTCATTTGATAACACACACCTTCATCGGAACCCTAATTCCGGTGCCGTCACCACCCACCTCTTGGCAATTTCCAGCCACACTGAAAACACCCCCATGCATAGATCGAAGCCTCCGTATTATTTCTGGAGCGTTTGGGGCTTGTTGAAGCTCGTTTGGTCCGTGTTTGAGCATCACCGCCGTCACAACCACCACACCACCACCTCACCGCTGCACCTACCTCACCTCCTCTCTTGTTTGGTGTACCACACACGCCCCTTTTCCTTTTGTTTTCATTTTTAACAAAACCCTAACCCTAACATTTTATAAACCAGATTTTATTGATAAAAACCATTTAAAACTTGTTGATTTTAAAACAAAACGTGTGGATCTAGTCTTTTAACCCGTAACTCGTTCGGACTCGGTCCGAGTCACGCGACTCAACCGAGTCAACTCGCGAGTCGAGTTGACTCGGGGTGGGTTCTCGTTTCTTTTGATTCTATTTGCTTGTCTAAGCTTATTTTGTTTGTTTATGTAGCTTGATTGTGGATTTGTTGTTCATTTTTTTTCGGCCGAGAGCTACGACTCACATAGAGTCGACCCGTGACTCAAGGTGAGTCACGGCATAGCTTAGGGTAGGATTAGTTTTGTTTTGTGTTGGACTTGGTATGGATTCGGGTTGGGTCTATGTTGCCGAGAGCTACACGGCTCGAGTGGAGTCAAGCCGTGACTCAAGGGAGTCACGGCAAGGGTTATGTATTTTTGTTTGTGACGCGGTTTAGATTAGTTTGGTTGTGTGGTTGCCGAGAGCTCATAAGCTCGGATGGAGTCGAGCCGTGACTCACGGGGAGTCACGGCACTGGTTGGTTTGTTTGGTTGTGACTCGCGTTGGCTTGTAATGGTTTTGGTTTAGGTTAGTTTGTGGCCGAGCTTTGGATTTGTTTTTGATGTTGAGTTAGCGTCAAGTTTTGCTTTGGTCTTGGATTTGTTTTGTTGGGTTAAATGGGTTTGTAAACCCAATAATGGCCAAGTCTTATTAACTTTGGGCAGTAAGCCCAAAGTGAGTCCATTAGTGTGTAAATTAAGCATTGGGCCAAAGCCCAATGCATTTGGTCTTTTATTTTTCTGTTGTTTTAGTTTACTTATTTATTTGTTTGTTTATGGATTGGTGTTCCGGAAAATATTGGATAATATGGGATATGATTTAGACATTGGACTTGGATATATATTGATAACCTTTCCTTGGATGAGAATTGGACGTTATTGGATTTACGGTATTAGCCGATGGACCTTATGGACGATTTTGGTACTTGAGACGAAAGGATATGTTAGACTCATAAGAGCTTAACATATTTGGACCCGAACATACACAAAATGGTCGATAAACTTGACAACTAATATATACGCGAATGATAATGTCTAATTATATATTAATAACTTGTAAAATGTGACGATAAAACTAATATTATTCAAGAGTCGTAACGACTTGGAAATGCTTTATAAATGGATGCATCATGTCCAAATTTTGACAAAATCTTTTATAACTTAATCGCTTATAATTACTTAATGTCCTAAAAACCTTTTCAAAACTTATACGTTTTCTTCCTAAATCATAATGTTGTATCAACTATTTGGTAAATGGGTAAAACACCGAAACAACCTATTGATGTTTTCTTGTTTTCTTATTTTATATCTTCTTCTTAATCTTAGTACTTCTCTCTTCTCGTTATTCTTTTCTTCGTATCCGTTTGTGTTTGCCGACTTTTATTACTTTAACTTCTCATATCCACACGAGTTGTAAACGCTTATTGATGCGCGTGATGTGTCGTTGCGGTTTAGCAATATTAATGCCTACTCAAGTTTTAAATTTATATTTAGCCGACTTATCAATAACACACACACTTAACGAGCAGTGTACCCGGTCAGTATGAATATAATGGTAAGTAGAATGTCGATCACTAAGAGTGGAACGTATTATCTATTTATTCTAATCAGTATTTTAATATCCTAAGTTAGCTATACAACCTAATCTAATGCAAGGGGGGTTCAGCCTGAGAGACTGGTACGGTTTGGTTATGATGAACTCAAATAAGTACATTTTATTACTATCATTTATCCTATTAAATTGACTTGTTTTACTATATTATGTATGAGGATTGATACTTAATCGTTTACTTTTGTAATTCTCAGGTAAAAACAAGCATTTGGTGAAACTTAGCAATTTTGGACTGATTATGGAGCAAAACATGCATAAAGTGAAGAGTCTACTGAAATGAAGAAGATCAAGACTAATCTGCTCCAGATGCGCCGCATCTCACTCATGACATGCGCCGCATCTCTATCAAGATATCACCAGATACGATCCAAGATACAAGAGGACATGCGCCGCATCTAATCATGGAGTTACGCCGCATCTTCTGGCGGTGTACGAATATTCCTGAATATTATAATCTTGGACCCCACGCGAAGTTAAGTACATGCGCCGCATCTACTCCTTAGATGCGCCGCTTCTTCCCTCAGACAGAAACTATAAATACCCCAAGACCAGACGAATTTCGGGAGCATCATATAAGTTTCGAAGACCGAACAGAAGAACCAAAGGACGAATTCAGTCAAGGAGGCAGCACAAGACACACCCAAATCAAAGATACAAGAGCTGTAAGAAGGTGCTGCATGTGTTTAATTCATTAAGTAGTTTTGTTTTATTGTGTTAGCAAACTTTAATTCATCAGGATTGGTGGCTTGTGTAATGTGACAACGAAAGATTGCACTCCCTTTAATACTTGCTTTCCCATCAATTAAAGTTTATATGTTGATGTCTTTGGTTACTACTTATTAGTGCATTGATAACCTCTGTGTTTATTAGTGGCTTGCGGGCATTTGACTGCGGGACATAATGTGGCTCCCACGGTTATTACTAAATTGATCACTTAGGAATAACTTTTAGACATAAGTAATCATTAAGGGTTTACTCGCCGATAAGATTAGGACCAACGAGAAAGGGTTAACTACATACACTTCATATAAAGCTATCAATAAAACAAGTGACAATCTACTTAATCATAAGGACAGCCCTCTTATTGTCTCAAGTATCTATCTGTGTACGTGTGTGCTACTTGCTGATTCGTGCCTATTGGTTTATTTTATTATTTAATTGCAAACAAATCGTGCCAGTCTCTCAGGCTGAAACCCCCTTGCGTTAGGATATTAAAATACTGATTAGAATAACTAGATAATACGTTCCACTCTTAGTGATCGACACTCTACTTACCATTATCTTCATACTGACCGGGTACACTGCTCGTTAAGTGTGTGTGTTATTGATAAGTCGGCTAAATATAAATTTAAAACTTGAGTAGGCATTAAAACTGCTAAACCGCAACGACACATCACGCGCATCAAGTTTTTGGCGCCGTTGCCGGGGAGTGAATTGTTATTATCTGTTAATTTGATTAGTATTTTAATTAGGTTTTTCTTTTTATTAGATTAATTGCATCATTGTACTATTTTGCATATTTGTTGTATTGTGTGTAATTTGTTTGCTTTTATTTTTGTGTGTTTATTTTTGTTTGTGTGTTTTTATTTTTGTTTTTATTTTTCGTATTTTTCTGTTCTGCTATCGTTGTACTGTGCTAAATCAAACGATACGGCGCATCTGATCTCTCAGATACGGCGTATTGCGTTTAATTTTTAAAAATACAACGCGTTTAATTAATTCGATACGACGCATCTTTTCCCCAAGATACGGCGTATCTGTTTTTAATACGAATTTTTTTTTCAAATAGCGATAAAGTAATACGACGCATCTGCTTTTGCAGATACGGCGTATCTGTTTTTGATAAAAAAATTTTTTCTAAACGTTAACGCCATACGACGCATCTGCTTTCGTAGATACGGCGTATCTATTATTTTAATTAAAAACAGTTTGCGAATTATTAAACAGATACGGCGTATCGATCTTTGTCGATACGGCGCATCTTTCTGAATCAAAAATCGATATTTATTTTTAAACGTAACGAAAATACGGCGCATTAACTTTCGTTAATACGACGCATTTAATTTTAATTAGATAAGCTGATTTTTGATTAATTAATTCGATACGGCGCATTCAAAATTCTAAGCGGCGTATCTATTTTCTGAATAAAGTCTGATTTAATTTTAACGTATTAAGATACGGCGTATCCAACTTTTTGGATACGGCGCATCGTCTGCAGATATCAGCTATTTGTATTCATATATCCGTTTCTATATTCATTAATTTCTCTTCTAGCGAACAAATCCTACTGATGATTTTACCTTGGATGACAGATTTTGCTATGGAAGACATGTCAGTTAACGGATATCTTGCTAAGGAATGCTTGTTTTCAGATTCATTCAATGTACTCATGATCGATACAGATTTATTCTCTTGGGAGACTCCTCTTGAAGCTGCTTTTAAGGAATTCATGCGTTTATGCAACATTGACAAAGAGGTATTCTCTTATGATGTATTTGTGAGGTACACTGGAGAAGAATTGTCGCTCTTATGGCCTATCATTGAAGCCGAAGGATTGAACTGGACTACTATCGAAGAAGATGATGGGAAATTCTATCTTGCATACATGGATTCAAGCAACGAAAGCTGTGGTGGAGGCAATGCCCAAATCTCTTACATGCCTTATTCCGAACAGTACTGGGGATTGAATGAGAACTATCAGGATAATGACATGAATTATGCTTTGGCGGAGTTACTATTTCATGGGAGATTGGTAAGATTGATAGACCTCTCCCTCAATGATTGGCTAGAACTCAAATATGGTAGTCCGGAATTTGCCCCTGCAAATGAAGTCAAGGAGATTATGACTTCATGGTTGACTCGGAGTTTTAAGAAGCAATTTAACGAGTTCATGGAGATAAAAAAGAATATGATTGGAAAGGTTTGCTTTGACGTTAACCACGATCCTCACGATGTTGATTTTTCAGAATGGTTGGCTAGTAAGTTTAATAACCATAAGAGCATGGATCGTGCTACTAAGGATGCATTATGGGTATATTGGATGAGAGGAGAAGATGAAGAAGTAGAAAGCGATTACGGGTCGTCACTTCATGATTCAACAATCAATGAGGGCATTGAAGAACTTTTCAGAATTGACATTGATGTGTTCGATTATGAGACACCCTTGTGCAAGCAGTTCAAGGAATTTAACTACCTTCTTCAAGTCGACGATGATGTGCTTACTGGAGATCTACCAGGATTTAAGACTTATGACGATTTCAAAAACACCTGGTACTATGAATGGAATGACCAAGTACCATGGGTTTGGGATAAACCATGGGAATTTGCGCACATCAATCACACCTGTACACCCTTCGTTTTCAAGGACGGGAGTAGTGTTTGGCCGACCTGCGATTATAAAAGTGACGGAACCTGTAATGGGGGAAGTATAATTGGGATGAAACGGGTTGGAAACGATGTAACCTTTGAAGATTATGAGTGGTACGATAATGTTGAAGACTGCCCACAAAAATCGGAGGCTTTACAAGAAAAGGGCAGAATTGAACGCTTGAAGAGACTTAAGGGGACATCGGATACTACTTTCTGGGAATGGGTGCATAAACAGTTTGATGATTTCACGAAGCTTAGTCGACGGTTACAATATGATTTGGAAAGAGAATGGGAGGCGATTCAAGACGATTATAATAATAAGTCATTGATTGAAGAACTAGATGATTATTTGATTAAGGATCCTTACTTTAAGTTTGTTGATAAAGACGAGGAAGAATTCACCAAAAGAAAGTGTCAACTACTTGGGATTCCTTACAATGAGCCACCCATGATTATTTCTGAAAAATTTAAAATCATCAAATATTCTTTGGGTCCTGATGAAGAATATACTGCGGTGAAGACAAAGAGTTATACTAGATTAAGTCGAACGGAAGAAAACGTCGCAGAGATATACGGGAAAATCTTTCGGATGAAGGACGAAGGATGGACCGTGACAAGGACTTATTGCTGAGCTGAACGTGAGTCTAACTTGAAGACTCTGGAATAAAGACAAGTGCTTACCGGGAGACAACCCGGATTTATCTTTTAATTATTCTGTTTTCTGTGTCGAGTCAGTCAGGCCCGCACGAAGATACGGCGCATCTCAATTATGAGATGCGACGCATCTCCTGCAATGGTCATATCCTATTTTATTTTTCTGCATTTTTATTTTCGACTTTAAAACTCTTTATCAGTTTATTTTTAATGCGGCGCATCCCTGGTTAAGGATGCGGCGCATCTTTATTCTGATCCGTATTTATTCCAGGCTCGATACGGCGTATCTTCTTCCATAAGATACGGCGCATCGACTGACCTGATGATTTTCAGTTTTAATTTTTAAGTTTTATTTTTCCTAACTACTAATGTATTATGCAAGTTGAACCTTTCTTATCTTAGGTGTGTTTTAAAGCATTGGTGGTATTATAGTTTCCTGGATTTCCTGTGGATACATCAAGTATGAAGCTTTAACATTCTAATCCACAAGAAAGATGATTTTTGCTCTTATACTAATGGAGGATCATACCGAGCAAATCTCAAGGGAGTTTTTCTGTTCTAATTCTTTTATTTTCCAGTTTTTAACCTTTTATACAAACAACGAGGACGTTGTTTAACTTAAGTGGGGGGATTGGAGAATTAGAACACTTAACACTTACTTGTCCTAAACTTTTTCAAAAATTATGCTTAAAATGTGCTTAATATATCAAACTTAAAAATTTTTTTAGCATGTTTTTGTTTAAGATCTAAGTTGCATAGCTGCACACATGACGTTATTTTCAAAAATTGTGATTTTCCAAAATTCACAAATCTATGAGTGTGCCGGTGACTTGTAAACTTTAGAACTTGGCTTGTATACTATTCGAGACCACCATAATGAGTATTATTTTATATAATTGGAATGACTTGTCTAAATTGGTAAATTTCTAGGATTACACCCAAAATAGCCTATTATATGTTATGTGTTATTAACTAACTACACTGGTTAGTTAACCCCCGTATAAACCCTTTTGTTACTCTCATTTTTAGAGTAAGATACCCTAGAAAAACCCTTAGAGCCATTCCTTTCGTTTCTTACACCTATGTTTAAAATGTTTCGTTACACCCTTACACCTTAGCCTACCCTGTAGATTAGAATCCGTGGTTGGTTAATTGCTATAGGCAAAGTGTGTTTCCTTACATTACCTGTGTTCGCGTGCGTAATTCATTATCTATGGTTAGGTCGGGAAATTGCACAATGCAATTGGAGTGAAAGTAAATATTATATATTTTTGAGTTTATTTTTCGTGTGTTTACTACTTTCACTATTACCGTTATTTCTGAAAGTATGAAAAGTATAGAAAAATTATCCGGAAAGAAAGTTGTAGTGATGTGGTGAAATTTTACACATCTATGTTTATGTTTCAAGTTAAAAAAAAAAAAAAAAAAAAAAAAAAAAAAAAAAATCGAAAAAATAAGAAAAGAAAAAGAAAGAAAGAAAAGTTGGAAGTTAGTTTTAACCAACTTATGTAAAGTTATGTAAGTGGTCGATATCACCACTATTTGTTGTACTATATTTATGGATTGAATGGGAATTGGCAGTTATGGGAACGCCAATTAAGGTTTATTCTTTGATTAAGATCTTGTTGAGTATAATTCGTGTCTACCTAAAGCGTGTGTTTCAAGTGTTAAAGCGTGAGTTATTCTATGATATGAGTCTTATTCATGGGATGGTTGGGATAGTGATTAACCACACTTAGGATTTTAATTTATTTGTTTTGTTTATTTTTATTTTTACACCAATTTATATCCCAAATGTTAACCATACCCTTTATTATTCTTTATCCAACCAAACCTTTGATTTATTGAGATTAGGGATTTGAGCAATCTTAAGTATCGTAGTCGTGGATTCGGCTATGTATTTATGATTTTGTCGCCCTTTTTGATATATTATTATTGGTGAAGTTTGGACCTATCTTTAGCCTATTCGAGTTAAGGATTTGAGCAATTGCAAGTATCGTGTTCGTGGATTCGATCATGTATTTGTGATTTTGTCGCCTTTTCTGGAATTTGAGATCGATAGTGAAAGAGAATAATTAGCCCTTAAGCCTAAAAACCCTTTTTACCGCTTTAGACTTGTTATTCCTTAGCTTTAGTGGTGGAGATGTGTATACTTGCCAAGCTTATGATAGAATATTCGTCACGACTGGACAGTTAAACGATTAGATTTGCTTTTATCAAATTATTTTATTATACTTCTAATTCGTTAAGTGTTTAGTTGTGTGATTATAAAATAAACGAATACATGCTTAAATATAAAAATAAATCCTAACATCTTTTAGGATACATTTTCATAAAAGAAATTCTAAGGTTTACTTGGGGACAAGTAAAGTTCAAGTGGGGGGATATTTGATGAACTCAAATAAGTACATTTTATTACTATCATTTATCCTATTAAATTGACTTGTTTTACTATATTATGTATGAGGATTGATACTTAATCGTTTACTTTTGTAATTCTCAGGTAAAAACAAGCATTTGGTGAAACTTAGCAATTTTGGACTGATTATGGAGCAAAACATGCATAAAGTGAAGAGTCTACTGAAATGAAGAAGATCAAGACTAATCTGCTCCAGATGCGCCGCATCTCACACATGACATGCGCCGCATCTCTATCAAGATATCACCAGGTACGATCCAAGATACAAGAGGACATGCGCCGCATCTAATCATGGAGTTACGCCGCATCTTCTGGCGGTGTACGAATATTCCTGAATATTATAATCTTGGACCCCACGCGAAGTTAAGTACATGCGCCGCATCTACTCCTTAGATGCGCCGCATCTTCCCTCAGACAGAAACTATAAATACCCCAAGACCAGACGAATTTCGGAAGCATCATATAAGTTTCGAAGACCGAACAGAAGAACCAAAGGACGAATTCAGTCAAGGAGGCAGCACAAGACACACCCAAATCAAAGATACAAGAGCTGTAAGAAGGTGCTGCATGTGTTTAATTCATTAAGTAGTTTTGTTTTATTGTGTTAGCAAACTTTAATTCATCAGGATTGGTGGCTTGTGTAATGTGACAACGAAAGATTGCACTCCCTTTAATACTTGCTTTCCCATCAATTAAAGTTTATATGTTGATGTCTTTGGTTACTACTTATTAGTGCATTGATAACCTCTGTGTTTATTAGTGGCTTGCGGGCATTTGACTGCGGGACATAATGTGGCTCCCACGGTTATTACTAAATTGATCACTTAGGAATAACTTTTAGACATAAGTAATCATTAAGGGTTTACTCGCCGATAAGATTAGGACCAACGAGAAAGGGTTAACTACATACACTTCATATAAAGCTATCAATAAAACAAGTGACAATCTACTTAATCATAAGGACAGCCCTCTTATTGTCTCAAGTATCTATCTGTGTACGTGTATGCTACTTGCTGATTCGTGCCTATTGGTTTATTTTATTATTTAATTGCAAACAAATCGTGCCAGTCTCTCAGGCTGAAACCCCCTTGCGTTAGGATATTAAAATACTGATTAGAATAACTAGATAATACGTTCCACTCTTAGTGATCGACACTCTACTTACCATTATCTTCATACTGACCGGGTACACTGCTTGTTAAGTGTGTGTGTTATTGATAAGTCGGCTAAATATAAATTTAAAACTTGAGTAGGCATTAAAACTGCTAAACCGCAACGACACATCACGCGCATCAGACTGGCACGGTTTGGTTATGATTAAATAGTAAACTAAACTAATGAGCATGAATCAGCGATTAGCACACACGTACACAGATAGATACTTGAGACAATAAGAAGACCTGTTGGTATGTGCTTAAACACATACCTTTTCTTGACCAAAACCGGACCCAAATAGACCAAAAACTAACCAAAATGCCAAAAGATATTCGTGTTTTTGTGTTTATGTTTATGCAGGCAACTTATTAAAGAAAAAGGACAAAAACAAAGAAAAATCGGGAAAACACGGGCACGAGACGTGGAAAAGATATTTATAGAGCCGAAGCCGGGAAAGAGTCGTCAAAGATAATATTTTTGAAGAATGGCCCTTGGATTATTCACATTTGGCAAAAATGGACCCTTGAAGAACTTTGAAAATATGGCAGAAAGGGTCCTTGAGGTTTCATAAATTACACCTTTGGTCCTTGGTTTAATCCTTAATCTACCCTTAGCTAAAACAACCGGATCCAAAGAGCTAAAAGAAAAGCCCATCCCATTATCCCAACAGCCCACTAAACCTAACCCATAACCCAGTCCAATACTCAAATGACCCGACCCAAAATTATAACTAATAATAAAACTTGGTCAAATCCCCAATTCCCGTCAAAATCCCTAACCCTAATCACTATTCATCCTTCTTCATCCCTTCTTTCCCGCCCTAATTAAACCCTAATCCCTAATTACCCAACCATCACCATCCTCACCACTACCAGACAAGAACACCACATGGGTGTGTCTCTCACCCCCTCCAACTCATTTATCCTAGGACCACATTTTTCATCTATGGCTAAGAACAAGAGTTGTGGGGAGCAAGGCAAAATCAAGGGCCAAGAAAGCATCCAAGGACAAGAACAAGCACAAGAGCAGAAGGAAAACCCTAGGAGTTTTAGTATAAATTGAGAAGATAGAAGTAGAAAAAATTAGGTTTAATTTAGCTAAAATAGTTAAGGTATTTGTATTTTTTTCTTTTCAGTAATGTAATTTAAATTTGGTTTTAATATTAATGGTATTTCTGTTTTAGTTTTTATTTGCTTAGTTCCAACTTTTATTTACTGCTTTGACTGCTTATTTGCGCTTAGTTCCTTCTTTTATTCGCTTATCTGAGGTTAATATTGCTTTTAGTTGTTATTTTCAGCTTATGTCTAGCTTATGTCTAGCTTGTCTTTGGTTACTGGTAGCTTTAATCTCAATGCAGTCACAGTTAAGTAGTGTTTGGCTTAATTCAGTTCATGGGTCTGCTTGGTTCTAATTTAGTTAAACTGTTCATTTGCCAAATTCTTAAGTTTAAATCAGCTTATTCTAGGGTAATATAGCTATTGTGTTAAGAGGTTTAGCTGAGTTAAGGTTATTTTAGGGTCTGTGTTAGTAAGCCTAGTATTAGAGGTTATATCTGTCTGAATAAGCTCCTGCATAAGCTGGGCTTATTCAGATCTTATATTTGCATTTCAGAATAGTTTTCAAAGTGGTGAGCCAGTATACAAAGAACTTGGTAGGTTTGGAGTAGCTTTGGTCTAGTTTGCGCTAAGAAACAAAAGTCTGCTGACACAGGACATTTTGTGCAGACTTGAAGTTTTCATCTGCTGTTCTAGAGCTAGTATTGGCTTATTTAGTTAGAATTAGGGCTTCAATTGTGGTTTGTAGGTAGATCATACAACTAGTTTTAAGGTCAATATCTGGTATCACAAAATATCAACTTATTCAGAGCTTATTTGGGGTCTGCATTTTGGCTATTCACTTTGCTTATCTGCTGCATTTCTTTCAGTACTTTAATTCCTGCTGATCTAGGCCCTTAATAAGCTAGCATTTATTTTTAACTTTTGGGCATAATTGGTTTTTAAGTAGCTGGTCATATAAGCTTTAAGTAAGTGCTTTTGGATTTCCCTCAATAGGTCCTAGTAGGCTTATAAATCAGCTGCAAAACTGCTTTTCATCCATTGTTCTGTTTTAAATTTCAGCTGCATTAAGTACTTTTTGGGCTTATTCTGTGAGCTTATCCGAGCTTATTTAGTTGTTTCTAGTTTCTAGTAGCAAGATTCTTATGTCCTTGTGCTTCTGTTAATTTTTGACCTTGTTTGCTTATTTTTAGCTTATTTTCAAGTGCTTATTTTGACTGTTCAGCTTATTTAAGCTGAACTGAGTGCTGATTTTATTTTTCCTATATTTCTTATTTAAAATTAAAATTACGCTAAAATTTTCAGAATTTTCCAAGTTGTTTTAATATTTTTAAATCATTTAATTAGTATAAATTAGTTTTTAATTCATTAAAAATTATTAAAAAATCAAAAAAAAATATTTTTCTTTTTAAAAAATTTTCTTTCTATATTTAGGATTTAAGAAAAATTATTTTGCATTTTTAGGGCTTAAATTTTAGAAAATCACTTTTATTTACGTTTTTAAAATTCGTCGCGTAACGTTTTTAAATTCCAATTTTCATTTTTAAGTTTACGTGCTTAGTTTACTTGTACCTATAGTTTAATTAGTTGTTTACATTTGTTATTTCATTATTCGTAGTGTAGAAATTAAAATATCTCACTTTTTACACATTCACAACACGTATCACGATCCCGAAATCACAATTCCATTCAATCTTCAATCGGGACAACGAACCTCGGGTTTTGCATATTTCCTTTGCAATTCCATTTGGGATATAAATTGAACTCTATCAATTTTTGGCGCCGCTGCCGGGGAAGGTTGACGTGAATTCGTGATTCCGTTTTTCGATTCGTGTTTTGAAGACCCTTCTCCCGGGAAGTTATCGTTTTATTTGTAAATATTTTCAAAAATATAAAATCCAAAAAAATAAAAAAACCACTAACACTTTTCCTAAAGTGTTAAAAATACCAAAAAAATCGTAAAACAACAAAACAATCGTGAAATCATTTGATTTCGGATTATCTTTCGATTACAACCTATACAAGTGGTTTAAGGATGGTTTTGACATTAAATTGCAAACCGAAAGAGGCGGGTTTTTAATCAGCTTTCGAGCGGACCTTTGCTTCTCCGCCACTCTGCGAGTAGTCTTAAGAGAAACGATATCGATTGAGGGATCGGTACCAAAAATATTGTGATTAATTTTTCTTTTAATATAAAAAATCCAAAAAGATTTTCTCTTCCAAATTATTTTTCTTTTTATTTTATTTTTGGTGTATGCACACCCGTTCTCAATCACACTTAATTGATAAATCTTCTCCAATACCGACTCGTCGTTCTCGTCGACGCAAAAGAGTTAACGTACCCGAGTTACGTCCTCAAGTTGATACTCCCATTACCGAAATGGCCGAGGATCAACGTACCATGCAAGAGTTGCTCCAATGTCCCACCGTGGGATACGGAGATGCTATTGTTATACCCCCAATTCAAAACACAAACTTTAAACTCGAAACCGGTTTAATACAACTTGTCACGGGAAATCAATTTCACGGTTTTGAGAGGGAGGATCCCCACGCACACATCCGATGGTTTAACCAATTGACATCCATACACCATCATAAGGATGTCCCTCATGACTCTATCAAATTAAGGTTATTCCCATTTTCCCTCGGGGGGGGGGGGGGCAGCCCGGATTTGGCTTGAAAAAGAACCCCCTCAATCGATCCATACTTGGGAAGATCTCGTCAAGAAATTCGTGAATTATTTCTTTCCTCCATCCAAAATGACTAATGCCAGGAATGAAATCACAAATTTCAAGCAACGATTTGATGAAAACTTTGGTGAGGCATGGGAACGATTCAAGGATCTCCTACGGAAATGCCCACATCACGGTTTCTCGGAATTACATCAAATCGATACGTTCTACAATGCCTTAACTCAATCAGATCAGGATTCACTCAACACAGCCGCCGGTGGCAATATTTTGAGTCGAATGCCGAAAGATATCTTAACGATTATCGAAAACAAATCCAAAGTTCCCACTTCACGAAACAAACCGGTTGTTTCGAAAGTGAATTCTTCCACCCCTTCTTCTTCATCGGCCCATCCATCAGAGATGGCCGAGCTTGCCGATGCTATCCGGATGATGATGAAAGAGTTTAAGCTCCAGAATCAGAAACCGGAGCCCGTCAAAGCAGTTACAGAAACTTGTGTTATATGTGGTGGTCCCCATCCTTACTATAATTGTGCAGCTACCGATAGCCAAGTTTGCAATGCTACCGTAGCAGCTGCAAACTACAATCAAAATGAAGGATTTCGTCCTCAAAATGTTAGCAACCAAATGGGACCACCCGGTTTTCCACCCGTTCAAAACAACCAAAACCGTTTTCCTCAAACCAACCAAGGTTACAATCAAAATCAAAATTACAACCAAAATCGGGGAAACAATTATCAAGCTCAACCGCAACAAGTCTATCAATCTCCCCCTACTCAAGTTCAACCTTCTCCGGAACTCGCGAATTATATGAAGACAAACGATGTTGCCATACGCGCCATGCAGAATCAGATCAATAACATGAAAGTTGAGCTTAAGAAAGAAATTGATACGACGATGTCTCGACAAACAAATGAGCTTAAGCAAATGATGAATGGATTTCTACAAATGAATCAACCCTCAACCTCGGGAACATCTTCTCTTCCTAGCAACACAATTGCTAACCCGAGGGGTGATATAAAAGCAATCACCACCAGAAGTGGTGTTTCATATGATGGACCCACGGCTCCGACTACCGCTTCTTCTCTTCTTCCCAAGGTAGTTATCCGTGAGACCGAGGTGACAAAGGACAAGGAACTTCCTACTAATAACGGAAGGACCGAAGACGTCCAACCTCCGGTTGTCCAAAAGTATAAGGATGTGCTTGAGCCCGAAAAAGCTCCCATATAAAACAACACTTCCTTATCCATCGAGATTGAATGATCAAAAGCTCCGCGAAAAAGCTTCAAATCAAATGGAAAAATTCTTCCAAATCTTTCAAGAATTGCATTTCGATATAAGCTTCGCGGACGCTTTACTTCTGATGCCTAAGTTTGTTTCCACCATCAAGAGTTTATTGAGCAACAAGGAAAAATTAATTGAATTAGCTAAAACTCCGTTAAATGAACACTGCTCAGCGGTTCTCCTAAAAAAGCTTCCGGAAAAGCTTGGAGATCCCGGAAAATTCCTCATTCCATGTGAATTTCCGGGGATGGTTGAATGCTACGCCTTGGCCGATCTTGGTGCAAGCATCAACCTAATGCCGCTCTCCGTTTGGAAAAAACTTTCTCTGCCCGATTATACCTCCACTTGCATGACCCTCGAGCTTGCGGACCGGACCATAACCCGTTCACTTGGAATAGCCGAGGATGTCTTTGTCAAGGTTGGGAAATTCCATTTTCCCGCCGATTTTGTGGTGGTTGATTTTGATGCTGACCCCCGGGTTCCTCTAATTCTCGGAAGATCATTTTTGAGGACCGGGCGGGCTTTGATTGACGTGTACGGAGAAGAAATAACTCTAAGAGTTGATGATGAAAAAGTCACGTTTCAAATCAATCATAACTCTAAACCGCTAACCACCAAAAGCAACGTTGCTGTGGTTAATCAAAAATCTGATCCCGTAATTGCTTCCAAAAGAAGTGATTCAATTCTTTCAAGATTTGCGGTTAAGAGTATGTCAGAAAAACGTGCTGAGCTCAAAGCTCTGAAAATTACTCCCGGTTCAAGCAAATGGTTTGCAAGTTGTTCCGCGGATGTAAAGAGTATTCTTGATGATGATGAACCAGATTCGGAGATCACAACGGAAGTGGAGGAAATTGCTAGCTCTAAGAGCACACCACTTGTCCCACCTCCGGAATCGGTTTATCGAATTGAGATTATTGATTCTATTTCCGACTCTTCCCCTTCTCTCACACCGGTTGAGGGAAATGTTTCCACTATGGAAGAGCTCGATGAGCCAATTTCTCCAGAAATTGATGACACTGACTCTGATCCGGAGGGAGATACTCATTTAATTGAAGAATTGCTATACAATGAGCCGTCATCTTCACTCCCTCTGACGGAAATTAAAGAAGAAAAGCTTCCTAAATCCGTTCAAGTTGTTGATTCTAAATCAGAAGAACAAAGTAGTGGTAGTACCACTTCTAGTATTGATTCTCTTCTTGAGGAGTTCGCCGATGAACTCGCTCACATCGATCCAATCCCACCGGGGGATGAGGACGATGACTTTGATTTCGAATCTGACTTAAGAGAATTGGAATTTTTGCTGAACCGTGATCCGTCTAAATGTGATTCTTATCCCGAGGAGTTCGCCGATGAACTCGCTCACGACGATCCACTTCCATCAGATGATGATGATCTCTTTGATTTTCATGCTGATCTTAAAGAAGTTGAAAATCTTTTATACCATGCTCCATCATCTGATTCTTACACCGAGCTTAATGATTTACAAAATGATGATGACCTCTTCGATTTTGGGGCCGATCAAACCGAATGGAAAAATCTTTTATATGGGAAACCTACTGATGAAAAAGGCCCTAAAATGGAAACCATAATTGAGGATGCTACAATTGTTTCTAATGACTTATCTCCTCATTCTCCCGAGGATGATTTCCTTTTCTCCATTGAGTCTCCCATCGAGTACCCTGCTGAGTTTTCTTGTGAAGACAAAGTGTTTAATCCAGGCATACTCGATGATGGTAAAATTCATCCTTTGATGAAATTGACTCTTGATAAGAATTTAAAGTTTCCCGCCTCATCTAAGGAACTTTTAATTATGGAGAGAAATGATTCCCCTCTACTTCTTTCCCCTCTACTTCTTTCTGGTCAAAAATTCCCGTTCTACATGGAGTTATCTCTGATTGAAACTTTACTATCATTTCCAGCCGGAAATGAAGACAAAGTTTTCGACCCCGGCATCACCGCTTTTATCTTCTAGAGCCGGGGGTATCTCATCGGAGTGAAACTTTCATATGCTTCAAAGTTCATCCAAACATTTTGAATGAAATTCCGATTGAGATTATCTCTTCCACTTGCTCCCCCAAGGATAATTAAATTCGGGGTGAGTCTAAGCTTTCCGACTCGATACTAAACAAGCACTTCGTGGGAGGCACCCCATGCTTATCCATCTATCTTCTTATCTATTTTCTAATAAGTGTAGTGAGGAGGGCTACCTCTTCCATATCTTGTGTTTCGTGGTTGTTTGTGTGTGTCCAGGATTTGCCCGAATTATGAAGACTCTCGTGCTCGTGGTTTACTTCTCTCCACTCGAGTTTCATCATTCGTTGCTCATCCGATATCCTTAATCTTATCGTTTTACGTTTATCTTTGGCATAATTAATAAACGGCCTTAGATTTATGTAGGAGAACCCTTACCTTTAAGACATTGAGGACAATGTCTCGTTTTAGTCTGGGGGGGGGGGGTAATCTTTCGATTTGATTTTTGCCTTGCATTTTTTCCGTTTTCTCTCGCAACCCCGTTTTTCCTCAAAATTTGAAAAAATCCAAAAAAATGAGAAAAATTAAAATTTTTTTTTGCAAAAATATAATAAATTTTGACATATTTGTTGACTTTCCGCTGGTGAGAGTAGGAATAAAATTCTGACTTGACCGGGCGTGTTGAGCCCTAGCTTGTCCCCTTAACCGTTTATAATCTATAAGCTCGTGCTAGTCTTTTACACAAGGAGCTATAAAATGCGAATTCTTTTTAAGAGTTTGCAAGTTCCCGTATCGACTTTATATATGCATGGCTTGATTATAAGGCTAAGCATTCGCGGATCTTATTATTTAAGATTTTAAATTTGCGAAGAACGAGAAATGATAGAGTTTATTTAGAAGTTAGATGCTAAGCGTGGAGTAGTTGGTTCTCTTTAGAGCTCATCGAAGTTACTTATGGCCTTTTGTTCCCGCAAAATTGTTTCACTATATATATCTGTAAGAATAATTAAAGATGTTAGGTTTTGCCGGTAATTAGTTCTTGGTCTTCTTAAAAGAATCCTTGTTTTGAAAATTGGGTACACATCAAGGTTCCTTAATAAATAAGTTTAATAATAATAAGTTAAGTGCTCTAAGCCACGGATTCGAGATCGGGCCTTGGATCCTTATTTCCGGAAGGCGTTTAGGTCTTGGCTACCCTCTTACACCGGCCCTTGGACCTCTTGTTCAGGAATGTGTGAGGTCTTGGTCTAACCCCCTTGGATCCTCATTTCAGGAATGTCTAGAGTCTTGGAACACTCCGTTGTAACGGCCCTTGGATCCTTTATCCCGGAAGGTGTAAGGTCTTGGAACTAAACCGTGAAGCTCCGTCGTTTAGGGTACGCAAGTGAAAAGTTAGTAATGAAAAAAAAAAAAGTCAAAAAAAAAAAAAAAAAAAAAAAAACCTTGATGTGGACCTCATTTTCAAAGCAACGGTTCTCGAGAGAAGATTGAAAACTACTTAGCGTCTTAATTTAGTATCTTTATCGGCATAAACATATCGAAACGAGAATATGAAGCAATTCATTTCTCACCAAAAATAAAATAAATAGAGGAAATTAGGAAAAATGGGAGCAAGAGGTAATTACACAAGTAACTTCCATGGGTAGTGTTGGCATCTAACTTGTAAATAAACAATGATTTCGTTTTTAAGCTTAGTTTGGGGACTTGTGAAAAATCAGGGACGACGAATTTTATCCGTATGGTCACTTCTTCATGAGTCGTGTTTCCTACTCGTTGAACCTAAAAGTTATCGTGAGATAATGATTGTCAACAAAGCCGTCACTTTATTAAGAGGAAAATACAAAAATAGAATAAAAGGAAAATCGGGGAGTTTTTAGAACTTAAGATTTCTTAATCTCTTTTGAAAATTTTGCTACTTCTCAAAGTTAGTAAAAAGAGATTAGAAATTTTTGGATTTAAAAACGTGTTTTTATAACATTGCGTGAGGACACAGCAATATCTTAGTCTGGGGGAATTTTGGTATGTGCTTAAACACATACCTTTTCTTGACCAAAACCGGACCCAAATAGACCAAAAACTAACCAAAATGCCAAAAGATATTCGTGTTTTTGTGTTTATGTTTATGCAGGCAACTTATTAAAGAAAAAGGACAAAAACAAAGAAAAATCGGGAAAACACGGGCACGAGACGTGGAAAAGATATTTATAGAGCCGAAGCCGGGAAAGATTCGTCAAAGATAATATTTTTGAAGAATGGCCCTTGGATTATTCTCATTTGGCAAAAATGGACCCTTGAAGAACTTTGAAAATATGGCAGAAATGGTCCTTGAGGTTTCATAAATTACACCTTTGGTCCTTGGTTTAATCCTTAATCTACCCTTAGCTAAAACAACCGGATCCAAAGAGCTAAAAGAAAAGCCCATCCCATTATCCCAACAGCCCACTAAACCTAACCCATAGCCCAGTCCAATACTCAAATGACCCGACCCAAAATTATAACTAATAATAAAACTTGGTCAAATCCCCAATTCCCGTCAAAAACCCTAACCCTAATCACTATTCATCCTTCTTCATCCCTTCTTTCCCGCCCTAATTAAACCCTAATCCCTAATTACCCAACCATCACCATCCTCACCACTACCAGACAAGAACACCACATAGGTGTGTCTCTCACCCCCTCCAACTCATCTATCCTAGGACCACATTTTTCATCTACGGCTGAGAACAAGAGTTGTGGGGAGCAAGGCAAAATCAAGGCCCAAGAAAGCATCCAAGGACAAGAACAAGCACAAGAGCAGAAGGAAAACCCTAGGAGTTTTAGTATAAATTGAGAAGATAGAAGTAGAAAAAATTAGGTTTAATTTAGCTAAAATAGTTAAGGTATTTGTATTTTTTTCTTTTCAGTAATGTAATTTAAAATTGGTTTTAATATTAATGGTATTTCTGTTTTAGTTTTTATTTGCTTAGTTCCAACTTTTATTTACTGCTTTGACTGCTTATTTGTGCTTAGTTCCTTCTTTTATTCGCTTATCTGAGGTTAATATTGCTTTTAGTTGTTATTTTCAGCTTATGTCTAGCTTATGTCTAGCTTGTCTTTGGTTACTGGTAGCTTTAATCTCAATGCAGTCACAGTTAAGTAGTGTTTGGCTTAATTCAGTTCATGGGTCTGCTTGGTTCTAATTTAGTTAAACTGTTCATTTGCCAAATTCCTAAGTTTAAATCAGCTTATTCTAGGGTAATATAGCTATTGTGTTAAGAGGTTTAGCGGAGTTAAGGTTATTTTAGGGGTTGTGTTAGTAAGCCTAGTATTAGAGGTTATATCTGTCTGAATAAGCTCCTTCATAAGCTGGGCTTATTCAGATCTTATATTTGCATTTCAGAATAGTTTTCAAAGTGGTGAGCCAGTATACAAAGAGCTTGGTAGGTTTGGAGTAGCTTTGGTCTAGTTTGCGCTAAGAAACAAAAGTCTGCTGACACAGGACATTTTGTGCAGACTTGAAGTTTTCATCTGCTGTTCTAGAGCTAGTATTGGCTTATTTAGTTAGAATTAGGGCTTCAATTGTGGTTTGTAGGTAGATCGTACAACTAGTTTTAAGGTCAATATCTGGTATCACAAAATATCAACTTATTCAGAGCTTATTTGGGGTCTGCATTTTGGCTATTCACTTTGCTTATCTGCTGCATTTCTTTCAGTACTTTAATTCCTGCTGATCTAGGCCCTTAATAAGCTAGCATTTATTTTTAACTTTTGGGCATAATTGGTTTTTAAGTAGCTGGTCATATAAGCTTTAAGTAAGTGCTTTTGGATTTCCCTCAATAGCTCCTATTAGGCTTATAAATCAGCTGCAAAACTGCTTTTCATCCATTGTTCTGTTTTAAATTTCAGCTGCATTAAGTACTTTTTTGGCTTATTCTGTGAGCTTGTCTGAGCTTATTTAGTTGTTTCTAGTTTCTAGTAGCAAGATTCTTATGTCCCTGTGCTTCTGTTAATTTTTGGCCTTGTTTGCTTATTTTTAGCTTATTTTCAAGTGCTTATTTTGACTGTTCAGCTTATTTAAGCTGAACTGAGTGCTGATTTTATTTTTCCTATATTGCTTATTAAAAATTAAAATTACCCAAAAATTTTCAGAATTTTCCAAGTTGTTTTAATATTTTTAAATCATTTAATTAGTATAAATTAGTTTTTAATTCATTAAAAATTATTAAAAAATCAAAAAAAAAAAAATTTTCTTTTAACAAAATTTTTTTTCTATATTTAGGATTTAAGAAAAATTATTTTGCATTTTTAGGGCTTAAATTTTAGAAAATCACTTTTATTAAAGTTTTTAAAATTTGTCGCGTAACGCTTTTAAATTCCAATTTTCATTTTTAAGTTTACGTGCTTAGTTTACTTGTACCTATAGTTTAATTAGTTGTTTACATTTGTTATTTCATTATTCGTAGTGTAGAAATTAAAATATCTCACTTTTTACACATTCACAACACGTATCACCTGTCCTGATAATTAAGTAGCTTGTCACTTGTTTTATTGCTAGTTTTATATGAAGTGTATATAATTAACCCTTTCTCGTTGGCTCTAATCTTATCGGCGAGTAAACCCTTAATGATCACTTATGTCTATCCCACTATCCTAGAATATTGAGCATTTGTGATGCCCACGTTTCGTATACGCTAGAATAGATAGGCGAGGAAGGGGCATGTCCACCCAAGCAATGCTCAGCTAGACACAGAGGTTATCAATGCACTAATAAAAGTCACCAAAGACATCAACATATAAACTTTAATTAATGGGAAAAAAAATTTAAGGGGTGCGCATGATATTCCGTAGTCACATGACATCAGCCCATCAATCCTGATGAATTAAAGTGTACTAATACAATAAAACAAAACTGCTTAATGAATTGAATACATGCAGGACCTTCTTACAGCTCTTGTATCTTCGTTCAGGGTGTGTCTTGTGCTGCTAATACGTCTGAATTCGTCTCTGGTTTGGTACTCGTACGTATGGTATCTTTCACACAAAATTCGTCTGACTTTGGGGTATTTATAGTTTCTGTCTAAGGGTTAGATGCGGCGCATAGGATAAGTAGATGCGGCGCATTGACTTAACTTCGCGTGGGGTCCAAGATTAATATATTCAGGAATATTCGTACACCGCCTTAAGATGCGGCGTAACTCCATTTCTCTATGCGGCGCATGTCCTTTGCTGTCTTGGATTGTAACTTGTGAAATCTTGATAGTGATACGCCGTATGTAAGAAGTATGTTGCGGCGTATCTGGAGCAGAATGATCTTGATCTTGTACATTTCAGTAGACTCTTAACATCTTGCTTGTTTTGCTCCATAATTAGTCCAAAATCGCCAAGTTTCACATAATACTTGTTTTTACCTGAGAATTACAAAAGTAAACATTAACGTATCAATTCTCATATATAATATAATAAAACAAGTCAAATAAATAGGATAAATGATGATAATAAAATGTACTTATTTGAGTTCATCAAATATCCCCCCACTTGAACTTTACTTGTCCCCAAGTAAACCTTAGAATAAATCTTATGAAAATGTATCCTAAAAGATATTAGGATTTATTTTTGTATTTAAGCATGTATTCGTTTTGTCATAATTGCACAACCAAAAACTTAACGAATTAGAAATAAAATAAAATATTTCGATAAAAGCAAATCTAATCGTTTAACTGTCCAGTCGTGATGAATATTCTATCATATGCTTGGCAAGTATACGCATCTCCCCACTAAAGCCAAGGAATGACAAGTCTAAAGCGGTTAAAAAGGGTTTGTTGGTTAAGGGTTAATCATTCTTCTTAATCTCTATCGATCTCACATTCCAGAAAAGGCGACAAAATCACAAATACATGATCGAATCCACGACCACGATACTTGCAATTGCTCAAATCCTTAACTCGAATGGGCTAAAGATAGGACCAAGTAATCTTTACCAATAATATTATATCAAAAAGGGCGAAAAAATCATAAATACATAGCCGAATCCATGACTACGATACTTAAGATTGCTCAAATCCCTAATCTCAATAAATCAAAGGTTTGGATAAAGAATGATGTAGGGTATGGATAATATTTGGGATACAAATTGGTGTAAAACGAAAAATAAACAAAACAGATAAATTAAAATCCTAAGTGTGGTTAATCACTGTCCCAACCATCCCATGAATAAGACTCATATCATTGAATAACTCACGCTTTAACACTTGAAACACACGCTTTGGGTATACACGAATTATACTCAACAAGATCTCAATCAAAGAATAACCTTAGTTGGCGTTCCCATAACGGCCAACTCCCATTCAATCCATAAATATAATATACAACAAATAGTGGTGATATCGCCCACTTAATACAAAACTTTACAAAAGTTGGTTAAAACAAACTTCCAACTTTTCCTTTTTTCTTTTTCTTTTCTATTTTTTTTTTCGATTTTTTTTTTTTTTTTTTTTTTTTTTTTTTTTTTTTTTTTGACATCAACATATATGTGAAAAATTTCACAACTTTTCTATCACTATTTTTTCGGATAATTTTTCTATACTCTTCATACTTTCAGAAATAACTTTAATAGTGAAAGTAGTAAACACACGAAAAATAAACTCAAAGTTATACAATATTTACTTTCATACCAATTGCATTGTGCAATTTCCTGACTCAACCAAAGATAATGAATTACGCACGCGAACACAGGTAATGTAAGGAAACACACTTTGCCTAAAGCAATTAACCACGGATTTTAATCTACAGGGTAGGCTAAGGTGTAAGGGTGTATCGAAACATTATAACAAAGTGTTAAGAAACGAAAGGAATGGCTCTGAGGGTTTTTCTAGGGGTATCTTACTCTAAAAGTGAGAGTAACAAAAGGGTTTATACGGGGGTTAACTAACCAATGTAGTTAGTTAATATCACATAACATATAAAGGCTATTTGGGTGTAATCCTAGAAATTTACCAATTTAGACAAGTCATTCCAATTATATAGATAATACTTATTATGGTGGTCTCGAATAGTATATAAGCCAAGTTCTAAAGTTTACAAGTCACCGGCACACTCATAGATTTGTGAATTTTGATAAGTTCACAATTTTTGGAAATAATGTTATGTGTGCAGCTATGTAATTTAGACTTTAAACAAAAACATGCTAAAAATTTTTAATTTTGATATATTAAGCGCATTTTAAGCATATTTTGAAAAAGTTTAGGACAAGTAAGTGTTCTAATTCTCCAATCCCCCCACTTAAGTTAAACAACGTCCTCGTTGTTTGTATCAAAGATTAAAAATTGGAAAATAAAAGAATTAGAACAGAAAAACTCCCCTGAGATTTGCTCGGTATGATCCTCCATTATTCATATAAGAGCAAAAATCAACTTTCTTGTGGATTAGAACGTTTAAGCTTCATAGATGATGTATCCACAGAAATGCAGGAATCTATAATACCATTTAGACTTTAACACACCTGAATTAAGAAGGTTCAAACTTGCATAATACATTAGTAGTTAGTAAAAATAAAACTAAAAAAATTAAACTGTAAATCATCAGGTCAGTCGATACGCCGTATCTTATGGAAGAAGATACGCCGTATCGAGCCTGGAATAAATACGAATCAGAATAAAAGATGCGTCGCATCCTTAACCAGGGATGCGCCGCATTAAATAAACTGACAGAAAGTTTTAAAGTCAAAAATAAAAAAAATGCAGAAAATGAAATAAGATATGACCAGTGCAGGTGATGTGTCGCATCTTATGATGGAGATGCGCCGTATCTTCTACAGGTCTGACAGAATCGACACAGAACAGAAAAGTAAAAATTTTCCGGGTTGTCTCCCGGTCAGCACTTGTCTTTATTCCAGAGTCTTCAAGTTAGACTCACGTTCAGCTCCTTATTTTGTTCTATTGATCCCCACATGTCCGTGCACGATGTAGTTGCGAATTACTTCGTCGCGAACATATTCCGGCCCCAATTCAAGTACACCTTTGTAGAATCCTTTCATCTTTTGGTACGGATACTCGATCAAATTCTCAGCGTCATTTTCATCTAAAAAAGAAATGGTGTAAATTTGTAACAAAATTTGTTAGGGGCATGTTTAAACCTTGGGTGAGCACGAGGCATCATGTAAGTGATGACGTTGCTTCCACTTTTAAAGGTGATCTTTCCTTCAAATCTTTTAGCGTTAATTTCGACCTCCTTACAAAATGGTTTCCCAACGATCACGTCACCCATCTCAACATCACGATAAGAATCCATGTTTTCCACCACGGTGAAATCTGTAACAATAGTTAAATTTGCAACAAAAATAGGTACATTCATGAACATTCCAACTACGTTTTTCCCTCTATACTCAATTTTGTTTTTCATTATAGAATTATAGAAATCTTTTGACATTACATTAATTGGTAAAATAGGGAAAAAGTTGGCACTAACCTGTTTAAATCCTATCATGCATGGAAATTGTAAATTATAAGCACAATCTACATGGATCTTTCTACCATAATCACAGAAACTAGGATATCCTTCAAATTCATCATAATTCTTAGTGTTGATCATATTGATTCTAGGTATATCCATAATTTCTCCTTCTTCAATTTCAGGTTCAAAATCCTCCATAAATTGATCATTGATTCCTATTGGTAAATTAAGATCATTTAATTCAATATAGTCTCCACTATAGGTCTCAAGTGATTCATTATTTACCAAGGTTTCTCCCATAAACCTAGCTTCTAGATCGAGGTCCATACGTTCTCTTAATCCTAGCACATAGACGCCTCTAATTATGCTCTTAGCAGGATTTTGGCACTTATAGACTAGTTTATTATTCCCTACCTTTAATGAGATTTTTCTTTTAAACACATTAATCTTAGCATGGGCGGTAGACAAGAAAGGTCTTCCAAGGATTAAAGGAATCTTAACATCCTCGGGCATATCTAATATAACAAAGTCTACTGGGAAAACAAACTTCTCAATCTTAACTAGAACATTTTCAGCAATCCCTTCAGGTCGTTTTACCGTTTTATCAGCCAATTCAATAAGCAACTTAGTGGGTGCTAATTTTTCTAGTCCTAGGGTAGTGAATGTCTTAAGGGGCATAACACTAACGCTAGCTCCTAAGTCAGCTAATACATTATTGAAAGATATGTCATTAATTGAACAAGGTAAAGTAAAACTTCCTGGGTCTTTTTCTTTATGAGGCAAGGCATGTAAGTCGGTTGCAGAGCTCTCTTCTTTCATTGTAGCCTTGCTCTCCTCTTCAATCTTTCCCTTCTCTTTGAGTAGCCTCCTTAAACTGATTGAAGAATTAAAGAAAAATTCGGGCTTTGCAACATCATTACCATTCATCAATCTTCTAGGTATGTTAGGCGTGACTTCCTCAGTGGTGCTTATGGCCTTGACATGATCTCTTGGGTTGGTTTCAGTTGAGCTAGGTAAACTTCCGTATCCCCTTTCTTGAAGAACTTTGCTCATTTGTCCAATTTGTTGTTCCAATGCTTTGATCGAAGCTCCTTGATTTCTTGTTATAGTATCCGTTGAGGCTCGGATTTCTTTGATCATAGCGGTGTTCTCTTCATGTCTTTTAGCAATATGGGCCATAATTTTCTTTAGAGTGTCATCTAAAGTCTGCCTCCTTTCTTGATAAGTGGGATTAAAGTTGTTCTTTTGATAGTATCCCCGAGCAGCTTCCCTAAATCTTCCTGAAGGTCGGAATGGTTGTCCAAATTGTGTGTAGTATGCTTCTTCAAAAGTCTCACTTTCATTCTTATTAGGGCAATCTTTAGTGTAGTGAGGTCCTTCGCATTTTTCACATCCAACTTGGGCAGCATAAACTTTCTCATCACGCTTCTTCATCTCTCTACTAATTTTATCCAATTGAGCTTGAATTGCAGCAAACCCGTCAAAATTAGTGCTGCTCTTAGATCTAGTAGAGGTTCCGTCGTGCCATTTTTGAGAGTGATCAGCAGCTTCTTGGATAGCTTTTCTAGCATCGGCTGTACTCATTTGAGGCACAGCTCCCTTAGCATCCAAGATTTGTCTAGTAGGCACGTCCAATCCTTGATAGAACAATATTATCTCCTGCATTGGACTTAGATAATGTTGAGGGCATTTCATCAATAAGTCTTTAAATCATTCCCAAGCTTGATAAAGAGTTTCATCAGGCTCTTTCTTGAAACTGTTGATAGCCTCCATCTTTTTAGCAGTTTTAGCAGGTGGACAATATCTTTTCAGGAATTTGCTCTTCAAATCTTCCCATGTTGTGATTGAACTAGCAGGTTCATTCCTTAGCCACTTATTAGCAGCTCCTTTAAGCGAAATTGGAAAGATTCTTAGCATAAGTTGATCGTCAGAGACTCCTTCTGTAGTAAACAAATCTGCAATCTCGAGGACTTTTTCAACATGTTCATTAGCATCTTCATGTTCTGTTCCACTGAAAGCATTTTCTCTTAGCTCCTTGAGAAACTGACCCTTCAACTCAAACTTTGACTTTTCATGAAACTTTATTCCTCCATAGTAGTGTTTTCCGTCATTGTTTCTGTTTCTTCTTCCTCCTTCTCTTCAGAAAAGTAATCAAGCTCGAACGAACTTGAAATTTCAAAGCTTTTTGTGTTGAAAAGCCTTTTAAGCGAATGTAAGGCTCGTTCAGGATCTTCGAAAGGTTTAATCAAGTTCTTAGTTGAACTCCTGGTCATGCACTTCCTGAAACCATCACAAAAGCATCAGTAGGGTATGTTCAAGAAAGTAATATATCAGAAAATTAACAACGAAAACGGAATACGAAAAATAAAAGTTGCTGATATCTGCAAACGATGCGCCGTATCCAAAAAGTTGGATACGCCGTATCTTATAATCGTTAAAATTTAATCAGACTTTTGTTCAGAAAGCAGATACGCCGCTTATGAATTAGAATGCGCCGTATCAGTTTAATTTATCAAAAATCGATTATATTTATTAAAATTAAATGCGTCATATTAACAAAAGCTAATGCGCCGTATTTTCGTTACGTTTCAAAATACAAGATTTTTGATTTAGAAGATGCGCCGTATCGATAAAAATCGATGCGTCGCTTTTGTTTAATAATTCGAAAAAACTGTTTTTAATTTAAATAGAAAATACGCCGTATCTGTTAAAACAGATGCGTCGTATGGCGTTAGGGTTTAGAAAAATTTCTTATTAAAAACAGAATACGCCGTATCTTGGGGAAAGATGCGTCATACTCGAATTTATTAAACGCATTGTATTTTATAAAAATTAAACGCAATACGCCGTATCTGTGAAAACAGATGCGCCGTATCGTTTGTATCAGCACAATACAACGATAGCAGAATGCAGAAAAATAAAGAAAAACAAAAAAAAACAAAAATAAAAAAAACAAAAAGAAACACAAATTACAGAAAATAAAAACACACAAAAACAGAAAATATGCAAACTATACAATGAATGCAATCTATCTAATATATAACAGGGTTAGTGGTTAGAATCTAAAAAAAAAAACCTAATTAAAATACTAATCAAATTAACAGATAATAACAATTCACTCCCCGGCAACGGCGCCAAAAACTTGGTGCGCGTGATGTGTCGTTGCGGTTTAGCAGTATTAATGCCTACTCAAGTTTTAAATTTATATTTAGCCGACTTATCAGTAACACATACACTTAACGAGCAGTGTACCCGGTCAGTATGAATATAATGGTAAGTAGAGTGTCGATCACTAAGAGTGGAACGTATTATCTAGTTATTCTAATCAGTATTTTAATATCCTAAGTTAGCTATACAACCTAATCTAACGCAAGGGGGGTTCAGCCTGAGAGACTGGCACGGTTTGGTTATGATTAAATAGTAAACTAAACTAATGAGCACGAATCAGCGATTAGCACACACGTACACAGATAGATACTTGAGACAATAAGAAGACCTGTCCTGATAATTAAGTAGCTTGTCACTTGTTTTATTGCTAGTTTTATATGAAGTGTATATAATTAACCCTTTCTCGTTGGCTCTAATCTTATCGGCGAGTAAACCCTTAATGATCACTTATGTCTATCCCACTATCCTAGAATATTGAGCATTTGTGATGCCCACGTTTCGTATACGCTAGAATAGATATGCGAGGAAGGGGCATGGCCACCCAAGCAATGCTCAGCTAGACACAGAGGTTATCAATGCACTAATAAAAGTCACCAAAGACATCAACATATAAACTTTAATTAATGGGAAAGCAATTTTAAGGGGGTGCGCATGATATTCCGTAGTCACATGACATCAGCCCATCAATCCTGATGAATTAAAGTGTACTAATACAATAAAACAAAACTACTTAATGAATCGAATACATGCAGGACCTTCTTACAGCTCTTGTATCTTCGTTCAGGGTGTGTCTTGTGCTGCCAATACGTCTGAATTCGTCTCTGGTTTGGTACTCGTACGTATGGTATCTTTCACACAAAATTCGTCTGACTTTGGGGTATTTATAGTTTCTGTCTGAGGGTTAGATGCGGCGCATAGGATAAGTAGATGCGGCGCATTGACTTAACTTCGCGTGGGGTCCAAGATTAATATATTCAGGAATATTCGTACACCGCCTTAAGATGCGGCGTAACTCCATTTCTCTATGCGGCGCATGTCCTTTGCTGTCTTGGATTGTAACTTGTGAAATCTTGATAGTGATACGCCGTATGTAAGAAGTATGTTGCGGCGTATCTGGAGCAGAATGATCTTGATCTTGTACATTTCAGTAGACTCTTAACATCTTGCTTGTTTTGCTCCATAATTAGTCCAAAATCGCCAAGTTTCACATAATACTTGTTTTTACCTGAGAATTACAAAAGTAAACATTAACGTATCAATTCTCATATATAATATAATAAAACAAGTCAAATAAATAGGATAAATGATGATAATAAAATGTACTTATTTGAGTTCATCACTTATTCCTCTCAAATGCCATTGAAATTAAACCTTTTCATTTCAAATACGAGTATTACTTTATAAATCGCCTTGAGGTTTATTGCTGAGACATACTATTCACTTATTAGGTTGTGCTGAGGTTCATTTGCTGTGCTGTACCATCTGATCATTTGTGAAATCTTATCTCTACTACTACTAAGGTGTGATTCGTAGCCCCACTTTCACTTTTAAATTGTTTATAAACCCATGGAGGAGATACATGCTATTTACTTATTTTTATGAGCATAAATGTTTATTGGTATGCTACTCCTGACTGAAATGATAATGCTAAGTACCGTCCTTTCCAAAAGCAAGTCCCTCGATCATGAACCATTAATCACTTGCGAGTGAGCGCGATTATAGTTTATAGGCCTATAGGAATTGACCCTCCCGCCATGTTGACTAAGGTCGGTCCGCATGTGATGTACTATATTTGATTTACACTAGGTATCTGGCAAAGTACCTAGCTTTGGGGGCAACTATTATATTATGAAATTTTGTGGTTACTGTCGACTTACGCCAAGGTTATTTATGCCGGTTAACACTTTGTGTGTCATGAGCTTAGCAAAATTATTTGACGCTTACCCGATATATGTAATTGTTACATATATCTTCCAGACTTAAAATCTTGTGCTCAACTGCTTTATTTATTAAACCTATGGATTACACTCAACCTTTGTGTTGACTTATTAGCATGTTTTATCTCAGGTAATTGATGCATACTTGTGGGCACTAGGAGTGGCTGAAGACTTTTGATGGCTATCTTTGGCTTTTACTATCTATCTTTACTATCTTTTACTATTTTATCATTCAAAAAACCTATTGAACTATGTCTTTTATTTCCGCTGCAAACTATATTTTATTTCCGCTACAACTTATTTTTGAGAGTCTTTTAAACTCTAAATGTATGATTTTGTATTCGAATGATATGTTTTTGCTAAAACGTCTCGTTATGAGATCGTTTTCTATGGATGTGACTGTCTTACCCCTCACGTAGCACCCCAAGCTCCGTTCCGCTGCCATAGTCCGAGTTGGGGGTGTTACAGAATGGTATTAAAGCCACTGTTTATAGAGAACGAGGTCATACTCAACTATAATCATTTTTGTGTGTGTCAAAATGTTTTCGAAATCGATAGCCATCAGCCCTCCGTGCCACTTCGCTCTTTAATTGCTTTACTTAAACTTTTATTTGTGCATGCTTTTGCACTATTATATGCTTGGATTTTACGCTGCTATCTCACTTCATATAATACTATTTTTATAAAAATTTGGCTAGAATATTTATAATTTTCTGATACTCCTTGTAGAGTATTATGTCTACATTAGTCCCTACCGGTCAGTTATCAGTTACACCCGTTGATCACCCACTTGCACCACCGAGTCCAGAGGAGGACCCACACCCTGTTGATGTACCTCACCCGGAGGATGAGGTGATGGATGATTATGAGGAGCCATTGGAGGAGGAGCAGGAGGCTCTCCCTATGCCACCTTCACCAGTAGTGTCGGAAATTACTTATGAGTCCGATACTTCAGATGCATTGGGTCATGCTCTAGCTACCGAAGTAACGTCTGGACCACTGTCTACGTTTGATATTGGCGAGTCTTCGACTGCACAACGAGTTGCCCTACCGAGCTCAGAGCCGAGCTGAGTCGTTTGAGGCAGGACATCTCTTGGTGCCAGGGCCGTTATATGTCGATGTCTAGGCGATTGTGTGCGCGACAGTCTGATGTTTTAGAGTTAAGGAAGGAGATTAAGGGAGATAGGAGAGCTACAGGTGACTTGTATGTGGAGTTGTATGAGCAGGCTGCGAGGTTGAGTTCTACAGAGAAGGAAAATACAAAGATTCGGGAGTGTTTGGCGTCATTAGAGAAGAGGATGACAGAGGTCGAGAAGATTGTGGAGAAGTTGGACCTTGGAGCGGTGTTCATTGATATTGATTGTCGTCATTACCAGCGTAGTATTCAGGAGTTGAGGGATGAGATCCATGCCATGCAGTGGCAGGCGTACTATGATAGGATGGCGCATTTCCGTTTTGATGACAATATTGATGTTTTGGCTATGTATGGGGGAGATCGTCAGTGAGAGTGTAGTGATCATCTTATGTATGGTAGTTTAGTATCATGATAGTGGTTTACCTTTGTACGTACTAAACTGAATAGTTTCAGTTAATAGATTTTCTCAGAAACTTGTAATCGTTTGGCATATCTTGTAAGACTTATAGCAAGTATTAAATCTATGATGTATTTTGGTGATGTACTATTATTGGTGTTGAATGCGTGCTATAATATGATGATATCATGGTGTTGTTTATCTTGTGATGTGATTCTGTTACGTTAATCAAATACTTACAGTGTTGTATATTGTGATGATTGATAGAATTATGCCGCCTAGGAAGATGACTCCAGCTGCGATCCAGAAGTTGATTGATGATGGCATTGCCACGACGCTTGCTGGGAAAGCGGGTGTTGGCAACCTGAATGTTGGACAAGCAGGAGTGCAAGCTGAAAATGATAACCATTTCTGTACTTACAAAGATTTCATGAACTGTAAGCCTATTACCTTTAAAGGAACTGAAGGAGCTGTTGGTTTAACACAGTGGTTTGAGAAAATGGAGTCAATGTTTCTAAGGAGTAACTGTTCTGAGGATTGCAAGGTGAAGTATGCGGCAGGTACCTTGGTGGAGCATGCATTTCCTTGGTGAAACGTTTATGCTCAGGATATTGGGGTAAAGAATGCCTATAATACTTCATGGGAAGAGTTTAAGAAGGAGATGGTCAAGAAGTATTGTTCTCGTAGTGATATGAGGAAGTTGGATACTGAGTTCTACAATTTGGCTGTAAAGGGTGTTGATCTTGCTACTTATGTGCGTCGATTTCAAGAATTGAAGGTTTTATGTGCTCACATGGTGCCAGATAATGAGAAATTACTGGAGAAGTTCATTGGTGGTTTACCTTCCAGTATTGAAGGGCATGTGACATCTTACAATTCTCAGACTCTGGATGATGCTATTTGCATATCTGAATGACTTATGGATCAAGTGGTTATGCATGGCACTGTTCAGAAGGGTAACAACTATGACAAAAAACGAAAGTGGGAGGACAACATGAGAAACAACAACTAAAACAACTTCAACAACCGCAACAACAACAGTCACCCTCACCATAACCATAGCAACAACAACAACAATAACAACCAGTATCGTAACAACAAGCATCACCACCAGCAGAACAGAAGACAAGAGACTGTTAAGGCTTATGTGGCTGCACCAGCACGAGTTGGAGGGTATGCTGGGCCGCATCCATTTTGTGATAAGTGTAATTAGCATCATGCTGGACCATGTGCAGCTAAGTGTCAAAAATGTCAGAAGACATGGCATATTGCTAAGAATTGTAAGAACAGAGCTGTGACCAATGTGAATGCCACCCAGCCAGTGGTAACTTATTATGGATGTGGAGAGCGTGGTCACTACAAGAGTCATTGCCCAAAGAACACTGGTCGGAGAACTGAAGGCGCTCGTGGTAGAGCATATGTGATGGGAAATGGGGAGCAACAGTAGGATCCAAATGTAGTCACCGGTACGTTTTTACTCAACAATCATCGTGTTAAAGTTTTATTCGATTCCGGTGCCGATATGAGTTTTGTTTCTTCTACGATTTAACCACTACTTGATATCACCCCTACCCCTCTAGAAACTTGTCATAGCATTGAGCTAGCTAATGGCAACTTAGTTAACACTTGTACCATAATCCGAGGCTGTACCCTAAACCTTCTAGATCACCCGTTCAGTATCGATCTCATGCCCATTGAACTCGGAAGCTTCGACATAGTGGTTGGTATGGATTGGCTATCCAAACATCATGCGAGTATTGTTTGTGGTGAACGAGTTGTTCATATCCCTCTCAATGACAAAACCTTTTTTGTCCGTGGAGACCGTAGCGGAACCCGTTTGAATATCATATCTTGTATTAAGACCTTGAAATACATCGAGAAAGAATGTCATGCATTCCTAGCACATGTGTCCAAGAAGGAGTCAGGAGAGAAGCGACTCGAGGATGTTCCGATTATGCGTGATTTTCTGGAAGTATTTCCTGAAGATCTGCCTGGACTTCCACCAGTTCGACATGTGGAATTTCTTATTAACCTAGTTCCGGGAGCTGCACCCGTAGCACGTGCACCATATCGACTAGCTCTGACGGAGATGCAAGAGTTGGCTAAGCAGTTGCAAGAGTTGTTGGATAAAGGGTTTATTCGACTTAGTTCCTCACCCTGGGGAGCACCAATGTTATTCGTGAAGAAGAAGGATGGATCATTCAGAATGTGTATTGACTATCATGAACTGAACAAGCTAACAGTGAAGAACCGCTACCCATTACCTAGAATCAACGATTTGTTCGACAACCTATAAGGATTGGGTTACTACTCCAAGATAGATTTACGGTTAGGTTATCATCAACTCAGAGTCTGGGAAGAGGATATTCCCAAGACAGCGTTCAGGACTCGATATGGCCACTATGAGTTTCAAGTGATGCCCTTTGGTTTGACAAACGCACCTGCTGTATTCATGGACCTCATGAACCGAGTGTGTAAACCATATTTGGACAAGTTTGTTATAGTTTTCATCGACGACATTTTGATCTACTCCAAGAGTGAAGAAGAACACAAGCAACACCTGACGATAATTCTTAAGTTGCTCAAGGAAGAGCAATTGTACGCAAAGTTATCTAAGTGTGAATTTTGGATTCGCAAGGTACAATTTCTTGGTCATGTGATTGACAGCAAAGGGTTACATGTGGATCCCGCGAAGATCGAAGCTATTGAGAACTGGCCAACGCCTTCTAACGCCACAGAAATCCGTCTATTTCTAGGATTGGCTGGATATTACAGGAGATTCATCGAGGGATTCTCCAAAATATCTAAACCGTTAACTACGTTGACTTAGAAGGATAAGAAATATGTGTGGGGAAAGGACGAAGAAGAAGCATTTCAAACCCTGAAGCAAAAACTTTGCAGTGCACCGATTTTGGTATTACCAGATGGGGTTGAAGATTTTGTAGTTTATTGTGATGCATCATATCAAGGGTTAGGATCAGTTTTGATGCAACGAGGGAAAGTCATGGCATATGCTTCCCGATAACTTAAGACTCATGAGGAGAAGTATACCACACATGATTTGGAGTTAGGAGCAGTGGTTTTTGCACTCAAAATGTGGAGGCACTACTTATATGGGACGAAGTGTATTGTCTTTACCGATCACAAGAGTCTTCAACATATTTTGGATCAGAAGGAGTTGAATATGAGGCAACGACGATGGTTGGAAACCTTAAGCGACTATGATTGTGAAATTCGATACCACTCGGGAAAAGCGAACGTCGTGGCAGATGCCTTGAGCCAGAAGGAATGATTGAAGCCACTATGAGTTCGAGCTTTGGTTTTGACTATCAATTCAAACCTTCCCGCCCAGATTCTCCATGCTTAAGAAGAAGCCGTGAAACAAGAAGACCTCAAGAGTGAGAATCTTTATGGTATGATACAGAAGAAGTTTGAGAAGCGTTTTGATGGAACATTGTGTTTTAAGGGAAGAAGTTGGGTACCGCGTTTTGGAGGACTGCGAGACTTAATCACGCTTGAGTCTCATAAGTCAAAGTACTCTATACACCCAGGATCCGACAAGATGTATCACGATCTCAAGAAGTTATATTGGTGGCCAAACATGAAAACCGACATTGCCGATTATTTGTTTATAATTCTTACCGTATTGTTCCAACCATTCTTTTCTGCAAATGCCTTTTCATCTTCTTCTCTGGTGAAACTGTGTGCATCATCATCAACATTTGCATAAGGATCCCCTCTGTATGTCAACCCATCAATGGATTTTCCCATCTACATCAATAAACATGATATTTTGTCATTATTGTGTCGTGGCCAGGTTGACAAGCTTAAGAATTTAGTAGTAGACATCCAAAATTGTTTCTTTCCTTGAAACAAAACACGAATGAGATACCGGGTGGCTATTTTTAGCTAAAACAAAAAAGGCTCAAATTGGTCGAAAGATGGTCAAAATGTACTCATATGTTGAAAACTCTTATGTGTACTAGTTTAGGTAAGAGTTACAAAAGAAATAGAAAAGGTGTAGTACTTGTGTGTGGACATAAAATTGATTTTCCACTTGGCAACCTTTCCGGCTCCTTGATGTAAAGCTGTTTGAGCATGTGAATGAATAAGAACCTGCTGACATTCATGAAAGTTATGTTATTATCATACTTGAGATGCCACCATATAACTAAATATGCATGTTTTTTCTTGATAAAATAATGAAACTTAGCTAATGGATCTGCATTTGTCAAAAACAAATACCCGTTGCATCAAATTTTAGAACAACTGCATCATACATAGAATTACACACGCAAACATTTTTTAATCAAAACATAAACATAAAATAAGCTTTTAGATCTATATATGCCACAAACAAAAACCTATTGCATCAGCATTTCAGGATAATTGCATCACACGTACAACTTTACATAGACATAAGTCTTTTCCACTGCATCACACATTTACGCACATAATACAACCCATGTTTAGCTTAATTCATCATTATATGAGACACCTGAATACCTACTGCATTAAAATTCAAATTCAAGTGCATCGCACATACAACCAAGCAGACAAACACATTTCCACACATAAAACAACCAACGTTTAGCCTAATTAATCTTTATACGCGAAAACCGAATATCTGTTGCATGTCAGTTAAAATTCAAATGCATCGCACATACAACCAAGCAAACAAACATATTTCCGCACATAATGCAACCTAAGTTTAGTTTAATTCATCATTACACGCGACAACTGAACACCTACTGCATCATAGTTCAAATTTCAGTGCATCGCACATAAAACCAAGCATACATACACATAAAACAACCTACGCGTGCATATTTCATCCTTATACACAACAACTAAAAGCTTACTGCATCTTAATTGAAATTCCAGTGCATTGCACATACAACCAAGTAGCCAAACACAAATTGATGCATCACATTTATAAAATACACATATAAATCTTTTCTACTAAAACCATGACCAAAAAAATTGAAGATTAATAATTGACGCATCACAATGTAAAATTAGCGCATCACAATTATAAAATTTAATTGAGACATTTTATCAAACACTTTATGTGCAACTTTACTAAACACTTTTTATCTATTGTTTTCTATAACATAAATAGAAAGAAACTCATAATATTACATATCTAACTTAGTAGCAACACAAAAATAAGCATATTATTCAAAATACGATTAATGAACATCATATACATGCAATTAAAGATCCATATAACCATATTAATTGACTGTTACAGTTAAAAACAATTGATAAATCTTACTAGGCCTTGGGTGGGAGAACGATGGTGAACAGTCGGGAAAGTATGGTGGTGATAGTCGACAGTGGTGAATGGTGGTGAGAACGGTGGTGATAATGGAGGGGAGAACAATGGGAGAGGGAGAGTTATTGAGATATCTGTGTGTGTGTGTGTTTGGTTAGGAATGAACACAAAAAGATAAAAAAAAAAAATAGGAAAAAAGATATTATATACCCTAAGGGTAAAATGACAATAATACCCCCGACAGTCATAAAAAAAGAGGGGGTGGGGAGGGGACATGTGGCGCAATTTGGTGGCTTCCTAGCTTTTTTATTTTAATAAACTTTTTATTTTACCCCATCTCTCTCTCTCTCTCTCTCTCTCTATATATATATATATATATATATATATATATATATATATATATATATAGGTATGGGATCATGAGAAAAGTTGATCTCGGTAGAAAAGTGAGAAAAGTGTGATGCACCGGTTTCTTTAACTGTGATGCACCACACTTTTTATTCTGGTGCATCACAGTTAAAAAAACCGGTGCATCACACTTTTTATTCTGTTGCATCACAGTTAAAAAAACCGGTGCATCACACTTTTCTCACTTTTCTACCTAAATGCACTTTTTTCTAGATCCAATCATGTGTTTGTGTTTGTGTGTATAAAATCCTACTCACTACCATTTTATTTACCTATGAATACCCTTTAAACTTAACATTTTTAAACACAACTTTACATTATATACTCTCTACTCTAAATACCATTTTAACTAACAAAATGTCTCAACAAAACACCCCGGGAACTCAAAAGTTTTAGTTTACGTTTTTAATTATCGATATAATTTCGTACAACGTTTTTAATTATTTGTGCAACTTTTTTATTTTATGAATACAATTTTAGTTTTTAATAAATAAAAGAAATGGTTTGAATGGTGAGTGTGATAAGATTGACAATGGTGAATGGTGAGTGGGAGTGTGAGTGAAAAGTTAAAGAGAAAAGCTGATGTGACGCGGAGATGAAAGGTGAGTGAGTGTGTTTTCTGTTGGTTTTTTTGATCAGTTCCCAGCAGGGTGAAGATAATCAATGGTACCGGATATCACTTGAAATCGTGTTATGACTTTCCAATAGAAACTATTCGACCTTATGCCTGGGTTACACGAATATCTCAATGGGATAAGACCAAGTGGTGTTCTTGTTTTAGGCACAAATCAAGAACCTGTTTGCTTTCAAGTGTTTATATTTCGTGTTGTTCTCCTCATGCAGATGTGTTGATCTCTATTAATAGGATCGATTTACTCAAAACTAGTCAATGGAATTATGAAAATTAATTGGCCAATTAATCTCCTCATAATTTTCCTCCATTCTAGTCATAGTGGTTACAAGACCAAGTCATAATAGTCTTAATTACGAGTTTGAAACTGCCCATAATTAGGTCAAAGTAGTTACAAACTCATTCCAGCAGTACTAGCTGTAGTAACTAATGCCACTAGTCGTAACTTGCTCCAGCTGTACTAACTTAGTACTAGCAGTAGTAACTTTGCTCTAGCAGTAATAACTTAGTACTTGCAGTAGTAACTCTCTTGAAGGATTGGACCTTCTGATGAGTTACTCCCAACCACTATTAGAATCAGGGTAATCAGGGACTTAATGGGTATACACTCCGTACCTCCAAACCCATTTCCAAGTATGATCATATCCCTCAATTGAACTAAATTTCCAACAATCCTCCCCAATTTAGTACAATTCCTTTTGCATGAAAATAAACATAAAACAAAACATGTGCATAAATGAAAATATCTTGAAGATTGTATTCCTATCTTAGTACATTACACGTTCAAATACTCGAGAATCAGGGTGTTCTAAGAATTGAACCCTTCAACCCATCTGAATACCTGAAGATAAAATACACACAAGTTTTCAAACACTTAAATGCTCCTGACACTAAATAAGCCATGTGTCCATATCCAATTCACAAATTTTGTAAGAGCCAAAAGTCCAAAGCTCCCTGAAGCGGCAAAACTTCAACATTCACATAGGTGGTTCCTCTTTATTCATGCTCATGCTTAGCACTTTTTCAAAGAAATTAACCATTAAGAAGTAAAGACTTCATCCTCCTTTTCAGCAGGTTCCGAGCACAACCTTGGGATGATTGTAAAACATGTGCTCCAGTCCACTGAATGTTCAGCTTTTCACATTGAACTCAGCTCCCAAGTTTCCTCAGGAGGGAGTTGGGTGTCTTAGCATTCAGTGACTAAGTTGGACTTCAAACCCATCCCTTTAGCAGACTTACAAATGAAGTATCTAGCCAAACCCTTCGTCAAGTATTCAGCTAAATTTTGTTGAGATCTAACAAACTCAATAGATACCACCCCATTCATGATAAGCTCCCGAATCATGCTATGCCTGACACCTAAGTGTCTAGACTTCCCATTGTACATCTGGCTATAAGCCTTTGCCAATGTAGCAGGACTATCACAACGGATAGAAATAGGTGCTATAGGTTTAGGCCACAATCGAATCTCAAGAAGCAAGTTTTTCAACCATTCAGCTTCTTTACCAGCAGCTGCTAAAGCCACAAATTCAGATTCCATTGTTGAACTGGTGATGCAAGTTTGCTTTTTGGATGCCCAAGAAATTGCACCTCCACCAAGTAGGAATACCCAGCCACTAGCAGACGAATTGTCTTCATTGTTACTGATCAAACTTGCATTAGTGTATCCTTCTAATACTGAAGGATAACCAGTATATGAGAGACTATAATCCATAGTCTTTTTCAGATACTTCAGTACCATATGAACTGCTTGCCAGTGATGAGCACTAGGATTACAAGTATACCTGCTCAATTTACCCACTGCAAAAGCAATATCAGGTCTTGTACAGGTCATGGCATACATTAGGCATCCAATCACGCCCTAGAATACTCGAGTTGTGTTACAGCCTTACCAGTATTAGGCATCAGCTTCTCACTTGTATCCATAGGAGTACTCACTAGAGTACAATCAAGTTAATTAAATTTCCTCAACACCTTCTTAATGTAATGAGACTGAGAGATGGAAATTTTGTTACTTTCATGTTTAATCCTTATACCAAGGATAACATCAGCCTCCCCCATGTCCTTTATGGAGAACCTTGATGACAAAAATTCCTTTGTCAGGTCAACCTGATTTTGGTCAATGCCAAAGATCAGCATGCCATCAACATATAGGCAAATGATGACTCCTTTACCAGATTCATCAAATTTTCTATATACACATTTGTCAGCTTGATTAAGAAGATAACCATTTGACAAAACCACTTCATCAAATTTTTGATGCCATTGCTTAGGTGCCTACTTCACTCCATACAGAGACTTAATCAGTTTACACACCTTGTTCTCATTGCCAGGCATGATGAAGCCCTAAGGTTGGTTCATATAAACCTCCTCATCTAATTCACCATTCAAGAAAGCTGTGTTCACATCCACCTGATGAATAATCAGATTGTAAATTGATGCCGAAGCAATCAGCAATCTTATGGTACTGATACGTGCCACAGGGGCATAAGTATCAAAGTAGTCTATCCATGACTTTTGTTTAAAGCCCTGAATGACTAGTATAGCCTTGAACTTTTCAATAGTGACAAATCGCAATTTCAGGTCATTTTTCCAAACCTCGACAATTTACTATTCACGAGTTACTATTCATCATTTACTATTCACATTTCACTATTCATCATTTTTGAGGACGATTTGTGATTTGAAGAAACTTTCAAAAATTTTACTATTCACGAAATACTATTCATTCCCAAAGGAAAAGCACTATTCATGGCCACTATTCGTCACTACATAAACTAGGTTTACGGATACCAAAAATTCGCGTAACCATCAGGGTTTAGCTGCGAATTCACGAGACCTCATTATGAACACATCATATAGACTAGGGTGGTATATGTATTATCAGGACATTATCTGCATTCTAGGTCATGCACGGATATGCATTATTGTAATTTACGTATGTTCATTTATTTACTAAACGGTACCACTCAGTCTTTACTACGAAACATATACCCGATACTCCCGACAACGATCCTAATATGTTTTCATATTCATTATAATGATATAAAGATTATATTATTACTTTACCGGTGTTTTTAAATCAATTGCTATATTTTCCGTTAGGAGCTTATAACTCCGTCGGTTTGCGATATTTCAACCCGATAATTATTCTAACACCCGATTCTTGCAAGGAATATGATTTTTCAATTTTTACAACTTCGTTGTATTTTATTTTAACTCGTCACGATTTATTTCAAGTTAACTCGGTACACGGTAACACCTAATGTATACACTAAACACACTATTACTTATCTAAATGGGGACAAGATCTTTAATTAACATCAAATCTCTTCTCCTTTTTCTTACATGTGTCGCCTCCCCCTAACCCCTTTTGCCTAATTCACCAAAAATGATTAATGCTAAAGTCTTATATGTTTCTTGATTTAATTTAGATAACACATACACTTAACAAATCAACTAGCAAAATTTCATCAAACTCTCTCTTTTCTCTCCTTCTTTGTTCGGCCAAGACAAGAACACCAACAAGAATCCATAATTTTTTTGAAGATCAAGTTATAAACAAGTCTCATTTACATTCCTAGCTAGGATTTTGAAATAAAAATCCCTAGGTTTCTTATACATTTCACTCCAAATCATCTCAAATCTTCAAGTAAGCTTCAAGAACACTTTTTAATCTTTTCATACCTTCATTTGTTATATTTTCAAGTTATATTAGTAACTAGTTATGCAAATATACATGTTATATATACCACTTTGTATAATAATACTCTTTAATCATAGATCTATGAATCTTTACTAGTAATCTCATGAAATCCACCAAAGTTGGTGATGTTTAGGACCCCATGACACCTTAAGAAGGTGTATGGTAGGATTAGAATAGTTGCGGTGTTGATTGAAAGTGGTTTGATTAAGTTTTGAACAAGTCTTGAACCATAAAAGTGATTTTTAACAACTATAGAAAAGCTACTGTCCAAAAACGTGTAATCTGGAAAACTCAGTAACTCAGGGGATATTTTGGCCTTCATATTCAGAAAATAATTTCAAAAACGAAACCGTGGCCGCAAGAATGAGTAAAAACCGACTTACGATGAGAAAGTTATGATTTTTCAAAGTTTGACGACGAAAAACTATTTTCTGGAAATTGCTTGCTGTTTTTCCGAGCTTCAAGGGACAAAACGAGGCGTTAGACGTGATCTAGAAGAGCCGACCTACTGAAAATATGTTAGTACATGTTAATACGGAACCGAGGATATAAAGAACGTAGAAAACGAGCTTATAACGACCGAGATACACGCGTTTGAAACCCGACGACTACACTCAAATTCCATCAGCTTTTAACTAGAAACAAAACTAAGTATAAAAACTGTTTTCGGTAATACACTATGTTGAGAGCTGATTTTCTATCTAATCAAGACGCGTATGATCAAAAGTCAAATAACACGACATTAAAATATTGTTACAAGGTCTTCAAAAGCGTCGAGTTTAATCACTAACACTTAACGTACAATATTTCACGACTAGTTTTACGAGGCCATTTGGGCATATTTTCACAAGTAATGAAAAGTGTTATTTTTGCGACGAAAACATTATATTTACCGATAGAACACCAAACGAGGATCGTGGAGTATCGTTTCAACATATTTATACGAAGAGTAGTTTATAACTTAACGAGACGTCAAAAATGTATTTTTTGACGATAAACGTTATTTTCAAAACTAACGAGTGGTATCGATAACATACGTATTTGCATGTGTAACATTATATCATTGCTTACATTAGTCCATATCATTCATATTAGGTTGCGGTTAGAGACCGAACCTCATTCCAGCATAATCACTATTTTCATTGTTGCTCTGCATCAGGTGAGTTTCATAGCCCCGACTTTTACATTGTTTATACATGATTTCTAAACCCTCGGTGTGGGAATACAATGCTTGTTTTTACATACTGACACAAGTACTAAAAACTGTTACTTTTCCTAAGTTACCACATTGCCATTAAAGTCCCCTACGAATCATGAAGCGTTAATTATTTGTAAGCGCGGATGTTATGAATAGATCTATTTGGGTTGACACCCCGTCCGGGTTGGTCGCGCCAACTAGGTAAACGGACGCATATCATTCGGATTATTTCCGAGTGTCTGGCAAACACTTATTTGGGGCATTTATTATTGTGCTTAATTGCATACCAATTCGTCGAGCTTCGGGGTCATGAGCTCAGAGCACTGTATAAATATATTTTTGGCTATGACGTTATATTATTGTGATTGTCATGCTTCTAAAATCTTGTGGTCCGCACTTTACCTATTTACTTAAACCTATGAACTCACCAACATTATTGTTGACCCTTTTAGCGTGTATTCTCAGGTAATTAGGTGATGATACACCTCTTTGTATGGAGCACTTTCGAGTTACATTTTGGATGCACATCATGATGGAGATTTTTCTACAATATTTAGCGTTTGGTTTTGTATTTAAATCTTGCATTTTGTGGGTGAACTCTGATTTATATGTTTTGTAAAACTTAACTGTAAATCAAACGCTTGTTTTAAAACGACTCACTTAGAGGTCGTTCTTTATTGCCTTGTACTTTGTGACCGAGAACATCACGCCCCCGGAATTCCATTCCGCTGCAAACACAGATTTTGGGGGTGTGACAGATTGGTATCAGAGCTAAGGTTATAGAGAACTAGGATGCATCATTGACCCTAGACTATAACCACTAGGTTACGACACTTCACAATATCATGATGTGCTTAGGATTGCGATACATGTTTTTATTCACTTATTTTATATAAGTCATTTATACTTATACATATTTATATTGACCTGATTTACAGTGATATGTCTTCACCCACCGATCCTATCATTCTCGATTCTGATTCGGATATGGATGATTCATCATCATCCACTATTCCAGTTACTCCAGTTATCGCTACTCCTGTACCCTCCGGCGATGAGTCTGCTAAGACCGAGTCATTTGAGGATCAAGAGCCACTCCTCTTTCATCCCATCTATAAGGATATCCACGGTCCCCTTTACCGTGACCGACCACTACCATCACCACCCATTGCACCTGTTCCCCCAGTACCATCATCACCATCATCTCCACCACCACCACCATTTACTTACCGCCAGACTACCACAGTTCCCTTACCATCACCATCCAGAGATGTTCCTGATCCCATGTTACCGCCTCGAAAGAGGGCATTTACCATGGTTCCTTCTCCTTCAGATCCGTATGTTATGGCTGCTGAGGCCTCCGCTCGGCACAAGGTTCGTAGATGGGTTGACGCCCGCAGATGGTCATTTATTCCACCTGTACTCAGTAGGTGGAGGTATGATGAGGGTACCCCGCGTGTTTGGGAGTTAGGAGAGAGCTCCGAGATGGCTGCTGCCCGTGTTCTACCGGTTACCGGTGAGCCGATCCACCACACCATACCACTTCTGATTGCCAGGATGGTCCGTCATGAGGACCGTATTGGCAGGATATTTGATCGTCTCGATGAGGTTCCCCGAGAGCGCATTGAGACCTTGGAGACTCAGTTGGAGCACCAGATCATTGGTCACTCCCGGATTACTACTCTTGAGAATTTTGTAGAGGATGAGCAGGCACGCCGCCGCGATCAGGATGCGTTGATTGCTAGCCTCCGTGATCAGATCCGAGATCTCCAGCGCCGTCTTGATGGTGCCTCTGGTAGTGCCTAGATTAGATCGTATCATAGGTATCTTTTGTATGTATATCCTAGCCACGGGGTGTGTGGCATTAGTATTGACACTTGCGATCTTTTGTTAGTTGTACAGCAATGTAGTAAGTTATGTCAGGATGTATTGTATCGGTCGATGTGAACCGAGACTTTTCTTTTGTACGCTATGATGCGATATCGGTCGATGTGAACCGAGACCTTCCTTTTGTATCTATGTATGGTTGTGATGTATTTATCTATGTGGTGATCTTATTATGGTTGTCGTGATTTATTCTTGTTGTGGTTGATTTTACCACGCCATATTCTTATTGTACCTTATCATTATCATGATGTATTTTTATCTTGTTGTGGTTGTACCTATCAATGGTGAAAATATATTATGATTATTGGTTCATTATTCTTGTCATACTTTATCATTGTCGTGATGTATTTTTATCTTGTTGTGGTTGTACCTACCCATGGTGAAAATATATTATGGTTATTGTGGTTCATCATTCTTATCACGTCATATCTCTATCATGATTTATTTTTGTCATGATTTATTCATATATTGTTGTGGTTGATATTGTTGTGATTTTTACATGTCATGGTTGCGTATATGTGATGCTCCTTACTACTTATAAAATCTCATGGTCTCTTATGATTTTGAAGGAGCTATTTCGAAGTAAACCCCCATTTTCGAGATACGCAGCGGAATATAAGCTTGGGGTGCTACTTCATGGTTCACAGTCATGGGAATAGAAAACGACTCGAAAAGAGACGTTTTTAAATAAATTGTTATCATTCATTTATTTAACATCAGAGTACCTAAGATAGGTCCCAGAGGGAGGTTCGGAAAATACATTATAAAAGTTACATTATTCATTGAATGATAACAAAGTGGACACCCTTTTTATTTTAAGAAGAAAGTCCACCTCCACTCCGTGCCAATAATCATACTTCTAGATACCTGAGATAAACATGCTTAAAAAGTCAACACAAAGGTTGAGTGAATTCATAGTGTTTAAAGTTATAATCAGTTTGAACACTAGCCAAAGTAAGAGAATTCAGTTATATCGTAGTTCGGTAATATTGCACTAAACCTCATGACACGCAATGCGTTGACAGTTTCCAGGTTCCACAATCACGATTGAAATGAGAGTGGTCTTGCCCCCGAGTTAAAGATATCAAATATAATGCATCTGTCTAACCGGCTACCACGTAGATATCCATCCGGTTAGAACAAATGGGTCGTCAGGCCAATAGATCTATTCACATATTCGCGCTCACCCAGCAGGTGACTAATGGTGCATGATATGAGGGTCTTTTAAATAAATAATTCAATCTCAATAATAAGGTAAGTTAGCCTAGTGCAATAACAATCAAGAAAATACTTGTGTTCGGTTTAATAGCATGTATCTCCCCACATATTTGGAAAACACGTAAGTAAGAAAGGTGGGACTATAAACTCACCTGAATAGTCTGTATGGAAACAAAGTTACACAAAGTTGATAAACGTCTCCGGCTTGCAACCTGGGTTGGTTATATCAAGTTTCAGTAATCGTCCTCAGAATATATAAGGTTCCAATGTTCGTTTCGTTGTTTGGTTTGTTGATTAAATGCTTAATTGAGCCAATATGTAGTTTCAAAAGTAAGATTTTATCTTTACCTCTTATCTTGTAAGTTCCAGTTTGGTTAGTTCGTTAAATGGACACTTCGTCTGTTAGTTTTGTTAAAGTTATCTTGCGTTCGTTTCGTTAAATATAACTTTCGTTCATTCATTCGTTGGTTTATTATATTACTTGTTCGTTTGTCAATAAAATAAACGTATTTCGTTAATATTAAATCGGGAAAATAAAATAAAAATGATAAAAACAATGGTTAGGAAAAGTTACACTTTAATCCCTAAGGTTTGGTCAAATGACAGTTTATACCCTGGACTTTTGGAAAATGACAGTTTCTACCCTTAAGTTCCAAAAACAATACTTTCTATCCTTTATATTTGTTATTGTCAAAATTGATCCTTAATATTAAATATTTACAAAATCAGCCTAATAAAACTATTTATTAAAAATAATGAAATATGTGATTTGGGTAGAGTTTTGGACTCGAATAACTTCACGATAAGTAAATCATTTTACGAGCTCTCTGATCCTATGAAAAGTTGGTTAGGTTGTCTTTAAAATAAGCTAAGTTTTGTATCTTATGAAAATCATTTGATATCAAGAATAAATATCAAAAGTCGATCGGGTGAAACATAAGTTCATAAAATCTGATGTATTGGTCTTAAAACTAGCGATGGAAGGATTTTCGAGACACCATAACTTTTAAACTACTCGATGGTTTTACAAACTTCTTTCTAAAATAAGTTTGCTAGGTCGACTTAAAACATACCAAGTTTCATAAATTTTGAGATTCATTTGATACTCGAAAAATAGGTCCAAATTCGAGTGGTTAGAACAAGTTTTAAGTAAAATCTGTAAAATGAATTTTTAGTCTAGCGATAGGGAGGTTTTTGGAACTTAATAACTTTTAAATTACTTGATCATTTTACAAGATACTTTCTCCTAATATTAGTTAGCTAGATGGTCTTTAAACATGCCAAAAATAAGATTTTATCAAGCTTTCTAGGTAGTCGATTTATGGGTCAAAAGTTAGGGAGTTGGGGCGACAAATATGAAAATAACTGGAAAACTTAGTTATAGTCTTAGCGACATGAGGCAAAATTTGGAGATCGATAACTTTTGACTCACTTAACCTTTTTACGAGATTCTTATTTCTTCAATTAGACAGCTAGGTGGTCTATAACAAAACCTAAAATCAGATTTTATTGAAGTCGTATAAGGGGTGTAACGAAGGTCTAAAGTTGGATGACTGAAACTGTCTTCTAAAAAAAAATCTGTTCTGTAAATAAATAAAAGACCATTCGTTTTGCGTTTTCACGACTCGAGGTCTAAATACCTTTTGAAGAAAAAGTCGTTCCGGACAACTTTTGTGTTTTAACTTTTTGACGAAACGGACCAGAAACGCCTCGTTTTGCGTGATTTATGTTTCTGTAACAGTGTGTATTTTCAGATTTTTACATAACTTCAATTCACTATATCTTTTGACTCGTTTAATCTTTTTACGTGATTCTTTCTTCTAAAACAAGTTAGCTGGGTGGTATTTGATGTGCTAAAAATACAGAAGTTTTAGAGTTAATCTAGGGGTCTAAAAATAGGTCGAAAGTTGGGCTATTGGTCGAGTATAAAAGAAAAATCATAACTGGAAATATTGGTTTCTATTTGTAGCGATTTTGGGCAACTTTTAGGACACGATAACTTCATGAAAACTTAATCATTTTACATGATTCTTTTTCCTAAACAAAGGTAGCTGGCTGAACTTTCTAAATACCCAAAAATTAGATTTTATAGTGATCGTTTGGTGGTTGTTTTTCAGGTCAAAACATGGGCATCTGGGCTGGGTTTTCTACTTGTTAAACACAGAAAATAAACCCGATTGGGTTTTAGGGTTTCTAAACGTTTTTAGCTATTTTTTTTTTACGTATGATATAAGTATATTTGATATATTAAGACATGTTTTACATATCTTTGATTAGTTTTATCAAAATTTCGAATAGTTGATGTATTTGAGGTTTCTGTTCGAATCAGGAAGAAAGAAAAGAAAGAAAACATAGTATTTGGTTTTGTGGTTTATTTTACATGTCATTTAGTGATGTTTTTAGATGCTATAAAGTAAATAAAACTGAATAAAAGTAGAGTTGAAGACTTACTTATATTGTTGGGTTCGACTAGGGTTTTTGGAATGACTAGGTTTCTTGATCACTTCTTGCTCAACTCCTCCTCTATGCTTGTTAGTGTTTGGTTTGTGTTTAAGGCTGTAGATCAGAAAGAGTATAGGGCTGTGTTGAGTTATGTGTCGAATGGTGTGGAATGAGAGAGTGATATTTGGCTGCTACTTATAGAAGGGAAGAAGGAACTAGGGTTTTCTAATGTTGATGTGTTAACTTCCTATTGGTGCCAAGTGTGAGACATGTGTAAGGAGGAGGTTTGGCCAAGTAAGTTATGGAGGGGGAAATGATGGGGAGCTTTCCTTCACCTTACATGTCACCAAGTGATGATGTCATTGGTGATGTGGAGGAGGGGGGTTTAAGGAAGGGTTACTTGGTGTAGTTTATGTGTAGAAGTAAGTTTAGTTGTGGTTTGTGATGGATTTTGAATCAGGTTTTAGAGGAGGGTTTCGAATAGCTTTTAGAGTGTGTACTTTGTGCTTTAACATGTGGTACTTTAGGTCTAGAGAAATTATAAGATTGGTTTAAGAATTTATTGTGTAGAAAATGTTTAGTGTTACTATATAATTCGAAATTTTGAGAAATAGGAAAGAAATTAGTTTAGGCTTAGGAGAGTAGTAACATATGCTTAATAGGGTTGTACTAATATTTAGAATGTAAAAAAAAATATAGTTTTAATAATTTATTTAGTTATAAAAACTATATGTTAATTTTTATTATGTTTAAAAGTAAATATATAGGATTTATAGTTTTTGTACATTAAGTACTTGTACCTTAGGTTTAGAAACTTGTAAAAAAAATATTTAATGAGTTTAAAAAAATTCATCTTTAAGGATTATGCATGTATGGTTTGTAAATCATGCTTTTAAAATAAATATAAATAAGGTTTTATTAAAGATTTTGTAATTAAATGATTTCATGCATAAAGGACTTGTACTTTGACTTTAAATGACTTGTACATTTATATTTTATAAAAATCTTATATAAATAAATTAGGTTTTGTAAGTTTTGTACATAAAATCATAATTACTTGAGATTTGGGTTTTACCGGGAGTTATTATGGAATTAGAATTTCTAGGCTTTAGGTACTTGTACATTAATCAGATAAATTGTACTTTAGTATTTCTAGGGTTTTGTTGTTCATAAATGTTGTTATGGTAGTTTAGGGTTTCATAAAACTATTATCAGTTAAGAAACGTTCAGTTTTAAACGTACGTTAACGAAATAACGTAAAGTGATAAATGGGACCTCATAACGTTTTAGGTCAAAGATGTTTATACAGTTGAATACTAAATCAGTTAAGGTTGGGTTGCAAGCACGGTTATTCGGGATGTGATCTTCGTCACATAAGATAATAGTTATGATCAAGAGAGAAAAAAATTTCTACGTGGAAAAAGGATAAGTATTCTGAGAGATTGTTTATTTAAATGAGGGATTTTTCACAGTGGTTACAGCTATGTCGAAGCAAGCCGCTCCAGCCATGACACAAACCACTGTTGAACAAATCTTTGCCAAGAGCATATCCACAGCCCTCGCCAAAAACCTTACTCATGAAGAATTTATGAATGGCAATCCCCTCACCTTCAGCGGAACTGAAGGCGCGAAAGGATTTTGCAAATGGTTCGAAGAAGTAGAAACAATATTCCTAAGTGGTAAATGTCACAAGGGAGACAAAGTTAAGTTCGCCACTTGCACTTTTCGAGATCGTGCCCAGGAATGGTGGACCAAATATGTTCAGTTAATAGGGGTCGACGCTGCTTACTCAATCTCTTGGGAGGAACTAAGAAGGATGATGATTTTAGAATATTGTTCAAGGAGCGAATTTCAAGCAATGGAACGGGAAATCCTGGACCTTACCATGGAAGGAGATGATGTGGTCAAATACACTGATCGTTTTTACGAGTTAGCACGGCTATGCCCTGCAATGGATGAACTGGAATATAAGAAACTTGAGAGGTATATCGGGGGACTCTCCCCTGAAATTCGTATGTTGGTCACCCCATTAGAACTCGATAACATGCCTGAAGCTATTCGTATGGCGCTCCAGGCAGGAGAACACATAGCTCACACCAAGGCCGTAGGAAACAATAATGACAAAAAACGAAAATGGAACAAAAACAATAATCAGGGTGAAAGTGTGGCACAACAACTACCTAAGAGACCAAAGTTTGCTAAAGCCCAGGTTGCAGACCCAACTAAGAAGAAAGGGTACCTTGGTACTCTACCAAAATGTAACAAATGTCAAAAACACCATAACCTTGGTCGTTGCCCTACTCCATGTGATAACTGTAAGAAGATTGGTCACCTGATTAAATATTGCAGAACTCCTACACTTGTCGAAGATCAGAAACCTCCAATAACATGTTTTGGCTGTGGAAACAAAGGGCACTTCAGGAAATACTGCTCGGAGCTGAAGAACAAGAAAACCGAAGTCTAAACCCTCTAGAATTGTATTTACCTATAGTACTTCACCTTAGGAAGTTCATGTAACCTAGTTGTAACAAGTACCTTTTATCTAATGTAATCTCTATCTTCTATTATATCCGCGATACTCACAACCTTCATCTATTACACTTTCTATTCCATTTATCTCATTCCTAACCATTTCATAACAACATACCGCTATCCTATTAAGGGTTATGCAAATTTCGTGTTTTACTATAGACTATTACCATCCCGTGAGATTCTCCCACACATCTTATGAACCATTCAACAAATTTTATTACAAGATATATTACTACCACTTTCTAGAACTGTTTCACACAATTTCATTACAAGATATTTTACTACCACTCTATGGGACTACTTCACCTAATTTTACTCAAAGCAATTTTACTACCATCTCAGGAAATTATTCCACGAGATTTTAAAACGTGTTATATTACCATCACCTCATAAGTTGATTTTCTAACATTCTACCAACTATTTACTACCATATTATACGAACCGATTTTCTTGATAAAAGAAAAATTTTAGACTACCATTTTACCAAACAACACGTTGAACACCATCTAAAACTTTTGAGAAACATAATACCACTTTGACTAAACCGAGCATAGCATCATTAGTCCTCAATTATACATAGCCTGATCACCTATGTATAATTCAGGAAGGATTATGCCATGAAGGAAACTATTATCTTTTCAAATTTTAATAACAATCTTCATTCAGAACATCCAAAAAGCAAAGCTTTGTAAACAAATAAATTTTTCATAAACATCCATTTTTGACAAACCTTCTCTAGATACTTTCCCCACTTGTCACCCACTCAGCCGTTAAGTTGGATTTTTTTTACCGTTGACCTCTCTAGGAAAGACTTTCCCTCCACGAGGAATATTCCATAACATAAGAAAACAATGAAAGGATTACGAAACCATAAACAAGGACTAGAAACATACAGTAAGTTGATTCATAACGCAACGAAAATCTTAAGGCCCCACGAGGCAATCCAAATCACTATCTTTGGCGTAGTCACCAAATCCTACCATTTCAGAACTTGTAAATTTATTTATTCAAACTTGCGAATTCATTTATTCAGAGAAAGATTTCAAACAAAACACTCCATATCGAGAGAGAAACTTCTTTATTCAAACTTGAAAATTTATTTATTCAAACTTGCGAATTCATTTATTCAGAAAGAGATTTCAAACAAAACACTCCATATCGAGAGAGAGATTTCATTTATTATTCAGAAAAGGATTTCAAACAAAATGCTCCATATTGAGTCAATTTTTGAAAACCAACCACCGTACTGAAACACTTCATACATTTAGGATCTTGTAATTGACAAGCAGTAGCATGGAAAAATTTGATGAAGGAAATCTAGGGAGATACTATTGAACAGTAAGAATCTTAGTAATGAACACCAAGCACCCTAGGCGAAGAGAGACTCATACCTTAGCATCAGTTAGAGCAAAACATGAAGGAATCAAAACGGTTACCATAGCTTTATCCTTCTGATAACGCCCCTTCTGACAAACTTATCATTGTAGAATTAGTCACGAGACACATTGAACAAATTTCAAACACTCCTAATAAAAGGTAGTCAATGCACCTCGAACTTCTGGCAATCCCTTTAAGATATTTGTACCCAATCAGATATAAGCACGATCTACCATCCCCAAACCAATGAACGTAGTAGGAGAACTATCTAAACGCTACAGGACATGCTCAATGCTGTTTGATCAACTTTGAATTGTTTAGAATAATCTTTTGATATTGATAAGACTTCCCCTTCAACAACAGCCATCACATGAATATAAAGACTGCACCCTTTAAGGCATCCTGTGGTCGAAGTACCAATCACCTGTGGACAGACCAAACTCGGAAAGCCCAACCCACCAGTCTAGGACTTAGTCGTGAAACAGCAAAGGAAAATCGTACAGATCAAGAATCAATTACAAGCGACAGAAGAACGATAGAAAAGTTATGTCGGTACATGACGCTAAGCATTGGAAATTAGGCCTCCTTAAGTCACGAACCATTAGGAATTTTAGAGTTGGGAAATGAATTATGTTGAAAGTCTTGCCTTGGGAAGGCGTGATACAATTTGGGAGAAGCGAGAAATTGAACACTAGGCATATTGGACCATTTAAGACTCTAACTAGAATCGGCCGAGTAGCCTATGGACTTGAACTTCCACCAGAACTCAGTAGTGTGCACAATACATTTCATATTCCCACCTTAAGAAGTGTTTACCCGACGAGCCCCTCATCATTCCATTAGGAGAAATTCAACTCGATGACAAACTTAATTTCATCGAAGAGCCAGTGGAAATTATGGATCGTGATGTCAAACGATTAAAGCATAGTAGAATTCCTATCGTTAAAGTTCGCTGGAATTCTCAACGAGGTCCCGAGTTCACTTGGGAACGAGAAGACCAGATCCGTCGAAAATATCCACATCTTTTCACCAAGTCCACTCCAGAGACTAACGCTAACTGAATTCAGGGACTGAATTCCTTTTTGGATGGGCGACTGTGACAAATCGCAATTTCAGGTCATTTTTCCAAACCTCGACAATTTACTATTCATGAGTTACTATTCACATTTCACTATTCATCATTTTTGAGGACGATTTGTGATTTGTAGAAACTTTCAAAAATTTTACTATTCACGAAATACTATTCATTCCCAGAGGGAAAGCACTATTCATGGCCACTATTCGTCACTACGTAAACTAGGTTTACGGATACCAAAAATTCGCGTAACCATCAGGGTTTAGCTGCGAATTCACGAGACCTCATTACGAACACATCATATAGACTAGGGTATTCTATGTATTATCAGGACATTATCTGCATTCTAGGTCATGCACGGATATGCATTATTGTAATTTACGTATGTTCATTTATTTACTAAACGGTACCACTCAGTCTTTACTACGAAACTGATGTGCGTGTGTATTGCTCTAATTCTTTTATATCTACTGCAGCGGCGCCAAAGGCTTGGTGCGCGCGATGTGTCGTTGTGGTTTTAGCAGTATTAATGCTTACTCAAGTTTTAAATTTATATTTAGCCGACTTATCAATAAAACACACACTTTAACAAGCAGTGTACCCGGTCAGTATGAATATAATGGTAAGTAGAGTGTCGATCACTAAGAGTGGAACATATTATCTAGTTATTCTAATCAGTATTTTAATATCTTAAGTTAACTGTACAACCTAATCTAACGCAAGGGGGTTCAGCCAGAGAGACTGGCACGGTTTGTTTATGATTAAATATAAACTAAACTAATGAGCACGAATCAGCGATTAGCACACACGTACACAGATAGATACTTGAGACAATAAGAAGACCTGTCCTGATAATTAAGTAGCTTGTCACTTGTTTTATTGCTAGTTTTATATGAAGTTTATATAATTAACCCTTTCTCGTTGGCTCTAATCTTATCGGCGAGTAAACCCTTAATGATTACTTATGTCTATCCTATTTATTTAGCGTCTCTTAAATAGGCGAGGAAGGGGCATGGCGACCCAAGCAATGCTCAGCTAGACACAGAGGTTATCAATGCACTAATAAAAGTCACCAAAGAAATCAACATATAAACTTTAATTAATGGGAAAGCAATTTTAAGGGGTGCCCATGGTTTTCCGTAGTCACATGGAATCGGCCCATCAATCCTGATGAATTAAAGTGTACTAATACAATAAAACAAAACTACTTAATGAATTGAATACATGCAGGACCTTCTTACAGCTCTTGTATCTTCGTTTAGGGTGTGTCTTGTGCTGCTAATACGTCTGAATTCGGCTCTAGGGTTTCTTCGGTCTTCGAAAGCTTAGTGTGTAGGATCCCGAAATTCGTCTGGCCTTGGGGTATTTATAGTTTCTGTCTGAGGGTTTGATGCGGCGCATAGGATAAGTAGATGCGGCGCATTGTCTTAACTTCGCGTGGGGTCCAAGATTAATATATTCAGGAATATTCGTACACCGCCTTAAGATGCGGCGTAACTCCATTTCTCTATGCGGCGCATGTCCTTTGCTATCTTGGATTGTAACTTGTGAAATCCTGATAGTGATACGCCGTATGTAAGAAGTATGTTGCGGCGTATCTGGAGCAGAATGATCTTGATCTTGTACATTTCAGTAGACTCTTAACATCTTGCTTGTTTTGCTCCATAATTAGTCTAAAATCGCCAAGTTTCACATAATACTTGTTTTTACCTGAGAATTACAAAAGTAAACATTAACGTATCAATTCTCATATATAATATAATAAAACAAGTTAAATAAATAGGATAAATGATGGTAATAAAATGTACTTATTTGAGTTCATCAAATATCCCCCCAGTTGAACTTTACTTGTCCCCAAGTAAACCTTAGAATAAATCTTATGAAAATGTATCCTAAAAGATATTAGGATTTATTTTTATATTTAAGCATGTATTCGTTTTATCATAATTGCACAACCAAACACTTAACGAATTAGAAATAAAATAAAATATTTTGATAAAAGCAAATCTAATCGTTTAATTGTCCAGTCGTGACGAATATTCTATCATAAGCTTGGCAAGTATACGCATCTCCTCCACTAAAGCTAAGGAATAACAAGTCTAAAGCGGTAAAAAGGGTTTGTTGGTTAAGGGTTAATCATTCTTCTTAATCTCTATCGATTTCAAATTCCAGAAAAGGCGACAAAATCACAAATACATGATCGAATCCACGACCACGATACTTGCAATTGCTCAAATCCTTAACTCGAATGGGCTAAAGATAGGACCAAGTAATCTTTACCAACATTATTATATCAAAAAGGGTGACAAAATCATAAATACATAGCCGAATCCACGACTACGATACTTAAGATTGCTCAAATCCCTAATCTCAATAAATCAAAGGTTTAGATAAAGAATGATGTAGGGTATGGATAATATTTGGGATACAAATTGGTGTAAAATGAAAAATAAACAAAACAGATAAATTAAAATCCTAATTGTGTTAAATTACTTTCCCAACCATCCCATGAATAAGACTCATATCATTGAATAACTCACGCTTTAACACTTGAAACGCACGCTTTAGGTAGACACGAATCATGCTCAACAAGATCTCAATCAAAGAATAACCTTAGTTGGCGTTCCCATAACGGCCAACTCCCATTCAATCCATAAATATATTATACAACAAATAGTGGTGATATCGACCACTTAATACAAAACTTTACATAAGTTGGTTAAAACAAACTTCCAACTTTTCCTTTTTCTTTTTCTTTTTTTTCTTTTTTTTTTTTTTTTGACATCAACATATGTGTAAAATTTCACAACTTTTCAATCACTATTTTTCCGGATAATTTTTCCATACTTTTCATACTTTCAGAAATAACTGTAATAGCGAAAGTAGTAAACACACGAAAAATAAACTCAAAGATATACAATATTTAGTTTCATAGCAATGGCATTGTGCAATTTCCCGACTCAACAAAAGATAATGAATTACGCACGCGAACACAGGTAATGTAAGGAAACACACTTTGCCTAAAGCAATTAACCACGGATTTTAATCTACAGGGTAGGCTAAGGTGTAAGGGTGTAACGAAACATTATAACAAAAATCTACAGGGTAGGCTAAGGTGTAAGGGTGTAACGAAACATTATAACAAAGGTGTAAGAAACGAAAGGAATGGCTCTGAGTGTTTTTCTAGGGGTATCTTACTCTAAAAGTGAGAGTAACAAATGGTTTATACAGGGGTTAACTAACCAGTGTAGTTAGTTAATATCACATAACATATAAAGGCTATTTGGGTGTAATCCTAGAAATTTACCAATTTAGACAAGTCATTCCAAGATAATACTTATTATGGTGGTCTCGAATAGTATATAAGCCAAGTTCTAAAGTTTACAAGTCACCGGCACACTCATAGATTTGTGAATTTTGATAAGTTCACAATTTTTGGAAATAATGTTATGTGTGCAGCTATGTAATTTAGACTTTAAACAAAAACATGCTATAAAAATTTTAAATTTTGATATATTAAGCGCATTTTAAGCATATTTTGAAAAAGTTTAGGACAAGTAAGTGTTCTAATTCTCCAATCCCCCCACTTAAGTTAAACAACGTCCTCGTTGTTTGTATCAAAGGTTAAAAACTGAAAAATAAAAGAATTAGAACAGAAAAACTCCCCTGAGATTTGCTCGGTATGATCCTCCATTATTCGTATAAGAGCAAAAATCAACTTTCTTGTGAATTAGAACGTTTAAGCTTCATAGATGATGTATCCACATAAATTGCAGGAATCTATAATACCATTCAGACTTTAACACACCTGAATTAAGAGGGTTCAAACTTGCATAATACATTAGTAGTTAGTAAAAATAAAACTAAAAAATTAAAACTGAAAATCATCAGGTCAGTCGATACGCCGTATCTTATGGAAAAAGATACGCCGTATCGAGCCTGGAATAAGTACGAATCAGAATAGAAGATGCGTCGCATCCTTAACCAGGGATGCGCCGCATTAAATAAACTGACAGAAAGTTTTAAAGTCAAAAATAAAAATGCAGAAAATTAAATAAGATATGACCAGTGCAGGCGATGCGTCGCATCTTTGGATTGAGATGCGCCGTATCCTCTGCAGGTCTGACAGACTCGACACAAAACAGAAAAGTAAAAATTTCTTTCCGGGTTGTCTCCCGGTCAGCACTTGTCTTTATTCCAGAGTCTTCAAGTAAGACTCACGTTCAGCTCCTTATTTTGATCTATTGATCCCCACATGTCCGTGCACGATGTAGTTGCGAATTACTTCGTCACGAACATATTCCGGCCCCAATTCAAGTACACCTTTGTAGAATCCTTTCATCTTTTGGTACGGATATTCGATCCCTTTCTCAGCGTCATTTTCATCTACAAAAAGAAATGGTGTAAATTTGTAACAAAATTTGTTAGGGGCATGTTTAAACCTTGGGTGAGCACGAGGCATCATGTAAGTGATAACGTTGCTTCCACTTTTAAAGGTGATCTTTCCTTCAAATCTTTTAGCGTTAATTTTGACCTCCTTACAAAATGGTTTCCCAACGATCACGTCACCCATCTCGACATCACGAAAAGCATCCATGTTTTCCACCACGGTGAAATCTGTAACAATAGTTAAATTCCCAACAAAAATAGGTACATTCATGAACATTCCAACTACGTTTTTCCCTCTATACTCAATTTTGTTTTTCATTATAGAATTATAGAAATCTTTTGACATTACATTAATTGGTAAAATAGGGAAAAAGTTGGCACTAACCTGTTTAAATCCTATCATGCAAGGAAATTGTAAATTATAAGCACAATCTACATGGATCTTTCTACCATAATCACAGAAACTAGGATATCCTTCAAATTCATCATAATTCTTAGTGTTGATCATATTAATTCTAGGTATATCCATAATTTCTCCTTCTTCAATTTCGGGTTCAAAATCCTCCATAAATTGATCATTGATTCCTATTGGTAAATTAAGATCATTTAATTCAATGTAGTCTCCACTATAGGTCTCAAGTGATTCATTATTTACCAAGGTTTCTCCCATAAACCTAGCTTCTAGATCGAGGTCCATACGTTCTCTTAATCCTAGCACATAGACGCCTCTAATTATGCTCTTAGCCGGATTTTGGCACTTATAGACTAGTTTATTATTCCCTACCTTTAATGAGATTTTTCTTTTAAACACATTAATCTTAGCATGGGCGGTAGACAAGAAAGGTCTTCCAAGGATTAAAGGAATCTTAACATCCTCGGGCATATCTAATATAACAAAGTCTACAGGGAAAATAAACTTCTCAATCTTAACTAGCACATTTTCAGCAATCCCTTCAGGTCGTTTTACCGTTTTATTAGCCAATTCAATAAGCAACTTAGTTTGTGCTAATTTTCCTAGTCCTAGGGTAATGAATGTCTTAAGGGGCATAACACTAACGCTAGCTTCTAAGTCAGCTAATGCATTATTGAAAGATATGTCATTAATTAAACAAGGTATAGTAAAACTTCCTGGGTCCTTTTCTTTATGAGGCAAGGCATGTAAGTCGGTTGCAGAGCTCTCTTCTTTCATTGTGGCTTTGATCTCCTCTTCAATCTTTGTCTTCTCTTTTAGTAGCCTCCTTAAACTTATTGAAGAATTAAAGAAAAATTCGGGCTTTGCAGCATCATTACCATTTATCAATCTTCCAGGAAAAGGTATGTTAGGTGTGACTTCTTCAGTAGTGCATATGGCCTTGACATGATCTCTTGGGTTGGTTTCAGTTGAGCTAGGTAAACTTCCGTATCCCTTTTCTTGAAGAACTTTGCTCATTTGTCCGATTTGTTGTTCCAATGCTTTGATCGAAACTCCTTGATTTCTTGTTATAGTATCCGTTGAGGCTCGGATTTCTTTGACCATAGCAGTGTTCTCTTCATGTCTTTTAGCAGCATCGGCCACAATTTGCTTTAGAGTGTCATCCAAAGTCTGCCTCCTTTCTTGATAAGTAGGATTAAAGTTGTTCTTTTGATAGTATCCCGGAGTAGCTTCCCTAAATCTTCCTGAAGGTCGGAATGGTTGTCCAAATTGTGTGTAGTATGCTTCTTCAAAAGTCTCACTTTCATTCTTATTAGGGCAATCTTTAGTGTAGTGAGGTCCTTCGCATTTTTCACATCCAACTTGGGCATTATAAACTTTCTCATCACGCTTCTTCATCTCTCTACTAATTTTATCCAATTGAGCTTGAATTGCAGCAAACCCGTCAAAATTAGTGCTGCTCTTAGATCTAGTAGTGGTTCCATCGTGCCATTTTTGAGCGTGATCAGCAGCTTCTTGGATAGCTTTTCTAGCATCGGCTGCACTCATTTGAGGCACAGCTCCCTTAGCATCCAAGATTTGTCTAGTAGGCACGTCCAATCCTTGATAGAACAATATTATCTCCTGCATTGGACTTAGATAATGTTGAGGGCATTTCATCAATAAGTCTTTAAATCGTTCCCAAGCTTGATAAAGAGTTTCATCAGACTCTTGCTTGAAACTGTTGATAGCCTCCATCTTTTTAGCAGTTTTAGCAGGTGGACAATATCTTTTCAGGAATTTGCTCTTCAAATCTTCCCATGTTGTGATTGAACTAGCAGGTTCATTCCTTAGCCACTTATTAGCAGCTCCTTTAAGCGAAATTGGAAAGATTCTTAGCATAAGTTGATCGTCAGAGACTCCCTCTGTAGTAAACAAATCTGCAATCTCGAGGACCTTTTCAACATGTTCATTAGCATCTTCATGTTCTGTTCCACTGAAAGCATTTTCTCTTAGCTCCTTGAGAAACTGACCCTTCAACTCAAACTTTGACTTTTCATCAAACTTTGGTCTAGCAACTCCTGAACTGTAATCAGCATGGGTTTTGTTCATGTATTCCTCCATAGTAGTGTTTTCCGTCATTGTTTCTGTTTCTTCTTCCTCTTTCTCTTCAGAAAAATAATCAAGCTCGAATGAACTTGAAATTTCAAAGCTTTTTGTGTTGAAAATCTTTTTAAGCGAATGTAAGGCTCGTTCAGGATCTTCGAAAGGTTGAATCAAGTTCTTAGTTGAACTCCTGGTCATGCACTTCCTGAAACTATCACAAAAGCATCAGTAGGGTATGTTCAAGAAAGTAATATATCAGAAAATTAATAACGAAAACGGAATACGAAAAATAAAAGTTGCTGATATCTGCAGACGATGCGCCGTATCCAAAAAGTTGGATACGCCGTATCTTATAATCGTTAAAATTTAATCAGACTTTTATTCAGAAAATAGATACGCCGCTTATAATTTAGAATGCGCCGTATCAAATTAATTTATCAAAAATCGATTATATTTATTAAAATTAAATGCGTCGTATTAACAGAAGCTAATGCGCCGTATTTTCGTTACGTTTCAAAATACAAGATTTTTGATTCAGAAGATGCGCCGTATCGATAAAGATCGATGCGTCGTATCTGTTTAATAATTCGAAAACTGTTTTTAATTTAAATTTTAAATACGCCGTATCTGCAAAAACAGATGCGTCGTATGGCGTTAGGGTTTAGAAAAAAATTTCTTATTAAAAACTGAATACGCCGTATCTTGGGGAAAGATGCGTCGTATCGAATTTATTAAACGCGTTGTATTTCATAAAAATTAAACGCAATACGCCGTATCTATGAAAATAGATGCGCCGTATCGTTTGTATCAGCACAGTACAACGATAGCAGAATGCAGAAAAATAAAATTAAAACTAAAAACAAACAAAAAGAAACAAAAATTAAAGAAAACAAATAACACACAAAAACAGAAAATATGCAAATAATACAATGAATGCAATTTAACTAATATACAATGGGTTAGTGGTTAGAATCTAAAAATTAAAAAGAAAAACCTAATTAAAATACTAATCAAATTAACAGATAATAACAATTCACTCCCCGGCAACGGCGCCAAAAACTTGATGTGCGTGTGTATTGCTCTAATTCTTTTATATCCACTGCAGCGGCGCCAAAGACTTGGTGCGCGCGATGTGTCATTGTGGTTTTAGCAGTATTAATGCTTACTCAAGTTTTAAATTTATATTTAGCCGACTTATCAATAAAACACACACTTTAACGAGCAGTGTACCCGGTCAGTATGAATATAATGGTAAGTAGAGTGTCGATCACTAAGAGTGGAACGTATTATCTAGTTATTCTAATCAGTATTTTAATATCTTAAGTTAACTGTACAACCTAATCTAACGCAAGAGGGTTCAGCCTGAGAGACTGGCACGGTTTGGTTATGATTAAATATAAACTAAACTAATGAGCACGAATCAGCGATTAGCACACACGTACACAGATAGATACATGAGACAATAAGAAGACCTGTCCTGATGCTTAAGTAGCTTGTCACTTGTTTTATTGCTAGTTTTATATGAAGTGTATATAATTAACCCTTTCTCGTTGGCTCTAATCTTATCGGCGAGTAAACCCTTAATGATTACTTATGTCTATCCTATTTATTTAGCGTCTCTTAAATAGGCGAGGAAGGGGCATGGCGACCCAAGCAATGCTCAGCTAGACACAGAGGTTATCAATGCACTAATAAAAGTCACCAAAGACATCAACATATAAACTTTAATTAATGGGAAAGCAATTTTAAGGGGTGCCCATGGTATTCCGTAGTCACATGAAATCGGCCCATCAATCCTGATGAATTAAAGTGTACTAATACAATAAAACAAAACTACTTAATGAATTGAATACATGCAGGACCTTCTTACAGCTCTTGTATCTTCGTTTAGGGTGTGTCTTGTGCTGCTAATACGTCTGAATTCGGCTCTAGGGTTTCTTCGGTCTTCGAAAGCTTAGTGTGTAGGATCCCGAAATTCGTCTGGCCTTGGGGTATTTATAGTTTCTGTCTGAGGGTTAGATGCGGCGCATATGATAAGTAGATGCGGCGCATTGTCTTAACTTCGCGTGGGGTCCAAGATTAATATATTTAGGAATATTCGTACATCGCCTTAAGATGCGGCGTAACTCCATTTCTATATGCGGCGCATGTCCTTTGCTGTCTTGGATTGTAACTTGTGAAATCTTGATAGTGATACGCCGTATGTAAGAAGTATGTTGCGGCGTATCTAGAGCAGAATGATCTTGATCTTGTACATTTCAGTAGACTCTTAACATCTTGCTTGTTTTGCTCCATAATTAGTCTAAAATCGCCAAGTTTCACATAATACTTGTTTTTACCTGAGAATTACAAAAGTAAACATTAACGTATCAATTCTCATATATAATATAATAAAACAAGTTAAATAAATAGGATAAATGATGGTAATAAAATGTACTTATTTGAGTTCATCAGAAACATATACCCGATACTCTCGAAAACGATCCTAATATGTTTTCATATTCATTATAATGATATAAAGATTATATTATTACTTTACCCGGTGTTTTTAAATCAATTGCTATATTTTCTGTTAGGAGCTTATAACTCCGTCGGTTTGCGATATTTCAACCCGATAATTATTCTAACACCCGATTCTTGCAAGGAATATGATTTTTCAATTTTTACAACTTCGTCGTATTTTATTTTAACTCGTCACGATTTATTTCAAGTTAACTCGGTACACGGTAACACCTAATGTATACACTAAACACACTATTACTTATCTAAATGGGAACAAGATCTTTAATTAACATCAAATCTCTTCTCCTTTTTCTTACATGTGTCACCTCCCCCTAACCCCTTTTGCCTAATTCACCAAAAATGATTAATGCTAAAGTCTTATATGTTTCTTGATTTAATTTAGATAACACATACACTTAACAAATCAACTAGCAAAATTTCATCAAACTCTCTCTTTTCTCTCCTTCTTTGTTCGTCCAAGACAAGAACACCAACAAGAATCCATAATTTTTTTGAAGATCAAGTTATAAACAAGTCTCATTTACATTCCTAGCTAGGATTTTGAAATAAAAATCCCTAGGTTTCTTATACATTTCACTCCAAATCATCTCAAATCTTAAAGTAAGCTTCAAGAACACTTTTTAATCTTTTCATACCTTCATTTGTTATATTTTCAAGTTATATTAGTAACTAGTTATGCAAATATACATGTTATATATACCACTTTGTATAATAATACTCTTTAATCATAGATCTATGAATCTTTACTAGTAATCTCATGAAATCCACCAAAGTTGGTGATGTTTAGGACCCCATGACACCTTAAGAAGGTGTATGGTAGGATTAGAATAGTTGTGGTGTTGATTGGAAGTGGTTTGATTAAGTTTTGAACAAGTCTTGAACCATAAAAGTGATTTTTAACAACTATAGAAAAGCTACTGTCCAAAAACGTGTAATCTGGAAAACTCAGTAACTCAGGGGATATTTTGGCCTTCATATTCAGAAAATACTTTCAAAAACGAAACCGTGGCCGCAAGAATGAGTAAAAACCGACTTACGATGAGAAAGTTATGATTTTTCAAAGTTTGACGACGAAAAACTATTTTCTGGAAATTGATTGCTGTTTTTCCGAGCTTCAAGGGACAAAACGAGGCATTAGACGTGATCTAGAGAAGCCGACCTACTGAAAATATGTTAGTACATGTTAATACGGAACCGAGGATATAAAGAACGTAGAAAACGAGCTTATAACGACCGAGATACACGCGTTTGAAACCCGACGACTACACTCAAATTCCATCAGCTTTTAACTAGAAACAAAACTAAGTATAAAAACTGTTTTCGGTAGTACACTATGTTGAGAGCCGATTTTCTATCTAATCAAGACGCGTATGATCAAAAGTCAAATAACACGACATTAAAATATTGTTACATGGTCTTCAAAAGCGTTGAGTTTAATCACTAACACTTAACGTACAATATTTCAGACTAGTTTTACGAGGCCATTTGGGCATATTTTCACAAGTAATGAAAAGTGTTATTTTTGCGACGAAAACATTATATTTACCGATAGAACACCAAACGAGGATCGTGGAGTATCGTTTCAACATATTTATACGAAGAGTAGTTTATAACTTAACGAGACGTCAAAAATGTATTTTTCAACGATAAACGTTATTTTCAAAACTAACGAGTGGTATCGATAACATACGTATTTGCATGTGTAACATTATATCATTGCTTACATTAGTCCATATCATTCATATTAGGTTGCGGTTAGAGACCGAACCTCATTCCAGCATAATCACTATTGTCATTGTTGCTCTGCATCAGGTGAGTTTCATAGCCCCGACTTTTACATTGTTTATACATGATTTCTAAACCCTCGGGGTGGGAATACAATGCTTGTTTTTACATACGGACACAAGTACTAAAAACTGTTACTTTGCCTAAGTTACCACATTGCCATTAAAGTCCCCTACGAATCATGAACCGTTAATTATTTGTAAGCGCGGATGTTATGAATAGATCTATTTGGGTTGACACCCCGTCCGGGTTGGTCGCGCCAACTGGGTAAACGGACGCATATCATTCGGATTATTTCCGAGTGTCTGGCAAACACTTATTTGAGGCATTTATTATTGTGCTTAATTGCATACCAATTCGTCGAGCTTCGGGGTCATGAGCTTAGAGCACTGTATAAATATATTTTTGGCTATGACGTTATATTATTGTGATTGTCATGCTTCTAAAATCTTGTGGTCCGCACTTTACCTATTTACTTAAACCTATGAACTCACCAACATTATTGTTGACCCTTTTAGCGTGTATTCTCAGGTAATTAGGTGATGATACACCTCTTTGTATGGAGCACTTTCGAGTTACATTTTGGATGCACATCATGATGGAGATTTTTCTACAATATTTAGCGTTTGGTTTTGTATATAAATCTTGCATTTTGTGGGTGAACTCTGATTTATATGTTTTGTAAAACTTAACTGTAAATCAAACGCTTGTTTTAAAACGACTCACTTAGAGGTCGTTCTTTATTGCCTTGTACTTTGTGACCGAGAACATCACGCCCCCGGAATTCCATTCCGCTGCAAACACAGATTTTGGGGGTGTGACATCAATAGTTCCATCTACCTTCATTTTCCTTTATGAAATCCATTTGCAACCTAGAGGTTTGTAACCAGGTGGTAGATTAGCCAACACCTAAGTGTTTTTGCCCATGATGGAATTCATTTCATCATTAATTGCTTCTTTTCAAAAAGCAACATCGTGGGACTTCATTGCTTCATCAAATGTTTTGGGATCATCCTCAATAATGAAGCAATAGGAGTATTGGTTAGAGACCTCATCCCTTGTTCCTTCAGTTAGATATAATTGAAACTCAGGTCCAAATGACTTTGGAGTCCTGACCCTATTGCTCCTTCTGAGCTCAGGTTCAGGTTGTTGTACCACAACCTCATCAGAAACCTCATCAGAGACCTCTGAAACACCAATGTCATTAGTTCCATTTGAAATCCTTTGACTTGGTCTAGGGACTGATGAGAATCTATTCTCATAAAAGATTGCATCCTTTGATTCAATTATTGAGTTAATTGAAACAGACTCATTAGGTTCAATAACATAGAACCTATATGCCTTGGAATGCTCAGCATATCCAACAAAGATGCATTCAATGCCTCTTTCACCCAAAGTTTTCTGCTTTGGATCAGGGAGTCTTACAACAGCCCTACAACCCCAAACCCTGAGAAAGTTCAGGTTGGGTTTTCTTTTAGTCCAGAGTTCATAAGGGGTAACCTTGTTCCTTTTATTGGGAACCCTATTCAATAAATAGCAAGTTGTTAACATAGCTTCACCCCAGAACCCTTGACTCAGCCCTGAATAGGACAACATGGAATTAACCATCTCCTTTAGTACCCTATTTTTTCTTTCAGAGATACCATTTTGCTGAGGAGTATATGGAGCAGTCATTTCATGGATTATACCAACAGACTGAAAAAACAGAGTATCCATGTACTCACCTCCCCTATCAGTCCTTAATCTTCAGTCAATTATGCGTTCCAAGAAGTAGAGTTACTTTCAAAACCATATATCCTTACTTGTTGAATCAGTAACGTCATCAATAGTAATGCTGCTGCCAATAGACTTTATGCTGCTACGTTTACGGTTAATGCTGCTGCCATTGTTTAATACTGCTGCGATATTATTAATGTTGTTGCGTCTGATCATTAGTGCTGCTCCATACAAGTTAATGTTGCTCGAAATTTGGGAATAGGCATTTGGGAATAGGCATTTGGTTTTAACCTTAGTTGTGGAGTTTGTTAAAACTCCTTAGATCTTTTTGAGCTCTAGAAATAACAATAACAAAGATTAACAATATACGCAGCGGATTAAACAAAACATCAATTGTTATTGTAACAAGGTTTTTTCGTTATCATCTTCATAACAATACAATTACAAACACAATAAGCCCCAATTCTACTTGATCAAGTGTAGAACAGTTACTAATCTAACAGGAATCATAAGATCCTTAAGGCTTAACAAAAACAAACCACTCTAGGCGTTTTTCTATAAACCCACGCCTATACACACATACGTTTTACTGGTGCTTACACCTTGACACACACTAAAACAAACGCCCTATGTCTCTTTATATAATAGAGATATTAGGGTTACAAATGACTATAATATAAAATCTTCTTTGTCTTCTAAGTCCATCATTTTTGCTTCATTCTCCATATATTGTTTTGTATTTATCAACTCTATATAAATCCCAACAACCCTTGTTGCAATTCAACTTCAGTTTTAAACACTTTAAATTTATCTAATGCTTCATCCTTAGTATGTAACAAATAAACATAACAAAACCTAGAAGCATCATCAATAAATGTCACAAGGTATTTCTTATTCCCCAAAGAGGGAGTAGCATACAAATCACATATGTCACTATGTATCAGCTCCAAAAGTTCAGTTTCACGTTTTACACTTTGAAATGGTTTCTTAGTTATTTTGGTCATCATGCAAGTTTTACACTTTTCAGTGTGCATATCAAAGGCTGGAATTAACACATCCTTAGACATATCTAGCATTCTTTTAAAATGTACATGGCCAAGTCTAGCATGACATAGTGTTGAATCATTTAGTTTAGAGGTTGACATAAAGGCTGAATTAGCAATATCATTAACAATATTAAGCCTAAACATTTGATTACACAAATAGCCAAAACCAATAAACACATCATGTTTAGACAAAACAAACTTATCAGATTCAATAACTTGTTTATAACCACAATTATTCAAAATACTACTAGAAACCAAATTCTTTCTAATATTAGGAACATGTAAAACATTAAACAAAGAAACAATCTTTCCAGAAATAAATCTTAAATCCACACTTCCTCTTCCATGCACCAGGGCTGTTGACTCATTTCCCATATGAAGAATAGAACCATCATTCAGTGACTCATTGGTCTTGAACCAGCTTCTATCTTTACACACATGGATTATTGCTCCAGAGTAAACCCACCATGCAACATCATCATCCTGCACAAAGTATGCCTCAGATATATATGTAACATAATAAATCTGAAAAGACTTATTAAACACTATCTGACCTTTCAGAGGGTTGGTTGAACCAGTACCTGAACCACTTGTGCCTGATCCGTTGGCTTTATTGCCAACTTTAACACCCTTACAATCCTTCCTGAAGTGTCCAGTTTTCCCATACTTTCAACAAGTAGCTTTTGGCTTCTTGTTAAGATCAGTTTTTTTGTTATCCTGATGTTTACATTTTCCCTTGTTGTCATTGTACCTGGTGGAGTTGTTATGCTCCACCATATTGACAACTGATGGACCAGTATCATTGCTACTCTTTGGCTTGTCACTATCTTGCACTCTGAGTGATTCCTCAATGCGCAAATGACTGCCCAACTCAACAAAAGTTAATTCCTCCTTCTTATATTTCAGCATATGCTTGAAATCTTTCCAAGAAGGAGGGAGTTTATCAATGACACAAGAGACTGAAATAGTCTCATCCATGTTCATTTTGTGTTGTGTGAATCTACCAAGTATGCTAAGAACTTCATTGTATTGTTTCATGACAGGTCTATAATCAACCATTTTGTAATTGCTAAAATTACTTATAAGGAACTTCTTACTTGATGCATCCTCAGCCATATATTTGGCTTCCAAGGAATCCCATAGTTCTTTACCAGATTCCACATTTTGATAAATATCAATTAAAGGATCAGACATACCATTGAGGATTAAACCTCTGCAAATGTAGTCGTCATTCTCCCACTTGCTCCTTTTCCTTATATCTTCCACAGTTGCATCATCCCCATCATCAGGAATAAGTGTACTCAACACATACACCACACTCATGCTTGACAACAAGAAGTGTATCTTCTTTAGCCATCTTCTGAAATCGACACCTTCAAACTTTTCCAATTTGGAAAAGTTAGCAGCCATTTGCCTCATAGTAGCAGCCATTGATTATTACTAAATAGTTTCTATTGATAGTTGGCTTCTTTTGATTAGTTCCCAGCAGGGTGAAGATAATCAATGGTACCGGATTTCACTTGAAATCATGTTATCACTTTCCAATAGAAACTATTCGACCCTATGCCTTGGTTACACGAATATCTCTATGGGATAAGACCAAGTGGTGTTCTTGTTTTAGGCACAAATCAAGAACCTGTTTGCTTTCAAGTGTTTATATTTCGTGTTGTTCTCCTCATGCAGATGTGTTGATCTCTATTAATAGGATCGATTTACTCAAACCTAGTCAATGGAATTATGAAAATTAATTGGCCAATTAATCTCCTCATAATTTTCCTCTATTCTAGTCATAGTGGTTACAAGACCAAGTCATAATAGTCTTAATTACGAGTTTGAAACTACCCATAATTAAGTCAAAGTAGTTACAAACTCATTACACCAGTACTAGCAGTAGTAACTAATGCCACCAGTAGTAACTTGCTCCAGCAGTACTAACTTAGTACTAGCAGTAGTAACTCTCTTGAAGGATTGAACCTTCTGATGAGTTACTCCCAACCACTATTAGAGTCAGGGTAATCAGGGACTTAATGGGTGTACACTCCGTACCTCCAAACCCATTTCTAACTATGATTATATCACTCAATTGAACTAAATTTCCAACATTTTCTGGTGACGGATAAGGATAGTCTTACTAGTTCGGTAAAAAAAAATTCATTTACTAATTCTGTAAATTTGTGAAATTAAGCTGAACGAATTTAACCCTTAAATTAATAGATAGATACTCCTATGTTACTTTTGTTTGTTTGTGTCGGAAAGAAGACCGAAAGTAAGCTTAACGAATTTAACCCTTAAATTAATAGAAAGATACTCCTATATGTTACTTTTGTTTGTTTGTGTCGGAAAGAAGACCGAAAGTAAGCTTAACGAATTTAACCCTTAAATTAATAGAAATATACTCCTATGTTACTTTTGTTTGTTTGTGTCGGAAAGAAGACCGAAAGTAAGCTTAACGAATTTAACCCTTAAATTAATAGAAAGATACTCCTATGTTACTTTTGTTTGTTTGTATCGGAAAGAAGATCGAAAGTAAGCTTAACGAATTTAACCCTTAAATTAATAATGTTACTTTTGTTTGTTTGTGTCGGAAAGAAGACCGAAAATAAGCTTAATGAATTTAACTCTTAAATTAATAGAAAGATACTCTTATGTTACTTTTGTTTGTTTGTGACGGAAATTAAGAAGACCGAAAGTAAGCTTAATGAATTTAAACCTTAAATTAATAGAAAGATACTCTTATGTTACTTTTGTTTGTTTGTGTCGGAAATTAAGAAGACCAAAAGTAAGCTTAACGAATTTAACCCTTAAATTAATAGAAAGATACTCCTATGTTAATTTTGTTTGTTTGTGTCGGAAAGAAGACATTCTGTTCTTGTTTCGAATTTAAAAGATGTCACTCACACCGGTCTTTCCTCACATTTCCAAAACACACACCAAAAAACACACAAAATTCAAAGTCTTTCACAAACACCATCCGTTGCTCTTTCTTCATCATTTCATCCGACACAAACATTCATGCTTCATATGTGAAAAGAATCCATAATGTGATCCGACTCACACTGAGATCATGGGTTGCTGAAAGAGAAACGTTACTAATGACAGCACCATCTTGTCAGCTCATCACATATACTAGAAACAACAAACTCCCTTTATCCGTACATAAAGTCTTGTCCGATGACGACCTTTTGATCGAAATCCTACTCCCATTACCGGTAACTGTACTTCTTTCATTTAAATCCGTATCCAAACGCTGGCTATCTCTCATCAAATCTCCTAGTTTCAATATGCGTAGGAATCAAATCACTAACCTCGATACCCCGTCTGGTCTTTTTCTGCACATTCTTTTACGGCGACCTAAATTTCCATTCCTATATAAATATGATTTTGTGCCATTGGATATCCGCATTCAGAAAAATATCACCTTCACTTTCACTTTTGGCTCTTTGGCACCACCTAGTGAGGTTGAGATTTTGCGGTCGTGCAATGGTCTGCTTTTATGTCGTGACTGGTCTAAGAAATCTAAGAATCTATATGTATACAATCCATCCATCGCTACTATGTTTAAGAATCTTCCAGAACCCCAGATTTTGAATTTGTATCCAGATGCTCGTAGTGTTTATGATCGGATCAACTTGGCTTTTTATCCTGCAAAATCACCTCACTATAAAGTCGTGCATGCTAGACAGATATGTGATCAAGATTTTAGATATTTTAATGAAATACAGACTTATTCTTCGGAAACAGGCAATTGGAGTGTTTGCTCTGATCAATTTCCCAACCAAAGTTTTGTAGGTTTTGAAGATGGAATCTATTGGAAGAATGCCATTCATTGGCTACATTATAAGGATGATCATTCTTTACATTCCATGTTATTTATTGTAGACCGTCCATTTATAAATACCATACAAACCCCTTTAACAGTGGATGGCAAGATGCCTTGGAACCGCATGCTCTTTGAGTCTCGTGGTTGTTTGCTTCTTCTTTGTAAGGATGTTCTTGACTCGCGGCATTTGACTATTTACGAGATGTGGAATCAGTATTCTAAATGGTCAGTGAAGTACATTGTTAATGTTGATGACATTATGATCCCATTTTCCGGTTTCTGGCATCTTAGATCAGTTGTTTGTTTTATTGCTTTGGGAGAAAGAGAAGAGGATTCTTTAATGGTGATGAAGTATTGTGAAAAGGTTGTACAATACAAAATCGTGTCAAAGACTCTGTGCACACTATGTGAAGATTTGGGAACAACTGGCGATCTTTCTAACTGCTTTCAGTTCATTCCATCGTTGGCTAATGTGTGATTATGCTTTCTCTTTCCATTTCCGGTATGATTTATGTGCTTAGTTATGGTGTTAATGCTACATTTACTTGGTTATAGTGTATTTTAGTATCGGTAATTGTTCTCATTGCTCTGTTTGTTCTCTTGATATATATGCGCAAATTCGTTTATAATAAAAGAGCTGGTGGAGAGTCTTTAACACTAATTGATCTGTCACGATGCTCATTGTGTACAAAGATATGGATACAATTTATGAGTTGTAACTATAATGATTGATTGAAAACTCATAATGGTGCTATTGGTGTCCTGTATCTTCTATGGATAAAGGAGCATGCTTACCTAGTGACATTTAAAGTATCAACTTTTTCTTAAGTTAGTACCCGCACAGTAGTAATATTTATGAGTTGTAACAACTCAAATGCTGTTTTCTCATTTGCAATGCCTTAAGCCCAAAATAGCAATTTACTTTAATGCCTTTTACTTTAGACTTGTAGGTTGGTGTTCAAAATTTAGAATCGATATTGGTTGTGATGGCTTAATATGTTCTCTTGATTTATACAATGTGAACACTATAGTATCTATGACATGGTGGCTGAGTTTCTCCATTTCATGCACGCAACAAAAGATATTTGCTCATTGAGTATCGAATTATTACCCTTTCAAAGTAAAAATGAGCAGCTAAGGTTAAAAGAGAGATTATGAATTGAGAAACACCTGCAAGCTCTCAAGTTGTGGGTTTCTAGTATAAAACAAGTAAACAACCATCACTTTTGTAAGTGCAACATGTGTGTAAAATTTTCATTTCTGCATTACATCCCCTAATTTTTCTACCTGTTATGTCACTTTTCTTTTTAAATGCTGGTTATCTCTCATTACATCTCCTGATTTTACTCATCGCCGGCCCCAAATCCCTAACCTTGATCCCCCTTCTGGTCTCTTTATCGTGTACATACAAAATTGTGTCAGACTCTCTGCACATTGTATCAATTGGCCGTATTGTTAGCTGCAATTCAGTTCAGTCCATCTTTTTCTAATGTGTGAGTCTGCTTTATGATATACATGCTTAATTAGTTATAGTTTCAATGGTACAGTTACTTGGTTGTAATTCAATTGTGTTTCAGGTCTTGGACATGAAGTTACGTACAGACATGCAGTCAAGAGGAGTAGAGGACTATGGAGTTTTGTCAGATATCTGTAGTAAGTGACAATGGTTATGATGCAAAAAAAAAAAAAAAAAAACATTTACCATAAGTAGTAACTAAGAAGGTTGTACTTGTACACTTGACTTTAAATAACCAACGTTTCTTTTTTGGTTTGCATAACAATATGGTATGTCGTTTTTCTCTTTTTTGTTTGTTACATTTGACATGAAGAGCAGTTTAACTCTCCTTTTGTACTTAAACATGTTTTCATACTTCTGATTGGTTTTAGCTTGGTTCCTTTTGTCTTATGCTGTTCCTTGCTTGGTTTTAGCTTGTGGGACATTCATATTGGATCTATGAACCGATCCAGAACTGAGAAGCGCTGAACCAGTCTAGATCCAATGGTCCGATTCTTTGGTAAACCTTTTGGATCTTGGATCCGCCGTTTCCGGAACTGGATACCAGTGACATTTGACAACTTTTTGATTCAATTATTAAAGACGCTATTATGGTGAACAATAACATTCTAAACCACAGGCTATTATAATTTCTTTTCATACAACTTGGGCCATCTCAAAACTTTTTGGTTTGTGAACTTCAACAGATATGAAAACAACAATCTAGTCCTCACAAGGTTGATCTAGCGATAACAAGCAATCAGAGACTCAGAAACACTAATAAATAAAAATCATGATATATCAATTTTAATAAATATAAATGTCCCAAAATGCAACTATTCAGAACCGCTAATATCATAATACATAAAACACTACCATCCAAAAACAATTGTCATCTTAAGAAGCGAAGGACTACATATTTTTGGCATAATCACTGTACAAGAAACAATTCTAAAAAAACTTTGAGGTCCCCCTAATAGGTCAACCTGTGAGCTAGCATCGTACAGTTTCCATACAGACCAAAGATGTTAAAGCGAAAGAACCATCTGTGTGCGTTTGGACCATCCTGATGCAGATTATGTCGCACAAAAGATAAAAGTGCATGCAATAGTGGTCAAGTTTTAATATATTGTGTGAACCATTATCTATCACACTGATCAACCAGATGCATTGCTTTAACAAAACTGTTCCAGGGGGTTGGATAATTGCAGCCTTTCAGTCCACTGATTTATATTTCAATTAGATACAGTGAAGAAAAACCAGAAGTTTCACGGTGTCAAGAGTCATGAGATAATTGGGTACTGCTCTATCAGTAGACTACTGTTCCATGTTGGTGTATTCTACAGTTGAATCTTCTTCATTAAGAGATGCAGCTTTGTCAACTCCACTGGTTTCAATTGTTCAGGGTACTCATACCTCATACCTAAAACATGTTGCATTTCATTCCAAGGGACTGTTGGGTCATGTTTAGGATAAGTAACACCTCTTTTAATCTTAAACTTAGGGTCTATGTCACCATCATCAGGTTCCTCTATTTCTTCTCCTTGGTTAAGAGGGACTCGCTCATCAATAAAACCCCTAAAGTTCCCATGGTTGCTTCAAAGTTTGTTTAAAGAAGGGTCTTGAGTGGTTAAATTCTTAATAACTACATTATCCTCCCCTTCTATTTGAAAGTCAACATACTCAAAATCCTCACACTCATCACTAGAATAATAGTCATCACTTGACTCACTATATACTAACAATACCATTTGCTTCTTCATTTATAAAATGTTAGTTGGATATATGAGATGTTACTCTCACAAAAAATTGCTAAAACAATTACTTCGAAAAAATATAAAACACTTCTTTCGTATTAAAAAATGGCACTCAAAACTATCATTTATTTAAAACTTGAAATACTTTTCTATTGTTACTCACTAGTTACTTCCGGTACATTTTTCATTCTAAGACAACCATGTAATTTATAGGCAAAACATTGTACAACTATTACCAAATAGTTGGTCAAAGATCAATTTGATCTTTCATCCGTATATCTAGTTTCTTGTTTTCCACATGCATGGTGTTGAATCAATGTGGTAAAAGCAAAACATTATTTTTCCTCTTTTAAAAACATGTGTAAAATATTTTCAACTATTATTTTCTCAAGCATCAATAGTTGGGCTTGACTTATTTTAAAACGTTTATTTTTCTTTTCGTCGGCAAAATACATTAGTTTACATTCTCCCCGTAATGTGTTTTGGTTTAACTCCCAACTTTCGTCTGAGCTCCTGAAACTTTTCTCTTGGAAGTGCTTTTGTGAAAATGTCTGCTAGCTGATTATTCATTCCACAAAATTCGAGTTGCACATCTCCGTCTTCAATTGCTTCTCTGATAAAATGATGTTTCAAAGCGATGTGCTTTGTGCGGCTATAATGAACCGGGTTCTTTGCGATTGCTATTGCTGACATGTTATCGCAGAAAATTGTTGTAGGCTTCAATTGCTTTTCTCCAATATCTTCAAAAATTCTTCGTATCCAAATTGCTTGTGATGTGCCTAGAGCTGCTGCTACGTACTCTGCCTCCGCTGATAATTGTGCGACTGTTTGCTGCTTCTTTGAGCACCAACTAAACACACCTACACCAAGTGAAAAAATATATCCGGGTGTACTTTTCATGTCATCTGTACATCCTCCCAAATCACTGTCACAAAAACCATGCAAATTTATATCTGCATTTTTTACGAACTTCCAAAATCTTTCGTGCCCTGCAAATATCTTAAAATTCTTTTACCAACTCCCATATGAATCTGACTAGGATTGTGCATGAACCTTGAGAGTAAACTTGCGGCAAACATGATTTCGGGCCTTGTTGCTGTGAGGTATAACAATTTCCCCACCAAACTTCGGTAGAGTGTGGCTTCTACTTTACTTGAACCATCTTCCATCATGAGCTTTTCATTGACAACCAAAGGAGTGTCCTTCGGTTTGCATTCCAACATGTCAAAATTCTTCAAAATCTTCTCGACATACTTTTCTTGACAAATAAATACTCCGCCATCGTCGTGATAAATTTCCATTCCGAGAAATGATTTAGAAGTACAAGATCACTCATCTCATATTTTTGCATGATCTCATTCTTGAAATCTTCGATCATTTTCTTGTTATTTCCTGTGAACACAAGATCATCGACATAGAGCGCCATAATTAAAATGTCATTTGTACCTTGATTTTTAACATATAAGGTTGGCTCACTCTTGCTTTAATCAAAACCTTTTCTTTAAAATAACCATCGATCTGGCTATACCACGCTCGTGGTGCTTGCTTGAGTCCGTAAAGCGCTTTCTTCAACTTGTAAACTTTTTCTTCTTTTCCTTAACATATAAGTTCTCCATTGAGAAATGCTGACTTGACGTCAAGTTGGTATAGTAACCAACCTTTCTGGCCTGCTAGTGAGATGATTGCTCAGACTGTGTCCGTTCGAGCAACTGGAGCAAATGTCTCGCCGTAGTCAATTCCAGGCTGTTGTGAGTAACCTTTTGCGACTAGTCTTGCCTTATTCCTTTGAACAGAACCATTTGCATTGTACTTGACTTTGTAGACCCATTTGACACCAATAACGTCTTTGTCTAAAGGTCTGTCTGTAAGCTCTCATGTGTTGTTCTTTTAGATAACTTGAATTTCGTCCTCCATCGCTTTCTTCCATGATTCTTCTCTAATCGCTTCTTCAAAACTTTCGGGTTCTACATGACAAAAATTAGCATTGTATATTTGTGTCAACGAAGGAAATTTTCTTGGTGGTGGACTTTGAGATTCTTCATCAGGTTCTTCGTTGGTTACTTCGTCATGTGATGGTTGATTTTCAACACTTTCCACATGTGCTTCATCCTACATATTGTTAGTGGGAAAACTTGATCCTTCATTTTTTTCTTCTTCCCGGAAGAATTTTCATCAAAAATTACATCTCGACTAACTATTACATTTTTTGTTTTTAGGCTATACAATCTATAAGCTTTTGACTTGCTACTGTAGCCTACAAAAATACACTTTTCACTTGTCTAATCTAACTTATATCTTTTTTGATTTGGTATTTGAGAATAACAAACGCACCCACAAACTTTAAGATGTCTTACCGAAGGTTTTCTTCCATTCCACGCTTCAAGTGGAGTCTTGTTATCGATGGCTTTTGTAGGACTTCTATTCAACAAATATAATGCCTTGTAAACTGCTTCCGCCCAAAAACTTTTTGGTAAACCTTTCTTGTGCATCATTGATTTCGCCATTTCAACAACGGTCTGATTCTTTCTCTCGACTACACCATATTGTTGAGGTGTGTATCGAGTTGTGAGCTGTCTGTGCATGCCTTCATCCTCACAAAACTTGTCAAACTCTTTTGAATTGTAGTCTTTTCCTTGACCACTTCTCAAAATTTTGATAAAACTACCTGATAAGTCCTATATTGTTGAATACTTATCACATGTTTATTTACTCATATTATGCATGTTTATATCTGAATTGGTCCTTAATTGTCTTAGTTTTCCCATTTCAGTGATTATGGAGCAATATTGTTAAAGACACGGAAAAAATACATGATTTGGAGCTAATTATGATTACTTTGTATGCAAGCTCTAAAAGAGCATACGGCGTATGTAACTCTAGCCATACGCTGTATTGGTACCTTGAAGAATTCACTAAGTCTTGGTGAATATTGAAGAGTACGGCGCATTTAACTCTGGTAATGCGCCATAATTGGAAGCTCTACAGTCAAAACCCAAGTTGAGAGGATCTAAACACACGTGAGTTGTGTTGAGGATACTTTGAGTATATACCAAATAGTATGTGGAATCTACTACTTGATACTTAGAAGATTATGAAATGTAACTGTAATGAACTATATGAACAGTTTATGATTTCACCAAATGCTTCAATATTATTAAGTATAATACGAGTGATCTTGCTTATCACTAGGGTTTACAAACCTAGCTTGAAGCTTAACAAAACATACTGTTGGGAATTAAATATTCTGAAGTTAGAGTATTAGAATTTACTCTAAGTCGAAGGTACTGCTAGTTCATGATCAAGGTACTGCTAGTACATCAAGGTACTGCCAGAACAAAAAGGTACTGCTAGTTCAAGTAGAAGGTACTGCTAGTAGAGAATGGTACTGCTGATCAGTGAGTCATAGGATAAGATCGAAAAGATATTTATTGTATTTTGGTCAAACATATACGGTAGATAATATCTTACTCCATGTGCTTAGTTAACTAGTTGTATACATAGATACATGTTGTATCTTATGTACTGACACAATAGGCATAAGTTAACCAAGTAAGTCGGCCAAGACTTTAAGCAATTTGTAAAGATCTTTTGCAACTATAAAAGAGATCTTAGACTAGTGATTATGTGTGTGTGAAAAATATAAGTGAATATCTGTTAAGACATAGAACAAACACAAATCACAAGTTGTAACATAAGATTCAAGGTTTTGTAACCCTAGTGATAAACACAAGATCACTCGTATTATTTTGAATAATATTGAATCATTTAGTGAAAAACTTTCTTTGTTCATTGTTAAGTAACAAATATAATTCTTCCATTTCCATAACATACATAACCTTCTAAGTGTGGTTAAGTAAATTCCGCGTGCTTAATCATATTAACTCAATATATCACATACACAAAGACACAAGGTTTAACCACCTTAACCGTGTATCACAGGTCCTCTCAGTTGGTATCAGAGCTAGGCTGATATAATTGAATTAGAAGAAACAGAAATGGAAGCACATGATGTTCAAACAAATGTTGCTGCAAAGTTGCCCATGATCAAACCTAATGAGTTTGAGTTATGGAGGATGAGAATTGAGCAATATTTCATGGTCCAAGATTATACTCTTTGGGATATCATTATATATGGTGATTCTTTTTCACCAAGCTATTCAGAGGTTGTCCTAGAAGGTAAAACAAGTAGGAAAAGAAATACTGGACCAGTGTCAAATGAAGAGAAGATACTGAAGAGAAATGACCAGAAAGCAAGAAATTTGTTGCTTATGACCATTCCTAGTGAGCAGATGCTATCATTTAACAAGTATCTTGATGCAAAAACTCTTTTTGAAGAAATTTGTGCATATTTTGGTGGTAATGAAACTACCAAAAAGACACAGAAGACACTACTAAAGCAACAATTTGAAAACTTTACTGCTTTTAGTAATGAGTCTCTTGATAAGCTATTCTCAAGATTACATAAGCTTGTCAGTCAGTTAGCTGTGTTGGGTGTTGAGACAGAGAAGGAAGATCTCAACATGAAGTTTTTGAGAAGTCTACCTGATGAGTTTCATACTCATGTTATTGTCTGGATGAACAAACCAGACATTGAAACAATGAAGCTCAATGATTTGTACAACAACTTCAAAATTGTTGAACAAAGTCTTAGAAAGTTTGGAATTTATGGTACTAGTTCTGGGAATGTGGCACTTTTGTCATCTCCTAGTATTGGTAAGTCAGAAGAGGTAGAAGAAGTTGAAGGTGTTTCTAATGCTACAAATGGTGGTCCTTCTACTAGTTCACAAAAGACTGTTGCAGGACTTGGTGATCCAACATTCTATGTATTCATATCTAGTCAGTCTAGTGGTTCTCCTCTAAATCATGAAGACCTTGAGCAGGTTGATGGAGATGATTTGGAAGAGATAGACATCAAATGGCAGGTTGCTTTGCTCAGCATGAGGGCCAAGAAGCATTGGCAGAGAACTGGGAAGCAAATTACCATAAATGGTAATGATACTGCTGGGTTTGATAAAAAGAAAGTGGAGTGTTTCAACTGTCATAGGTTAGGACACTTTGCTAAGGAGTGTAGAAGCCCAAGAAAACAGGAGAATAGAAACACATGGTATAAGCAAGATAGGAGAAAGGAAGTTACTGTTGAAGAGCCAAAGGCTATGTTGGCTATTGATGGTATTGGTTATGATTGGAGCTCTATGGCTATTGAAGAGGATGCACCACCAAATGCTGCTCTTTTGGCCAATGAATTTGCTCTAATGGCCCATTCTGATTCAGAGGTAAACAATATTACATCTTGTACTGAATCATGTCCTAATCTTAAAGCTTATGAAGACCTTAATAAGAGATTTGAAGCTCATAAAGAAGAGCTACTTAATTCTCTTTTTAATTTGGCTAATCACAAAAGAGGTCTAGCTGTTTTAGAAAAACAAGTCTTACATTTTAAAGATAATGAAACTCATTTTGCTAATGACATCAATATACTAAAAAATGACATTAAGATCAGAGATGAGTGTATTGTTGAGTTGAATGATTCATTAGCTAAACATAAAAATGAAAGAGAAAATGTAAAGGTATCTGTGGATGTTTTAGCTCATTCCTCAGAAGGATTCAATAAGCTTTGGGAAGCCCAAGTTATTGATAAGGTTAATTCTGGTGTTGGATTTAAGTCTGTACCCCCACCATACAGAGGTGTTCATTCACCTCCAGGTATTGATTTAGCACACACAGGATTAGCTGAGTTTCAAGAACCAATCATGGAATATGGTTCTAAGGCCACTAATAGTCCAAAGATAGAAAAGGTAAGTAAAAGTTTAGATAAAACTTTATCTTATCAGGACAAGGTGTCCTTTGTTAAGAAAGGAGATGCTATAGTTGTTGAAGATTGTACAACTGATAGTGATAGTGATGAAGAAGAACAGGTTATGTCTAAACCTGTATTGGTTAAGAAAGTAGGAAAAAGTATTCCTAAGATAGTCAATCACAACACTAACAGGCCTAAGTCAAATGTTAAGACTGTTAGGAAACCAGTTAGATATTGTGAACAATATAGAACTACAAACAAGCCCAGAGGTAACCAAAGGAATTGGAACAACCTCAAGTCTAACCAATTAGGTGATGACTTTGCATTTTACAACAAAGCTTGTTATACATGTGGTAGTTTTGACCATCTTGCAGCTTTCTGCAACCAAAGGGTAACTGGGTATGAAAACAATAGGGTGAACTACAAAAGGCAAACTCCTCAAACTCATTTTCACTCTAACACTCATAGAACAAAACCCAGAACAGTCTCAAACAAGTCTGGACCCAAAGGTCCTGACAGACAAAAAGGTCCTGCTAATACATACAAAAAGGTACTGTCAGTACAAATTAAAGGTACTGGTAGATCAAAAGGTACTGTTAGACCTTTGATGACTGTTAACCCAAAATCAACAGCTAAGGATGCAAAAACAACTTTTATATATGCATCTAAAACTGTTCTAAGACCCATTCAATCAAAAGCAGTGGTCCACAAACAAATTTGGAGACCAAAGAGTTCAACTACAAAGCTAGCAGACTCTGCTAAGCATGTTATTCACTCTGCTGCTAAGGGTAATAGGGCAAATGCTGTTAAGGCCTCAGCATGTTGGATTCAAAAATCCAATGTTGCATCAACAGTCCTTAAAAGATTAAATTATATTGATGCAAGAGGCAGATCCAAGTCAGTAATGGCTTGGATCCCCAAAGAAAACTAACTCTCTTTTTTGTGTGCAGGAACATTCTATTGATCATCAAGATCAAGGATACTCAGATAGTGGATGTTCCAATCACATGACAGGCAACATGTCTTATCTTTCAGATTTTCAAGAATTCAATGGAGGATATGTTACCTTTGGAGGTGGTTTTCGTGGCAAAATTTCTGGTAAAGGTACTATTAAAACCAGAAATTTAGATTTTGAAAATGTATACTATGTACAAGAGCTAAAGTATAATCTTTTTAGTGTTTCACAAATGTGTGACAAAAAGAACAATGTCCTTTTTACTAACACTGAATGTCTTGTTCTATCTAAGGATTTTAAGATGCCTGATGAAAATCAAGTACTTCTTAGAATTCCTAGAAAGGCCAATATGTATAGTGTTGATATGAAGAACATTATTCCTAAAAAGGATTTAACTTGTCTTGTATCAAAGGCCACATTGGATGAATCAATGTTATGGCATAGAAGGCTTGGTCATATTAATTTCAAAACCATAAATAAAATTGTTAAGAATGGTTTAGTAAGAGGTTTACCTCACAAAAGATTTGAAAATGATCAAACATGCATTGCTTGTCTAAAAGGCAAACAACACAAAGCCACTTGTAAGCCCAAGATTTTTAACTCTATCAATCAGTCATTGTTTATGCTTCATATAGACTTATTTGGACCTGTTTTAGTAAGGAGTATGCAACATAAAAAATATTGTCTTGTTATAACTGATGACTATAGCAGATTTACATGGGTTTTCTTTTTAGCCACTAAGGATGAGACATCAAGCATCCTTAAGGACTTCATTACACTGATAGAAAACCAAGTAAGCAAGAAAGTAAAAGTCATTAGGTGTGATAATGGGACAAAATTCAAAAATAGAGTTATGGATGATTTCTGCAAAGAAAAAGGTATTAGGAGAGAATATAGTGTCGCTAGAACACCACAACAGAATGGTGTGGTTGAAAGAAAGAATAGAACACTAATTGAAGGTGCTAGAACAATGTTAGCTGATTCTAAGCTACCTATAATCTTTTGGGCAGAGGCAATCAATACTGCTTGCTATGTTCAAAATAGAGTTTTAGTTGTGCAGCCTCACAATAAGACATCATATGAACTCTTTAATGGTAGAACTCCTGCAATAGGATTTCTTAGACCTTTTGGATGTCATGTGACAATTCTCAATACCTTATACCATTTAGGAAAATTCGATGGTAAAGCAGATGAAGGTTTCTTAGTTGGATATTCTCTTGTTAGCAAAGCTTTTAGAGTTTACAACTTAAGAACTGAGAAAGTACAAGAAGAACTACATGTGGAGTTTCTGGAAAACAAATCCAATGTAGTAGGTCAAGGACCAAAATGGATATTTGATCTTGATTATCTAACAAATTCTATGAATTATATACCTGTTGTTGCAGAAACTAATAATTTTTCAGGTTCACAAGCAACAAATGAGGTGGAGTTAGATAAAGATCAATCTGATGTCATTATGCCATTGTGGTCAAGTGCCAGTGTGGATTTAGCTTCAAACAATGATGAATCTTCTTCTGGTAAAGCAAAAGAAGATGTTGAGGCTCAAAGAAGAGATGTTGGAACAGAGGAACAACACAATATGTTAAATATTGATGGTACTGCCGAGACAGAGCAAGGTACTGCTAGTACTTCTGAAGGTACTGGTAGTTCATTTGAAGGAACTGTTAGTTCAGTTGAAGGTCCTGCTGGTCCTTCACACTCAAAAGATGCAGAGTTCCAAGAAGATGAAGTGGATTTGACTAATCTTTCATCATCTTATCATGTTCCTACTACACCACACACAAGAATTCACAAAGTTCACTCCCTGGATAATGTGATTGGAGATATACAATCTGGTGTGAAGACAAGAAGACAACTAGTCTCTTCAGACCAAAAAGGGATTCTTGATGCCCTTTATGCTTCAAAACAACATGAGCTTTCAAACTCTTGTTTATTTGTATGTTTTCTCTCTCAAAAGGAACCAAAGAATATTCTTACAGCCCTAGATGATTCAAGCTGGTTAGAGGCTATGCAAGAAGAGCTTCTTCAGTTCAAGATTCAAAAGGTTTGGGTGCTAGTTGATTTACCTAGGAATGAAAAGGTAATTGGCACTAGATGGGTTTTTAAGAACAAAAGGGATGAAAGAGGAATTGTGATCAAGAATAAGGCTAGACTAGTAGCACAAGGGTACACACAAGAAGAAGGAATAGATTATAATGAAGTTTATGCTCCAGTAGCAAGGATTGAGGCAATTAGGCTGTTTCTAGCTTATGCTTCATTTTTAGGCTTCACAGTCTACCAAATGGATGTCAAAAGTGCATTTTTATATGGTGAAATTGGAAGAGAGGTGTATGTTTCACAGCCTCCTGGTTTCATTGATCCATTACATCCAAACAAAGTGTACAGAGTAGTGAAAGCTCTCTATGGCCTTCATCAGGCACCAAGAGCTTGGTATGCAACACTAGCTTCCTACTTATTAGAAAATGGATTTCAAAGAGGGAAGATTGATCAGACACTTTTCATCAAACAACACAAGAAGGATCTTCTGTTAGTGCAGGTGTATGTGGATGACATTATCTTTGGATCTACAAGGAAGGAAATGTGTTTAGAATTTGAGAAGCTTATGAAAGATAAGTTTCAGATGAGTTCTATGGGAGAACTTACATTCTTTTAAGGTTTGCAAGTTAAGCAATCATCTGAAGGCATATTTATTAGTCAAGAAAAATATGTTGCAGAGATACTTAGAAAATTTTAATTTGCTGATTCAAAAATAGCAAGCACACCAATGGACGCTGAGAAGCACCTTCTAAAAAATGAATATGGAGAAAATGTAGATGTACACAGTTACAGATCTATGATAGGCTCTTTGATGTACCTTACATCATCTAGACCTGATATCATGTTTCCTGTTTGTGTCTGTGCAAGATTTCAAGTTACTCTAAAGGTTTCTCATTTAACTGCAGTCAAGAGAATTTTTAGATATCTTAAAGGTCAACCAAGGTTGGGTATATGGTATTCTAGAGAATCTCCTTTTGACTTGGTAGCATATTCGAATAGTGATTATACTGGTGCTAGCTTGGACAGAAAGTCAACAACTGGAGGATGTCAATTCCTTGGGTGTAGACTTGTCTCATGGCAGTGTAAGAAGCAAACAAGTGTGGCAAATTCAACAACTGAAGCTGAATATATAGCTGCTGCAAGTTGCTCTAGTCAAGTTCTATGGCTTCAAAACCAGCTCCTTGATTATGGGTACAATTTCTTAAACACTGTTATTTATATTGATAATAGTAGTACAATTTGTATTATTAAAAATCCGGTACAACACTCTAAAACAAAACACATTGAAATTAGACATCACTTTATAAGAGATTGCAATGAGAAAAGATTAATTCAAGTTCTTAAAATTGCTTCAGAGCATAATTTTGCAGATCTGTTAACAAAAGCTTTTGATGTTTCAAGGTTGCAGTACTTGGTAGCAAGTATTGGAATGCTTAATCTTTAAAATTTTCAATATGATGTGTTTTTGTATATAAATTTTTGTTGGTACTTCTGGATTTATAAGGTACTGCTAATATATCAAAATTTGAATTGTGTTATTCATACAGTTGGTTCTTATGATTATTCTAATGCAAGACAATTACTTTGTACATTGTTCTTTTGGTTTTAGACTAACTATTTCAGGTATGAATATGTGAACACAAAGGATACTTCAAGTGAAATGGGAATAGCAGAATGCTTATCAAATTGCTGACCATAATAGGTTTATGATGGACTGAGTTTAGGAATTTAACCTCCTTAAAACTTCTTTCTTGAAATCTAGTTATGATATTTCACATTGAATTGATGACTTAGTTGATCAGATAGTAACTGATACAACTCACTTTCTATCATTTTATACTTTTAAGTATAATGAGTTAGTCTAAGGACATCTGATAGAAAGAACAGCTAGTAAAAGTGAATCTAACACTTGTGTTGGAGGTAACAATTGCTATGAGCTGGAAACCCTGTCAAGAAAATCTTTTGAATAGATTTATCTTTTCACAGGCAGTTAGTGATAACTGAAAAACATTGGTTCTCACACAACCAGAGGTTGCTTTAAACCGAAATGCTAATTAAGTGTCTGTTATACACTTGATTCTTTCAAAATGGTTGGAAGTAGTATGATTTTTCAATTCTAAAATCATGAACATACTACTAAGTTAAATGATTTCTTAAAAGGATTTTCAAGGATTCACAAAAACCATCCATTGATGGATTATGAATCAAAATGTCCACTGATTCACCTCTCATAGGAGTTAACACACCTAGAAGTGATGAGGACAGCAACTTAAACTCTTAAGGAATTGATGGCTTCATGTACAATATTGTCTGACAACAAAAGGTACATAGTGAGATCTTCCAAACAAGGGGAGGAAACAAAAGTTATTTGCTTCAGGGGAGGTAACAATCTCAGGGAAGGAAATAATTGCCCAGAAAAGGAAGAATAAACCAATATATGGAAGGAGAAGACAAGAGCATACAAGATGATGTAGAGGTTGAAAATGATTAGAACAGATCAAATATCTAGAAGGGATGAAGCATTCCTAAAGGAGAAAGTTCTATCTAGATCAAACGAAGAAAAGTTTCAATTTCACTTCAAAGACATGCTGGTTAGATGATTTCACTTGTTGAAACAAGCATCCAAGATACACAGCATCATTGCCTCTTACAATTCCTCCATCCAAGGAAATTGCACCATATTTTGGTACAATGTTTTGATATTGCTGAAGTCAAAGAAGAACAAAGAAGATGAGTTCAGAATAGAAGAATAGTTCAGATTCATGAAGTGTTTGAAAGATCTTCTCAAGTCCTCATTTAATTCAGAAAACATGTTTGAATGATTCACATGTTTAGGGGAGGATTGTTGGGAATTAAATATTCTGAAGTTAGAGTATTAGAATTTACTCTAAGTCGAAGGTACTGCTAGTTCATGATCAAGGTACTGCTAGTACATCAAGGTACTGCTAGAACAAAAAGGTACTGCTAGTTCAAGTAGAAGGTACTGCTAGTAGAGAATGGTACTGCTGATCAGTGAGTCATAGGATAAGATCGAAAAGATATTTATTGTATTTTTGTCAAACATATACGGTAGATAATATCTTAATCCATGTGCTTAGTTAACAAGTTGTATACATAGATACATGTTGTATCTTATGTACTGACACAATAGGCATAAGTTAACCAAGTAAGTCGGCCAAGACTTTAAGCAATTTGTAAAGATCTTTTGCAACTATAAAAGAGATCTTAGACTAGTGATTATGTGTGTGTGAAAAATATAAGTGAATATCTGTTAAGACATAGAACAAACACAAATCACAAGTTGAAACATATGATTCAAGGTTTTGTAACCCTAGTGATAAACACAAGATCACTCGTATTATTTTGAATAATATTGAATCGTTTAGTGAAAAACTTTCTTTGTTCTTTGTTAAGAACCAAACATAATTCTTCCATTTCCATAACATACATAACCTTCTAAGTGTGGTTAAGTAAATTCCGCGTGCTTAATCATATTAACTCAATATATCACATACACAAAGACACAAGGTTTAACCACCTTAACCGTGTATCACAGGTCCTCTCACATACGTACAAAATCATCTAACCTAGGACCTCCTTTTATTGCACAAGGAGTCCTTTACAAGATAAGTATAATATTCTAAACATGCAGAATATTCGTATAATTCTAACTATATAAGATATACACAAAATCTACTCTATACTTATCTTCTTACACGTCTTCATAAGCAGTACCATCTTCAGTCTTCAAGCAGTCCAGTAGTATCAACTTCTATACTAGCAGTACTAACTCAGTCAGTTAGTACTGTTAGTTATATCTTCAGCAGTCTTCAACTTTAACTCTGGCAGTACTAATATTTACACTAGCAATACTAACTCAGTTATACTGTTAGTGTTATTCTTCAACAGCACAAACTCTTCTTTGACAAAACCAAGTACTTGAATATTTAATTCATAACAATCCTCCCCTAAACTTGTGATTTACCCTATTCATCAAGTTTCTGAATTAAATCATGATCTTGTGAGGATTCTTCCAAACACTCTATCTTCTTGGTCTTGCAGTCTTCATCTCTTCTGCTTGCTGATAAATCTTTCTCACTAATTCCCTTGCCATGTCAGATTCCTCATCAACTCTGAGCTTTGCAGCTAAAATAAAAGACCAACTCTTAAAGGGTAATACTTTTCAGTCAGCATGTAGACATCCACACCATCTTTTGTAGATACATGGTGAACACCACATGTATCATACAATCTCCATGTAGTACCAAGGTCATGAGCTTGAAACTGTCATAGGTTATCTTCTGGATCAGGTTCATATAACCTCTTCAATTCCAACCATAACTCCTTGTCTTTGTCTTCAATAGGATCTGTAGACCTGAACTTCTCTTGAACCAGACTCCATAGCTGATTCAAGTCTTCTCTATCAAATGCCTTAAGCATGTTTTCAAAATACTTGTACATTTCAGAGTGTCCACCTACTCTGATTATTTTCCATGCCTTTACAGCCCCATCTGTGTGAACTTCCCAGTCAATGATTGGATGTTTAGCCTGAATTAGATCAACATTCAAAATTTCTAGAATGATAACCATCATTTTTTGAAGTCTTTCATCTGTTAACTCTTCTGTTGTTTCTTCTTCTTTTTCTGTTGGTTGTTCTTCTTGTTCAGTTGTAGAAGGACTTTCACCAGTCTTTTGCTTCTTTGAAGATGTAGACTCTAACTGTATACCTGCCCTCTTATCAACTCTGCTAGTATCAACAGTTTCCATGAATCCTCTTAACAAATGTTGAACTTTCCTATATGCTGTGCAGTACAACTTTTCAATTTCTTCATAAGTTCTGCCTCTTAGTTGTCTTTCAGTCCAATGGTCTTGATGTTTCAAATACTCCTTCATGTACTTCATCTGTTGAGCTTTTGTTGGAGGTTTCTTCTTAGCAGCCATATTCTTACTCTGACTCTTTCTGATCACCTCAAGTAAATCATTAAGGGCACTTTCTTGCTCTTCAGGTGTAAAAGCTGATCTTTCTTCCTCTTGCATCTTCAAAGCCAGTTCCTTGTCTGCTTGTTCTTGAGCTGTCCTTTCTTCTTCTTCACTTTGTAACTTTTGTTCAACCAAGAACTTTGCTATTCTTTCTTCTTCTGCTATCCTGGCTTGCTCTTCAGCTTGTATACTTTGAGCAACTTCATAATCATACTCAATCTGAGCTTGAGTCTTCTTGCTGATCTTCTTAGATGGCTCAGCTTCAGTCATGATTGCCTTCCCTTTATCAATTCTTCTTCTTCTAACATAGACTGCCCCAGCAGTACTATCCCCTGCACCAGCAGTACTAAGTTGATGAGCAGCAGTACCTTCAAGAGTTTCTCCCATATCTTCACCTTGCCTCCCCTGAGTGCCTTGCCTCCCCTGAATGTCAGCACTCTCTTGAATTAATGAAACATTGGGGTCTTCATCAAGCTTGGTAATCTTCCTCCCCTGTTTGGAAGAATCATCACCCATGTCATCTGAGTCTTGATCATCAGAACTTGAAGAACTTGAAGATTCTACCACCTGTGCTTTTCTCTTGCCTTTGAGTAACTTGACCTGTTGCTCCAACTTTTTCACCTTCAAAATCAGCTTTGTGTATACCCTTCCAAAGACCTTCTTGGTTGCCTTCAGATAATCTTCTAGGCCAGTCACTTTTTCATTCAACCTGGTACAGAGTTCCATCAATTCTTGAATTTTCATACTACCCTCAGCACTTCCAGATGTGTGACCTTCTGGGAGAGGTGCATCATGGGGCAAAGACTCAGGCTCAACCAAAGGATGAGTATCTGAGCCACCCATTGTTTCCATGTGGCTTGGGATTCCACCACTTGCATCAAGTCCATGAGGGCTAGATACATTAGGTGTTGCCATAGGTTGGGTCTTAGGTATGTTACCCCTGTCCTACCCAGCTTCTAAGCCCGAGACAGTAGGAGCATCCCTTCCTATTCTGTCATAGAAAACCTCATCTGCTACTAAGGATGTAGTAGGAACTCTGTGCTGAGGTACACTAGAGCCCTCTCTGGATGTACTCCTAGTTGGTGATGAAATTGGTTGTGAGGCTGATGTTGATGAACTTGTGGGTGTGTGTTGGGATTTATGTGCCCGGTTCGGTGCAAGTTTTAAATTTATAAGGGGTGAATTACCGAATCTAATAACAACACATACGAGCAAGTATACTCGTCCGTTGTAGCAAGATTTTGATGGTAAGTCGGGATCGTTCGCAGGGATTTGTGTAGTGAATCGAATTGTAAGTTAAAAGCAACTATCTCAAACAAGTAGTAATGATATAATGAAAATTCAATGATTAAAAACTACACTTGCTTAGACTAGTGTACTACAATTGACTAATATGATTGTGATAACTTTGGAAAACATGTTGGTTGTGATAATTAGTTTTGACACTAATCTATTGTTTCTACAAATTAAACCTTCGTCAAGATTTTGGTTTATAAAAACAAGCATTAAGTTTAACCAATCAATTCAAGATCAATTCAAGGTTCATGAGTTGGTGTTCCTCAAACACAAAAACAATCTTTTGTCTAATCAAACAAGCTTAGGAAATGGTCAATACAAAAGGTAACCGATTATAGACAAAAGGTCACAATTGAAAGTAAACTATTAATCTCTCGACCTTTAAAGTGGTTCACAATCAATCCGTTTTGATAGACAAAAGCATTTTTATTACAATCACAATTAAGTTCCTTTGTTTAATCAAGAATAGTGGTAGACAACAATCATTCATAGACAAATGATTATAACTAGTGGAATAACAATAGTTCTTTCAACCCTTAAGATTACTAGCACTAGTTAAACTTGATTACCCAAATGTCACTATGAAACTTTATCACAATTGGTTCTTAGAATTGACTTGAAATTGAATTAAAACATGTTATCACAATCATATGCCAATCAATGAATAATACACATCATCTAAGCAAGTGCACAAAGGCACTAGCCACTCATAGCAAACATAAATGTAAACTCAATACTTTGAACATTAGAAACCATGATTGAAAGTCTTACAATGATTTGGAAATAAGATTACAAGTGAAAGACAATGATTCCACAAGCAATGAAAATGGTATAATCGACTTTCTCCCTTCTCCTGGACTTATGGACGAATTTCTGAGTATATTTCTGTGAATGGTTCTCTCCTAGCACTTCTATATCTCTCTAGATTGATTGGTATATAAATACTCAACAAATGGTTCCATAAATTGCTCTAACCAAAGGTCTAAGTGCATAAATGCTTCTCTTGCTCTCCAAGTAGTATTGAATGGTTAGAATACTGAAAAGAAGGACCTAGAACCGGATTTATAAAGTCACAATCCTTAATAAAGAAGTTATGGGTCAACAGCGACTTCCAACCGATCGGATAGAATGGTCTACCGATCGGTTGGTCTTCTCGGTAAATCCAAATTCACTCCATCCGAATCGGTTGCGGGCGGCAACCGATCGGATGGCTATGGCTGATGAACCTTTTTCTTGGACTTTTGCGTATGACTTGTTTCTCGATCGTAGCTCTTGATTCTTTTATCTTGAACTTCATCCTTAAGCTTATGAACTCGACTACTTGGACTTTAACTCATTGAAGTACCTTACGGAGCGGAACTTGACACAAGATTCACATGCAATCTCAAATACTTCCTTTTTCCTCATTTTTGCATCTTTTCCATCCATTTTCCTGTCTTTGGCTACAAATGCTTTGCAAACACACTTTGGTACGATTTAGTAACAAAAGCATATAAATATAACCACAAAACATATATAAAACTACCAATAACGCTATCAAAAACATGTTAGATTTAGGCGTTATCAAATCCCCCACACTTGAACTTTGCTTGCCCTCAAGCAAATCTAGAAATAAAAACAATTATCCACATGGTATACACAAATGATTAGGAAAATGTGATGCAAATCTATCAAGCACTAGTACAAGCTAGATTCATCATTTTAAGCTTTTATGGTTGAATCATCGAGATGTTTGACAATACCCAAATGATTTTCTTGCATGATACACATTACTAAACACCTCACGAAAGGAAAATGAAATATAATTCACTCAAACACTCATTTGTATGATTGGTGGAGTATATAAGAGGAATGACACTCATTTGCTCAGTCATGATCTAAATATTACCATAGGCTTGTACAAGAAACAAAACTACACCGAAATGGTGTGAGCGCCAAGTATACATATCAAAGAGGGCTTTTATTCGGGTTTAAGGCTTAAGGGGTTATAAAAGACTAACGCGCCACTATCTCATGCAAAACATAATAGCTCCCTAACAACGAATTCTTGCATTACCAAATAACGGATGGTCACTAGATTGTACCTTGGTTCGCTAACGACGTTACTTGCATAACGGATGGTTGCCAAAATACGCCCTAGATCGCTAACAACGTTAGTCAATTCCTCAAGAAATCGGATGGTCACTACATGTCCGTACACTTAATAATTTCACAAAGTCAAAAAGGGTAGGATAAGGCATGGGATATATTTATGAAATTGGTTGAACATAAGAACAAATTTAGTCAAAGTCTACGAACCAAATGTTACTAGCTATTACTAACCAATATCATGCCATTTTGCGAAAAACTCCATACTTCCTTTATTCATACTTGATTCACTTAGTCCATTGGCTTATTCTTGTCACCTTATAGTTGCAATGACTTTTCTTCTTTTTTCTCTTCTTTTTTTTTTTTTTTTTTTTTTTTTTTTTTTTTTTTTTTTTTTTTTTGACTTGTCATCTTATAGTTGTAATGACTTTTCTTGGATAACAACTTTCGGAGTTTACACTTTCTTTGAACTTTCATGATTTTCACATAACATCCATCTTGCCAAATAGCTAGCAACCAACCAAGACTTGACTATGGATAAGGCTAGGCTAAAAAGGTGTAAAATCTTTTTGAATTTTTCTGGATTTTATCAAAAGAAAAGATAGGCTCGGCGGGTATAACTAGGGGTATCTAGCATTAAAGACAAATGCTAACAAATGGGTCCATATGAGTGGTTAACTAGCCAATGTAGCTAGCTAATATAGCATTATATGAAAATGGAAGGCCATTTGGGATAAAACCTAAGATTGCCTCTTATCACGCATATACACTTATATCACAAACGAAATGTGATCTCATAATGGTCTCGTAATGATTTACAAGTACAAGTTCTAGAATAAATAAAATCACCGGCACACTCATAGCAAAAGATCTAAGCATAAAAGATGTATGCTGTATATAGAACAGGCTCAAATCCTCACACTTTAGTGGAAAGGGCTATAATCTATGCTAGCTAATGTTATCGATCCCAGAATGGATTGCAATATTAATCGGGACACATCTCGAATTTTCAAAATTACAGATTTCACCAGTGGATAAATCCAGTTATTCTAGAATATGATCTTTAAAATGACAAAAGACTAGATTACAAGGGCAAACAAAATTTTAAAATTCAGCTCAAAACTACAATCTATTCTTATTTTCCTATTCACCCCCCCACACTTAAGTTAAGCATTGTCCTCAATGTGATAAACGACAAAGAATGAAATAGGGAAATAAGAGAATAAACCGTATTTTCTTCTCAAGAGGAGTCTTGATCCTAGCGTCCAAGCTTCGAAAATCTTATCTGCAGTAATCTAAAAACAAAAGAGACACACATACGAAATATATCTTTGCTTTATTCAAAAGACAGTGATACACCCCCACACTTAAGTTCAACTAAGCAATTTAGAAAAACTTTGGGGTTTAATCACTAGAAAATAAAAATGAAAAATAAACATAGCAAACACACGGGTTGCCTCCCGAGAAGCGCTTGTTTTATTAACGAGTCATCAGTCGGACTCGAACTTCTCTCTCTTCATGTTGGTGCTGACTTCTTCTTTGGAAATTTTGGAACGTACAACACATTTCCAATCACTATTCCTTCTCCAGTTTCATCTATGTATTCCAACTTAACTTTCTCCCACGGTCTTGGTAGAACATCATAGATATAACCAGAATCTTCGGCCCACGGAGTGTTTTTCTTGAAATCGGCCGGGAAGGGTGACATAAAGGTTATAGCTTCATATTCTGATTTAGGCGGAATCTCTTGAATAGAAACTTCATTCATCTGCTCCTTGTCATAGTATAACTTAATTCAGTGCCCATTAACAATGAAACTTCCACCATGTTTGTCATGCAATTCAACATATCCGGATGGAAATCCATGTTTCACTGTATACGGTCCGAACCATTTCGTTGTTTCAGCTTTGGGAGCTTGAACTTATACTTCATGTTAAAAAGCAGAACTTTGTCTCCAGCTTTGAATTCTTTTCTGATTCTTAGCTTTCTGTCATTATAAGCTTTTGTTCTTGCTTTGTAAAGTTTGGAGTTCTCATAAGCTTGTAGTCTAAGCTCATCGAGTTCATGCAATTGCAAAAATCTCTTTTCTCCGGCTACTTTGAGGTCTGGGTTACAGTTTCTCAGTGCCCAGTAAGCGCGATGTTCGATTTCGAACGGCAAATGACAAGTTTTTCCATACAACAATCTGTATGGTGTTGTACCAATTGGTGTTTTGTAAGCTGTGCGAAATGCCCACAGAGCGTCATCTAGTTTTCTCGACCAAACGGCGGGATTGTCTTTAACCGTTTTTTCGAGTATCCTTTTTAAGGCTCTGTTGGTATTTTCGACTTGACCACTGGTCTGTGGGTGATAAGCTGTAGCGAAACGATGATGAACTCCGTAGCGCTTCATAATTTTCTCCATTTGTTTGTTACAGAAATGGGTTCCAGGTTCACTTATCAAAGCTTTAGGAATTCCCTAACGAGCGAAAAGCTTTTTAAGAAAATTAACAACTACTCGTGCATCATTTGTGGGTAGAGCTTCCGCTTCAGCCCATTTGGAAACGTAATCAATAGCAACGAGAATGTATTCGTATTTGTGTGATTTAGGAAACGGTCCCATGAAATCAATTCCCCAAATATCGAATAATTCACAGACTTGAATGCTCTTTTGAGGCATTTCATCTCTTCGAGAAAGACTACCGGATTTTTGGCAAGCATCACAATTCTTAACAAGAGTATGGGCTTATTTAAAAATAGTCGGCCAATAGAATCCAGCATCAAAGACTTTTTTAGCTGTGGTGGAAGGACCATAATGTCCCCCAGTTGGGCCATGATGACATTCATCGAGAATTCTTCTCGTTTCAGAACCATAAACACATCTTCTAATCATCCCATCGGGACACATTTTGAAAAGATAAGGTTCTTCCCAATAATAATGTTTAAGATCCGAAAAGAATTTACTTCGTTGGGCATGAGTTAATCCTTTCTTGAGAATTCCTCCAACGAGATAATTTGCATAATTGGCAAACCATGGAATTTCGTTCTCATCATCTGTATCAACAGTCATGAGTGTTTCATCCGGAAAATAGTCGTCAATCTCATCTTCTTTTAACTCTTCCAGATTTGGATTTTCTAAACGAGATAGATGATCAGTGGCTAGATTTTCTGCTCCTTTCTTATCTTTGATTTCGATATCGAATTCTTGGAGTAGTAAAATCCATCGGATGAGACGCGGTTTGGCATCTTGCTTCTTAAACAGATATTTTAACGCTGAATGATCGGTGAACACGATTGTTTTCGAAAGTACAAGATATGATCTGAATTTATCGAAAGCGAAAACAACGGCTAACAATTCTTTCTCTGTAACTGTGTAATTCTGTTGAGCATTGTTGAGTGTTTTGCTGGCAAAATATATAGGACGAAAATGTTTCTCTTCTCGTTGTCCTAATACAGCTCCAACAGCAAAATCGCTTGCATCGCACATGAGCTCGAATGGTAGTGACCAATCAGGGGAAACCATAATGGGTGCACTAGTCAGTTGTGTTTTCAATGCTTCGAATGCTTTTATACAATCTGCATTAAAATCGAAAACAACATCTTTTTCAAGAAGTTTCGTCATTGGACGAGATATTTTGGAAAAATCCTTAATGAAACGACGGTAAAAACCTGCATGTCCTAGGAAACTTCTAACGGCTTTAACGTTAGTTGGGGTTGGTAATTTGGTAATGACATCGATCTTTGCTTTGTCAACCTCCATTCCTACGCTGGAAATTTTGTGTCCTAACACAATTCCTTCAATTACCATGAAATGACACTTCTCCCAATTGAGAACAAGATGTGCAGCTTTACATCTTTCAAGCATTTTATCGAGGTTAGAAAGGCAAGCTTCGAATGAGCTTCCGAAAACTGAAAAGTCATCCATGAAAACTTCCATAGACGTTTCAAGCATATCTTGGAATATGGCAATCATGCATCTTTGAAAAGTCGCGGGGGCATTACATAATCCGAAAGGCATACGCCGATAAGCGTAAGTTCCAAAGGGACATGTGAATGTGGTCTTTTCTTGATCAGCTGGATCAATAGGAATTTGAAAATATCCTGAAAAACCATCGAGAAAACAAAAGTATTTGTTTCCTGCTAATCTCTCAAGCATTTGATCCATGAAAGGCAAAGGAAAATGATCTTTTCTGGTGGCTTTGTTTAATTTTCTGTAATCAATACATACTCGCCATCCGGTGACAGTTCTAGTAGGAACTAGTTCATTTCGTTCGTTGGTCACAACAGTCATTCCTCCTTTTTTCGGAACACAGTGAACAGGACTCACCCAAGGACTATCCTCGATGGGGTAAATGATACCTGCATCAAGAAGTTTGATAATTTCTTTTTTAACAACTTCTTTCATGTTGGGGTTGAGTCGACGTTGTCTTTCTACAACTGGTTTGGCATCTTCTTCGAAATTGATTTTGTGTTTGCAAAAATCAGGACTGATTCCTGGGATGTCAGAAGTTTTCCACGCAAAAGCTTCTTTATGCTTCTTAAGAACTGAAATCAGACATTCTTTCTCATAATCATTGAGCAACGAAGATATGACGACTGGAAGTAGCGAATTGTCTTCCAAGTAAGCATACTCAAGATTTTCTGGAAGTGGTTTCAACTCAAGATCAATCGGTGGTTCTTGAACTGATGTTTTGATCCTCATTTGATCATTAAAACTGATTTCCTCAAAATCTTCTTCTATTATCTCTCCTTCTTCTTCCTCTTCTTCTTCTTCATCAATCTTAACTTCCATAAAATCAGCGAATTCTTTATCAAAAGTTGTTTCACTAATCTTCTCTGAAATAGTCATGAATGGATCAGAATCTTCAAGTAATGCATCCAATTCTTCCTCAGTGACTTCATCGATTACATAAATGTTAAAGCAAGTGTCATCACTGGAATGTGGATATTTCATTGCTTTATCGATTAAAAATGTGATTCTATCCTCTCCAACTCCAAGATTGAGTTCTTTTCCTTTTACTTTGATGATCGCATCAGCGGTGTTTCGAAAAGGTCTTCCTAAAATAAGGGGTACTCTACTATCTTCCTCCATTTCTAAAATTACAAAATCCACGGGAAAAATGAATTTACCTACTTGGACAAGCATATTCTCAGCAATACCAACAGGATATTGGTAAGTATGATTAGCTAATCGGATACTCATCCTTGTGGGTTTCAATGTATTGATTGAAAGTTTCGTATACAGCGAATAGGGCATCAAATTAATACTCGCACCTAAGTCGGCTAAAGCATCGCATGTGATGTTGTTTCCTAATATGCATGGAATCAGAAAACTTCCGGGATCTCCGAGTTTTTGTGGAATTTTGTTTTGAACAATAGCTGAACATTCTTCATTGAGAAAGGTAGCAGATATTTGCTCCAACTTGTTCTTGTTGTTAAGAAGTTCTTTCAAAAATTTCCCGTAATTGGGCATTCCGGCTAAAACATCAATGAGAGGTACATTGAGTCTAACTTCTTTGATTATTTCAACAAACTTCTTATAACGCTCCTCCATTCTTTCTTTCTTAAGGCTCTGTGGATATGGAATTTTTGGAGTGTAAGCCTTAACTGGTGGTTTGGGTTTAGGTTTGGGTGGTGTTTTTGGTGTATTTTCCTTCTTGGATTCTTCATCTTCATCCTCACTATCAAAATCGATAGTTGTGGTGTTGTTTGGGTTGGGTGGTGGATCATAAGACAGGCCACTTCTTGTGAATACAGCATTGATATGCTCATTTCTGGTTTGTGGTGGACGATAAGTCTTATCATTCGATGATGATGATGGTTTTGGTTTGGTTTGGGTGTTACTAGGCAACGAAGCTGATGGTCGGGAAGAAATTTGATCTGAGAGTCTCCCAAATTTGTTTTCAAGATCTTGGATAGACACTTGATGATTTTTCTGACCTTGCTCAACTTTGGTCTTGAGATTGAAAAATTGATTCTTGACGAACTCGTTGGTTGATTTTTGAGCAGTGACGAATTCTCTCATCATTTTTTCAAAATCTGTTTCTTCAGGTTTCATGTCGGAATTTTGTGAGGTTTGGTTCTCTACTTTTGGTTGGGAATCATGGTTGTTATCCCTTTGTCGGCGATCTTGCCAACTAGCAGAGTTTCATCCGTAATAATTTCCACGATATCCTCCTCCTCGGTATCCTCCTTGGATGTAATTAGCTTCTCCTTCTTTTGGTTGACCCATAGGTTGATCATCGCATTCTGATGATGGGTGGTTACCTCCACAGTTGTTACAACCATCTCGCATTTCTTTCATCTCTCCTCTAAGATCTTTGTATTGCGAATCGATTTTGGAAACCAAGGTTTCCATTTTCTCCATGAGTTTAGATGAATCAGAACTTTCGGCAAAGGCAACGGTTTTTCTTAAGGGTTTTGTCTTGGCATCTTTCGACCAGTCGAGTTTAAGAAGAACTCGGTCTTCAAGCAATTGGTATGCCTGGTTAGGAGTCTTATAAAGAAATATTCCTCCAGCATCAAGAATTCCTTGAGATGTTTCATCAAGTCCATGGTAAAAGATTTGGATAATGGTTCCTCGTCCTAAACCATGTCCATGACAACTTCGAAGTAAATCCTTCATACGAAGCCATGCTTCGACGAGTGATTCGTTAGGATTTTGTGTGAAAGCACGAATTTCTCCCATGAGTCGATCAAACATTGCAGGTGGAAAGAATCGGCTTACAAAAGCTTGCCTCATCTCTTCCCAAGTAGTGATGATTCCTGGTGTTAATTCGTTATACCACACTTTTGCATCTCCAGCAAGTGATGACGGAAAAAGTTTGAGTTTAATGGCATCTACATTCGTATCACCGTATCGGAACATGCCACAAATTTCAATGAATTCGGAAACGTGTTTGCGAGGATCGGCCCTCGAACGGCCATCGAATTGACGGTCTTTGATCATAGAAAGATGGTGACCTTTCACGGTGAAATTGTCACCTAAGTTGACAGCAACAATAGCAGCTCCAGGAATGGGTGCTACGGCTCGGTTTGCTTCCCACATGGGTCTATCGTCAGCCATGGGAAAAGGTTGATCAGTGAATGGGTTATAAACGACTTTGGCTTCAAAAAGGTTATCAAAAGTTGGGTTTGGTACTCTTGGTACACGATTGGCTAATGGAACAAAGGGTGTTCTTCTTCTTCTTCTAGATCTTGTTCGAATCAAACTTTCGGGATCGAAAAGTGGTGGAATTGGTTCTACTCCAGTTGATCGAGTGTTCTTACAATTCCCCAACGAATCGAGGCAATGTCTAAACAAACGAGCAAAGAATGAAAACAATTTGAAAAGATCAGAATCGTCCAACCGATCGGATAGAACAGTCTACCGATCGGATAGATCTCTCGGTAAATTTGATTTGAAGGATCCGATCGGATGGAAGTGTCCGCCGATCGGATGGTTCTCTCGGTAAATGAAAATTTTGGAAAACCGATCGGATGGATGAACAACCGATCGGATGGGCAGCTCGGTAAAACTTTTTTTTTTTTTTTTTTTTTTTTTTTTTTTTTTTTTTTTTACGAAAACTAACTCTATGAGAATTGGACTAAAACTTACAGAAACACGATCAAAATCCCCGGCAACGGCGCCAAAAACTTGATGTGCCCGGTTCGATGCAAGTTTTAAATTTATAAGGGGTGAATTACCGAATCTAATAACAACACATACGAGCAAGTATACTCGTCCGTTGTAGCAAGATTTTGATGGTAAGTCGGGATCGTTCGCAGGGATTTGTGTAGTGAATCGAATTGTAAGTTAAAAGCAACTATCTCAAACAAGTAGTAATGATATAATGAAAATTCAATGATTAAAAACTACACTTGCTTAGACTAGTGTACTACAATTGACTAATATGATTGTGATAACTTTGGAAAACATGTTGGTTGTGATAATTAGTTTTGACACTAATCTATTGTTTCTACAAATTAAACCTTCGTCAAATTTTGGTTTATAAAAACAAGCATTAAGTTTAACCAATCAATTCAAGATCAATTCAAGGTTCATGAGTTGGTGTTCCTCAAACATAAAAACAATCTTTTGTCTAATCAAACAAGCTTAGGAAATGGTCAATACAAAAGGTAACCAATTATAGACAAAAGGTCACAATTGAAAGTAAACTATTAATCTCTCGACCTTTAAAGTGGTTCACAATCAATCCGTTTTGATAGACAAAAGCATTTTTATTACAATCACAATTAAGTTCCTTTGTTTAATCAAGAATAGTGGTAGACAACAATCATTCATAGACAAATGATTATAACTAGTGGAATAACAATAGTTCTTTCAACCCTTAAGATTACTAGCACTAGTTAAACTTGATTACCCAAATGTCACTATGAAACTTTATCACAATTGGTTCTTAGAATTGACTTGAAATTGAATTAAAACATGTTATCACAATCATATGCCAATCAATGAATAATACACATCATCTAAGCAAGTGCACAAAGGCACTAGCCACTCATAGCAAACATAAATGTAAACTCAATACTTTGAACATTAGAAACCATGATTGAAAGTCTTACAATGATTTGGAAATAAGATTACAAGTGAAAGACAATGATTCCACAAGCAATGAAAATGGTATAATCGACTTTCTCCCTTCTCCTGGACTTATGGACGAATTTCTGAGTATATTTCTGTGAATGGTTCTCTCCTAGCACTTCTATATCTCTCTAGATTGATTGGTATATAAATACTCAACAAATGGTTCCATAAATTGCTCTAACCAAAGGTCTAAGTGCATAAATGCTTCTCTTGCTCTCCAAGTAGTATTGAATGGTTAGAATACTGAAAAGAAGGACCTAGAACCGGATTTATAAAGTCACAATCCTTAATAAAGAAGTCTTGGGTCAACAGCGACTTCCAACCGATCGGATAGAATGGTCTACCGATCGGTTGGTCTTCTCGGTAATTCCAAATTCACTCCATCCGAATCGGTTGCGGGCGGCGACCGATCGGATGGCTATGGCTGATGAACCTTTTTCTTTGACTTTTGCGTATGACTTGTTTCTCGGTCGTAGCTCTTGATTCTTTGATCTTTCTCTTCATCCTTAAGCTTATGAACTCGACTACTTGGACTTTAACTCATTGAAGTACTTTACGGAGCGGAACTTGATACAAGATTCACATGCAATCTCAAATACTTCCTTTTTCCTCATTTTTGCATCTTTTCCATCCATTTTCCTGTCTTTGGCTACAAATGCTTTTCAAACACACTTTGGTACGATTTAGTAACAAAAGCATATAAATATAACCACAAAACATATATAAAACTACCAATAACGCTATCAAAAACATGTTAGATTTAGGCGTTATCAGGGATTCGACTGGGGTAGTTGATCCTTCACCCTGTACCTGCAACATAGTATCAAAAAGTGGAACTTCTACCCCACTATAACCCTTTGAGGCCATCCTCATGTTACTAAATAATTTTTGTGAAAGGGTTGGAGTTCGATAAATATTTTGATGAGGTAGAAGCAAGCTTTTTCTCTTATTCAAAATCATTTGGATAAAACGTGGATACATTAAAAACTTGGATTTGCTATCCACATTTTTTTACCATACCATCAAAAATCAGTTTTGAAAAATTATAAGTCCTATTTGTTGATAAGCAAATGAGAGCAGTTGCAATATTGCTACTGAACTGTTCCCATGAAGTTTTCTTAGGACTCATACATTGAAGAATGGTATTTATGAAAAACCTCCATTGTGGGGCAAAACATCCTTTTTGAAAAGTTAATGTTTGAGAAGTTGTGTTATACCCCATTCTGGATAGATTTTGAAAATTTTCAGTGTTAGGCAAATCACTAATACCATTGTCATCTGCTAGATGGAGATGCCTCCTAACAGATGATTCAGTAAGAGTGATGGTCTTGCCATCAACTGATGCAACTAACTCTTTGTCTCCATTCTCAATAGTATTGACAGTGACAGTCTGCCAAAACTGTTTGATTTGAGAGACATAGATAGTAGGGTTGAGAGTTAAAGAATACCTTATATGGGTAGAGTTTAGAAAATCTACTATCTGATGGAAGTGTACACCTTCCTCTGTTTTCTCCAAGTACGCCACGATGTTGTGTTTGTCGACAAAAGCTAAATTTGCCATTATGATCAGTAAAAGTTTGATTTGACTGCTGGGATATGATTGATTATGAAAGAAAGTAGGTTGAGTAAAGCAAATTGAGATGTTATAAAGAATACTTAGGGTTTCTATTGGACCGACTTCAATAAAAGATTTCTTTAGATTGAAGAAAGTGAATAAAGTAGATAAAAAGTAAAAATTATCCAATTTAGGAAACCCTTAAGTAAAGGAATTGACCAGAATTTTCTCAAAGGCTATATTCAAAAAGCGGTTATGACTCAACAGTACAAACGGCTATCCAGCAGTACAAAGTTTTGCCTAGCAGTACTAACTTTTGCCTAGCAGTACTAAGTTGTGGAAAAACTTTTACTCAGCAGTATAACCTCAGTTTTTATTTAAAAACCATACTACAGTCAAACATTTTGAAAGGATTAAGTGTAAAGGAAGACACTTAATCAAATTGCGGTTGAGTTTAACCTCTGGTTGTGTGAGAACCAATAACTTTAGTTATAAAACTGCCTGTGATCAGATAAACTCATTCAAAGAGCTTTTTTGACAGGGTTTCCAGCTCGTGGCAGGTGTTGCCTCTAACACAAATGTGTTAGATTCACTTTTGCTCGCTGTTCTCTTTACCAGTTGTCCTTGGACTAACTCATTATACTAATAAAAGTATAAAATGATAAAGAGTGAGTTAGATCAGTTACTATCTGACTAACTATGCCATCAATTTATGCTCACAAATACCATCAGTTTGATTTCAACAAGGAGATTTTAAGGAACCTCCCAACTCATGTATAAAACCTTTGTGAAGTGATCCCCAAATTCCTTTTATCATGAATCTGTTGCACCAACATTGAGCAACATCAGGGCAGCAAACAATCCACCACTTTGCTTCTCACACATTACAAACTCCAATAGCAGCAGAAACCATATAAGTAACAGCACATCAGTACATATTGACCATTTAGTACATACTGACCATTCAGTACACACTGACCATTCATCACAAGCTGACCATATGCTTAGCTTCATAACCTGCAAATGTTAGTCCAAAACCAAGAAAACACAATGCAAAGCATTTGCTTCATAGTTGTATAAAGTATGACTAACAGTTCAAACACAACAGACTTAATTTGCACTAGCAGTACAAATTATACATAGCAGTACTAATTGACACAACTAGCAATACAAATCCTTTTCATTTACAAAAATACCAAGATTAATAACTTTAGGGATTAAGCATTCCAATACTTGCAACAAAGTATTGAAACCTTCCAACATCAAAAGCTTTAGTAAGTAGATCTGCAAAATTGTTATCAGTATGAATTTTAACAACCTGAACTAGATTTTTCTCATTGCAATCTCTTATAAAATGATGCCTAATCTCTATGTGTTTTGTTTTAGAGTGTTGAAATGGATTTTTAATAATACAAATTGTACTGCTATTGTCTATGAAAATCATGGTATTTATAAAGTTGTACCCATAGTCAAGCATCTAATTCTGAATCCATATAACTTGACTACAACAACTAGCAACAGCCACATATTCAGCTTCAGTTGTAGAAGTGGCCACAATAGTTTGCTTCTTGCATTGCCATGATATCAGCCTGCAACCTAGGAATTGACAACCACCTGTTGTTGATTTCCTATCCAAACTAGCACCAGCATAGTCACTGTCTGAGTATGCCACCAGATCAAAAGGAGATTCTCTAGGATACCATATACCCAATTTAGGTTGACCCTTGAGGTACCTAAAGATTCTCTTCACAGCAACTAAATGTGAGGCTTTTGGAGTAACTTAAAACCTTGCACATGCACACACATCAAACATAATATCTGGTCTTGATGAAGTGAGGTACATCAAGGACCCAATCATGGACCTGTAGGTGTGTACATCAACATTTTCACCATCTGAATCTTTGAGCAAAGGTTTCTCTGGATCAACAGGAGTACTTGCTACTTTGGCATCTGTAAACTGAAACTTTCTCAATATCTCAGTTACATATTTATCTTGACTGATAAATATTCCTTCAGCTTTTTGCTTCACATGCAGCCCAAAAAAAAAGTGAGCTCACCCATGTAACTCATTTGAAACTTATCATGCATAAGCTTCTCAAATTCAATGCACATCTCCTTCTTTGTGGATCCAAAAATGATGTCATCCACATAGACCTGTACAAGCAAAATATCTCCCTTTTGCTTCTTGATAAATAAGGTTTGATCTATCTTGCCTATATGAAACACATTTTCTAATAAATAAGTAGCTAAAGTTCCATACCAGGCTCTAGGAGCTTGATGCAAGCCATAAAGAGCTTTTACCACCTTGTATACCTTGTCTGGATGTTCAGGATCTTCAAAACCTGGAGGTTGAGAAACATAAACCTCTTCTTCAATAGTACCATAAAGAAAGGCACTTTTTACATCCATCTGGTATACCATAAATCCCATGAATGAAGCATAAGCTAAGAATAATCTTATAGCTTCAATCCTAGCTACAAGTGCAAAAACCTCTTCATAATCAATTCCTTCTTCTTGAGTGTAACCCTGAGCTACAAGTCTTGCTTTATTCCTGATCACTATCCCTCTTTCATCTTTCTTATTTCTAAAAATCCACTTTGTACCAATAACCCTCATACCCTTAGGCAAATCTACTAGCACCCAAACCTTTTGAATCTTGAATTGTAGAAGCGCTTCTTGCATTACTTCCACCCAGCTTGAATCCTTTAGGGCCTTAAGTATGTTCTTGGGTTCTTCTTGTGAAAGAAAACATACAAACAGACATGTATTGGCATCTTCATGCTTTTTCTCTTCATAAATTGCACTGAGAAAACCTTGTTCATCTGAATTCATTGTTTGCCTTCTTGTCTTAACACCAGACTGTATATCTCTAATCACATTCTCCAGGGAGTGATTCTTGTGAACTCTTGTGTGTGGAGTTGTAGGAACTGGATAAGTGAGTGGCATGTTATTAAGATCCACTTCATCCTCAGAGAAATTATCAGCAGTAGTAACTGGTGAGCTAGCAGTATTATCATTTTGCCTAGCAGTACTAACATTTGGCTCAGCAGTACAAACACCATTTGTACTATCTTCAGGATTCTCTTGTTCTTCAACACCACTTTCTTTGTTTCCAGCTTCAGAGCCGTTCTTGTTTGCATCATTAGAAGGTTCAACATTCTTTGAAGATGAATCAACACTATTCCAAATTGGCATCAGAATGTGATCTTGATCATTCTCTTTCTCCATGCTTGGTTCACCTGTATCAACACTATCTTCTGAACCTGCAAAATCATTAGAATTTGTTCCTGCAACAACTGGTACATAGTTCATAGATTGTGTTAGAGTATCAAGATCAAACAGCCATTTTGGACCTTCACCTGCAACATTAGACTTATTCTCTAAAAACTCAACATGCAGGTTTTCTTCTACTTTCATGGTTCTTATGTTGTATACTCTAAATGCTTTGCTATTTAATGAGTACCCAACAAAGAAACCCTCATCTGACTTTCCATCAAATTTTCCCAAATAATCTAAGGTATTGAGAATAGTGACATGACATCCAAATGGTCTTAGAAAACCTAAAGTAGGTGTTCTACCTCTAAATAGTTAATATGGTGTCTTGTTGTGAGATTTGACCACTAAAACCCTGTTTTGCACATAACAAGCAGTATTAACTGCTTCAACCCAAAAAGTAATGGGCAGCTTAGAATCAGCTAACATGGTCCTAGCAGCCTCTATTAGTGTCCTATTCCTCCTTTTAGCAACCCCATTCTGCTCAGGAGTTCTAGCTACACTAAACACTCTCTTAATACCTTTTTCTCTACAAAATTCATCCATAACTCTATTTTTAAATTCTGTCCCATTGTCACACCTGATGAATTTCACTTTCTTATCAACTAGGTTTTCTATTTCAGTTATAAAAGTCTTAAGAATGCTACTTGTTTCATCCTTAGATCCTAGAAAGAAAACCCATGTGAACCTGCTATAATCATCAGTTACCACAAGATAGTATTTCTTATGTTGTATACTACTCACAGAAGTAGGACCAAACAAGTCCATATGAAGCATAAATAATGGTTGAGTAATAGAGTTCTGGGTCTTGGGCTTACAAGAAGCTTTGTGTTGTTTGCCTTTGAGACAGGCAACACAAGTTTGGTCATTTTCAAAACGTTTTTGAGGCAAGCCTCTTACCAAACCATCTTTAACAATCTTATTTATGGTTTTAAAGTTAACATGACCAAGTCTCCTATGCCAAAGCATTGACTCACCCAATGTGGATTTTGCTACAAGACAAGTTAGAGCCTCTTTAGGAACAATTTTCTTCATGTCAACACTGTACATATTGCCCTTTCTAGGAACTTTAAGTAGTACTTGACTTTCATCAGGTAACTTAAAGTCAGGAGAAAGAACAAGACATTCAGTGTCTGTAAAAAGAACTTTGTTCTTTTTGTCACACATTTGTGAGACACTAAAGAGATTATACTTGAGTTCCTGCACAAAATACACATCTTCAAAGTCAAGTTTACCAGTTTTTAAAGTACCTTTACCAGTAATTCTGCCACCAATTCCTCCCCCAAAGGTAACATATCCTCCATCCATAGGTGTAAAGTCTGAGAGGTAGGACATGTTCCCAGTCATGTGCCTAGAGCATCCACTATAAGCATATCCTTGATCTTCTTCATCATCTTGTTGTAGATGTCCCTGTACATACAATAAAGGAAATTAGTTTCCTTTGGGGAACCAAGCCATTACTGACTTGGATCTGCCTCGTGCATCAATGTAATTATATTTCTTCATTGTTATTGATGCACCATTGGGTTTGATAGGTCTCCATACCCAACATGCTAAGGCCTTAACAACATTTCCCCCATTTTCCCTAGCAGTACAAACTGCTGGCCTAGTAGTTTTAACATTTTTATTTCAAATTTTGTTGTGAAACACTGCTTTCTTATAAAGAGGCCTGTTAACAGTTTGTTGTGCTATTTTAGAAAAACTTGAAGTGAATTTAGCACTTGGAACTGTTTGTTTGGGGTAAACAGTCTGAATTGGTCTGGCAGTACTAACTGCTGGTCTAGCAGTATAAACTGGTTTAAGGCCAGACTTCATCAAAATTGCTCTGGGAGTCATATTACTGTTAACATTAGGGTAAGTTTTTCTTGAAAAACTGTTTATGTTCACCCTTTCATTTGTATTTCCATGCACCCTTGTATTCCCTATAACCACCCTTTTCCCTAGATGGTTGTTGCAAAAAGCCTGCAAGTGATCAAAGCTACCACAAGAATAGCAAGCCTTATTGTACATAACAAACTCATTGCCTAGTTGTTGGGACTTAAGATTGTTCTAGTTTCTCTGGTTTCCCCTAGGGCATTGAGACCTGTTTGTTGACCTATACAACTCAGCATATCTAACTGTTGGCCTAGCTTGTTTTACTTGTTTTCTAGGTGTAACAGTTTCTATCTTAACCACCTTAGGAACAACAGTTTCTTTTTGCTTTTCTACTTCAGGTTTAGACTCAACCTGATCCTCATCATCAGATTGCCAATCTTCAATAATTGGTGCATCTCCTCTTATCATCTGACACCTTTTCCTCAATAAGAGAGGTGTCACTGGCATTCTCAAAAGACTCATTAACAATTTCAGGTTTATCAATACAAACACTTTCTTTAGCCTTAGATCCATATTCAAATTTACGCTCTTGAAATTCATCTAAACCTGTGTGTTCTAAGTCAATACCTGGGGCTGAATGAATTCCTCTATGTGGAGGTGGACATGTTTTGTATCCTAACCCTGACTTAGCTTTATTAACCAGTCGACACTCAATGATCTTATTAACTACTTTAGATGCATATTCTAGAGTGTCTACACTTAACTGTATGTTATCTTTTGCTTTCTTAATATTTTCTAACTCAGCTCTAAGCACACTTATCTCAACATCTTTATGAACCATGTCACTTTTAAGCACAACAATATCTTCAGAAAAGACAGACTTATTTTTCTTATAAAACAAAATTTGTTCTTCTAAGACAGCTAAACCTCTTTTTTGATTTGCTAAATTATAGTTAGTTTGGTTTAGCTCTACTCTTTGCTCATCATAGTGCTTTTTAAGTGTTTCATAATCTTCTAAAGCAGAACAAGATTTAGAACAACATTTTACTGAATGTACCTTTGAGTCAGAAAATGCCATCAGTGCCATCTCAGTTGGTGCTTCTTCCTTATCAGCCATGAAGCTCCAATCATAACCGAGACCATCAATAGCAACCATTGCCTTGGAAGAAGGCTCTTCCACTTCCATAGCCTTCCTAGTTTCCTGCTTGTTCCCATACCCCTTGCTTTTCTTGTCTTGCTTCCTTGGTCTTGTGCATTCTCTAGCAAAATGTCCCAACTTGTGGCAGTTGAAACACTCCACCTTGGATTTATCAAAACCAGTTGTATCATTACCACTGATTGTGATCTTCTTCCCTGTTCTCTACCAGAATTTTTTTGCTCTCAGGCTTAGCCGTGCAACCTTCCACTTCAAGTCAATCTCTTCCAGATCATCTTCATCTATCTGTCAAGATCTTCATGGGATAGCAGAGACCTATTGGCTTGACTGGTCAGGAAAGCATAGAATGTAGTATCACTTATGCCAGCAGTACTAGTTTGTGAACTAGCAGTACTAACATTAAGGTTATCAGTACTAACTCCTGAAGCCACATTAACCTCTTCTGGACTGATATTGCTGGGAGATGACACAAAGGCCATGTTCCCAGAACTAGAACTTGAGCTTCCAGACTTCTTTACCTCCTGTTCAACAATTTTAAAATTGTTGTACAGATCATTAAGACTTATTGTATCAATTTCTGGCTTGTTCTTCCAGACAACCACATGAGTGTACCAATCAGCAGGCAAACTTCTTAAGAATTTGGAATTAAGATCTTCCTGTGGGATTTCAACACCCAATACAGCCAATTGGCTGACTATCTTCTGCAGCCTGTTGAACATGTGATCAAGAGATTCATTGCTAGTAGCACTGAAGTTCTCAAAACTCTGCTTCAGCAAGGTCTTCTGTGTCTTTTTGCTGGTCTCATTACCACCAAACCTGGTAGTTATTGCTTCAAACAAGGATTTGGCATCCTTGGATTTGCTGAATGTCAAAAGTTGATCATTAGGGATGGTCATTAGCAACAAGCTCCTTGCTTTAACATCATTCTTTTTCTGCAGCTTTTCATATGCAGTAACAGGAGGAGTGTTCACAATTGTGACTTTCTGACCATCAACTGTTGTTTCAGTTGTTGATGGTTTGAAGGAGTTCCCATCCACTATGATTTCCCAAAGTGCATAATCCTGCACTTGGAAGTATTGTTCAATCCTTAGCCTCCACATCTCGAAGTCATTCTGTAACACTCCCAAAATTATAACAGCGGAAGATAGATCACTAGGGTATTACTTCCTAGCACAAAGTACAAGTCATGGAAAACGACCCTTGAAAAGAGACGTTTTAAAAGTGTTTCACATTTGATACATTAAATTCTCAGAGTTTGCAAAGGTCCCAACAGTTTTCATAAAACACAATGTTTTCAAAAGATTGCAAATGTTTTAAACATAACATAAATCTTTAAAATATAGTCTCTTCAAATGTGAAAATATGCCGAGTCCTCAAAATATATCCGTGCGACTCCATCCAAGACCTTCATGCCTTTAAACCTGAGATAAAACATGCTAAAACGTCAACACAAAGGTTGAGTGAATCCATAGAGTTTTAGTAATAAGCAGTTGATCACAATATAATTCAGTTCATAAAAATGACTAAGCAAAAAATGCATAGTCTAATTCCGTTATTATTGCCCTAAGCTCGTGACCCTGACACTACGTATCTAATTTCGAATCAGCCCTTATACATAGGTAATAGCAGCACCTATCATTTTGGACGAATACAATACACGACTGCCATATAAGCACGTTCTTTCTGGTGGGGATTGTTAGTTCCAATAGATCTATTCACTGTATTCGCGTTCACTCGCAAGTGATTAACGGTTCACGATAAAGGGACTTTTGGCTATGGGAAACTTAGGCAATAATAATAACATGATAGCATCCAATTTCAAAACAACTGTGATCATAAATATTTATAGCATGTATCTCCCCCACGGAGTTTATAAAACAATTAAAGTAAAACTTGGGGCTATGAACTCACCAATAATGAAGTAGCAACGGAAATCGGAGAAGTGTGCACGTCGAGAAAAACCGCAAAGATCACAAGTGACCTAGATAAAATATAACATGACTTAGGCTCGGGGATTTAGGTATAATACTTTATTTTTATGACTTAACTCAGTACTTGAACTCAAAATATCATATGGTCATTTATTTAAAATTCATATAGCAAGACATGGGTCGAAAGGCGTTTATAAAAGCTTAAATGGTTTAAAATGCAAAGCTGATGGAAAATTTATGAAATTACCTCACTAATCGGGTCGCCATTTCTAAACCGTGAAGGCTAAAATTATGAACTTTATATGCTTAAAAAGGTATGACTCTGTACTATATGAAAATCAAGGCCTTACATTACTGAGAACTTTACAACATGGGTGAAATTACCAATTTACCCTTGTATCTCTAAATAGTTATACTCAGCATCTAAATGAGTTTAGTAAAAAGGGTGCATCTCTTTAACTACAGGTCTAATGGAAACATGTCCTATGGGAAAAGTTTTCGACAGGTCTTGGCTACAACTTTTATGTTTACACCAACCTAATATTCTTTACAACATTTTACAATAAATAGCCCATCAAATCTGACATGCATTCCTGGACCAGTTTTAGTGTGGATTTTCTCTAAAAATCTCCAAGATGAATTAGGATGTAAGGTTTTCGGGGAAATGATACTAAGACCTGTGGATAACTCCCAATATTTTTATTTAAGCATAAAACTTCTTGAGGACAAAATATTTAAGTCGTTTTTTTGGATGAAATCTGGGACAGATTTGGGCCAATGACAATGATCTACTTTAAGCCTAATAAATGGGTTTTTGTACCAATGCATGCCTATATTCCATCATCACTACTATTTTCTTAGCTATAGAACTCAAAAAGTCCAGGAGTATAAAAGTTATTTTGTAGATCTAATAAGTTTTATAACAAAACATATGGAAACATCATCAAAACTCATGTGAATCCATCCAACTCTTGCATTTAACAACTCAATCAAACCTAACCAATTATCAAACATCCTATTTCCTATAAGATCTTGAATCAAACCATCTAAAATAACACATGCAAGAGTTGTTTGCTTAGTCTAGAAAAATCTTTAATAAACATAAGAAAAGCTAGGAATTGAGATGGGATAAATTGGGGAAACTTACTAGTATACAAGGATCTTCAAGTCTAGCACTAATGTAACTAAGAAGATCAAATCCCAAGGGTGTTCTTGGGTTAGAAAGCTCTTGACATCAGCAGCAACAAGAGGAGATAAATTCAGAATTTTGGAGTGAATATCTATGGGTGATAATAACTAAGTGAAATTTTAACCTATTTATGCAAAAAGGAAACTAGTGGTGTATCAAATGCATGAATTTCTAGTGGCTTATGGGGGAGGCCGGTTTTTGTGGGTCTCAAGGTGCATTTTATTTTATAAATTTGTAAAAATACATAGTACACATGATTTGTACAAGTATTATAAGTCACAGAGTGAGTTTGAAGGCCAACGGGGCTAAACCGGTAACGTTTTATGCATAGTTTGTGAAAATAAATGCCATGAAGATACTATTTTCATAAGAATATCAAATTTAACTTAAAATGACCTAATTTGATGTTTCATAAATTTCCCGAGCCTTCCGGAGTGTTATAATGTCTTTAAAGCTTAAACCGCGAGCCAAAAACGCGTAAAACGTAAAATGTGCACACTTCGCGTAGAAATGGAAAATTAAATTATTCCACATGAAAATAAGTACGTGGGGGGATATAAATCATATTAATGGGTAGTCTAAGCATAGCCTGACTCAAATTACAAATTTCAGTGTACGTGTCACGACGTACGCGGGCAACTTTTCTGGCAAAAGCCAATTTACTTAAAATAGCATAATAAACAAATAAAATTAGTAAAATAATGACTTGTAAATTTCTCGGTTGTTACATTACCCATCCGTTAAAAGGGAATCATGTCCTCATGATTCAGTTTATCTTATCGGCTGACGGTGTGTCGGAAAAGAAATGAGGGTATTCTCGTCGCAATCTGCTCTTTTCGCTCCCATGTGTACTCGGGTCCATGTCGAGTATCCCAACGAACCTTGACAATGGGAATGCACTCTGCTTGAGTCGTTTGACTTCCTGGTTCATGATCTCAACTGGTTCCTTATCAAAGTAAAGCTTGTCGTCAAGTTGAATCTCCTCTAGTGGAGTGACGAGGGTTTCATCCGATAGGCACTTCTTCGAGTTCGAATCGTAAATTGTGTTGTGCACGCTAGTGGGCTCTTTTGGGTGGTTCGAGTCGATAAACTACCGGTCCAGCTTTTTCCAAATTCTTGAAGGGTTCAACGTACATCGAGTTTAGTTTTTATCATTTTCCGAAACATAGCACGTGCTTTCGTGGCAAACTTTCACGTAATTCACCTGACGATCTTGTACTGCTTGTAGCCCGTTGTCCTGGAGTGTTGTTCCTACGCCCTGATGCGTACTAACGATTAACGCGAATGGGATTTCTACGAGAGCGTACTATCAGTCGAAAGAAGTAGATGTCAATGCCATGGGAGAATAGTTACAAGGGTAATTAATAATACAAATGAAAGATCTTGATGAATCACAAAAAAAAATAGTAATAGAATTCTGTCGAGTGTAATGTTGTAGGTGCAAAGACTGCTTAAAAGAGATAGATTAGATATCTGTATGAACAAAGAAGCAAACTATTATCAATCGATGCAAATGTAAGGATCAATGAATCAGAACAATAATGAATGGATTAAGATGTCCATATCATTCATACTAGTATGAGCATAGAGTGCTCGAAAGAAAATTTGATGTTTATACGAACGAAGAAGCAAACGAAAAGGTGTGTAAAAGAGATATCAATGACTCAAATTAATGCAAACTGAAGAACCATAAATCACAATAATAGTGAAGCGAAGAGATATAGAATATTAACACAAATAATCAATTAATCGAGACAACCAACGAATCAAACCAATAATAAAAGAGGTCAATAATAAAAGATAGAATTCCAAATAAGGTTCAATAATAAACGAGACAGACAATATTCATTACGAATGTCAAATGAGAATGAATGAGGAAAATCCATAACTGAGAAGTATAATAAACACACGATTGTTGAAAGTGTGGTAAGTGAAATAGACAAGAATTAAGAAAGCAATAAGCGTAACGATACCTTAGATGAGAACAAATGAGATAGACAATAAATGTGAAGGCAAATAGTAAAGGAGAAAGACGATAAATGTCATGGAAGAGAACAAATGGTAAATGATGAAATCCATAAATATCACGAATGTTATATAAGAATAACTGGGAAAATCAATAATTTAGAAAGACAATGTGCATTTCGAATGCTAAATGAGGAGAAGAAATGAGAACGATCAACAAATAAGAAATACAAAAAGCAGCACGAATGCTAGCTGAGGGTAACAATTAATGAGAAACGCAATAAGTGACAAAGACAATAAGCATTGCGAATGCTAAGTGAGAATGAATGGGGACCACAATAAATGAGAAAAGCGTTATGTTGAAAACATACGTGTTAAATAAGAACAACATAAAATGAGAAAGGCATTGAGTATCGCGAAAATTGTTTGGGGTTAAATGAGAACAAATAATAAATGGTAAAGTCAATAAATATCACGAATGTTGATTAAGTGAGATCCGCACTTGGATCCTTGAGCTTTACTCTACTCCAACGACTGTAGGTTGGCCATTACAGCTCGTTTCTGCTGACGTGTAATATCTGTCATGATGTGGCATGTGTGTCACCAATGATGAGATGCTGTGTTGGATGGGCTCTCTTGTGATAGGCTTTCATCGAGCGAGAGGAGTAGGTGCAGTAATGGTTTTCCTTCTCTTCTTCCGAGGGGTTCTTCTTCGAGTTAGTAATCTTCTGGTTTGAGTTCACACTCTATAGCCTTGTCCTCAAATGGCTTTGTCTCACTATTTGACGTTAGTATACAAGTTGGTGAAGTGGGTGTCAGAATGTTGGCCGAAAAGTTTTCAAATTTTGTCCTTGGAATCGAAAGATAGTATTAAGTTAGGGTAAACATTGTTGTCAAGCTTCGGCGTTACCTTCCTAGCGGCGTGATTCTTCAAAACACAAGGAGTGAAAGAGAATGGGACGTTAAAAGTCGTGTTCCAAAAATAGGATGTTCCAAGGCGGCACGTTAAAGTCATGCTCTAATCATCCGACGTGTCTTTAGGCGATTGTTTGCGAGGCGATATAGGTGTTCTAAAATTATGTGACCAATGTTCCAACTCGTCTTCGAAGACGGATAGTAAGAGTTTTGCATAAAACGATTTTATGAAATCTTATGAAAAAGTTTTAGCGAACCACGGTATTATTCACGATGTTTGAGAAAATAAAAGAGACCATTAAGGCGTAAGCGTAGGTATGTAATCGGGGAAAACAAGGTTTGAGCTCAAGCTCCGAAATAAGCGTAGGAGGTCAAAATCAGACAAACATTTATATAATTAACCTTTATATAAATACTAGTGTATATAAGCATACTTTATATAATACCATTAGTGATGACATAAGTATAACAACATAGGCAGTCTGGTGGCATACGCGCACGGATATCGGATACGGCAATGAGAGACTCTTTAGTGAAAAATAGTTATAGTCCGGGTTTTAAAAATGACCCAGTTCTCTATAACTATAGCTCTGATGCCAATCTGTAAACCCCCAAAATTATAACAGCGGAAGATAGATCACTAGGGTATTACTTCCTAGCACAAAGTACAAGTCATGGAAAACGACCCTTGAAAAGAGACGTTTTAAAAGTGTTTCACATTTGATACATTAAATTCTCAGAGTTTGCAAAGGTCCCAACAGTTTTCATAAAACACAATGTTTTCAAAAGATTGCAAATGTTTTAAACATAACATAAATCTTTAAAATATAGTCTCTTCAAATGTGAAAATATGCCGAGTCCTCAAAATATATCCGTGCGACTCCATCCAAGACCTTCATGCCTTTAAACCTGAGATAAAACATGCTAAAACGTCAACACAAAGGTTGAGTGAATCCATAGAGTTTTAGTAATAAGCAGTTGATCACAATATAATTCAGTTCATAAAAATGACTAAGCAAAAAATGCATAGTCTAATTCCGTTATTATTGCCCTAAGCTCGTGACCCTGACACTACGTATCTAATTTCGAATCAGCCCTTATACATAGGTAATAGCAGCACCTATCATTTTGGACGAATACAATACACGACTGCCATATAAGCACGTTCTTTCTGGTGGGGATTGTTAGTTCCAATAGATCTATTCACTGTATTCGCGTTCACTCGCAAGTGATTAACGGTTCACGATAAAGGGACTTTTGGCTATGGGAAACTTAGGCAATAATAATAACATGATAGCATCCAATTTCAAAACAACTGTGATCATAAATATTTATAGCATGTATCTCCCCCACGGAGTTTATAAAATAATTAAAGTAAAAATTGGGGCTATGAACTCACCAATAATGAAGTAGCAACGGAAATCGGAGAAGTGTGCATGTCGAGAAAAACCGCAAAGATCACAAGTGACCTAGATAAAATATAACACGACTTAGGCTCGGGGATTTAGGTATAATACTTTATTTTTATGACTTAACTCAGTACTTGAACTCAAAATATCATATGGTCATTTATTTAAAATTCATATAGCAAGACATGGGTCGAAAGGCGTTTATAAAAGCTTAAATGGTTTAAAATGCAAAGCTGATGGAAAATTTATGAAATTACCTCACTAATCGGGTCGCCATTTCTAAACCGTGAAGGCTAAAATTATGAACTTTATATGCTTAGAAAGGTATGACTCTGTACTATATGAAAATCAAGGCCTTACATTACTGAGAACTTTACAACATGGTTGAAATTACCAATTTACCCTTGTATCTCTAAATAGTTATACTCAGCATCTAAATGAGTTTAGAAAAAAGGGTGGATCTCTTTAACTACAGGTCTAATCGAAACATGGCCTATTGGAAAAGTTTTCTACAAGTCTTGGCTACAACTTTTATGTTTACACCAACCTAATGTTCTTTACAACATTTTACAGTAAATAGCCCATCAAATCTGACATGCATTCCTGGACCAGTTTTAGTGTGGATTTTCTCTAAAAATCTCCAAGATGAATTAGGATGTAAGGTTTTCGGGGAAATGATACTAAGACCTGTGGATAACTCCCAATATTTTTATTTAAGCATAAAACTTCTTGAGGACAAAATATTTAAGTCGTTTTATTGGATGAAATCTGGGACAGATTTGGGCCAATGACAATGATCTACTTTAAGCCTAATAAATGGGTTTTTGAACCAATGCATGCCTATATTCCATCATCACTACTATTTTCTTAGCTATAGAACTCAAAAAGTCCAGGAGTATAAAAGTTATTTTGTAGATCTAATAAGTTTTATAACAAAACATATGGAAACATCATCAAAACTCATGTGAATCCATCCAACTCTTGCATTTAACAACTCAATCAAACCTAACCAATTATCAAACATCCTATTTCCTATAAGATCTTGAATCAAACCATCTAAAATAACACATGCAAGAGTTGTTTGCTTAGCCTAGAAAAATCTTTAATAAACATAAGAAAAGCTAGGAATTGAGATGGAATAAATTGGGAAACTTACTAGTATACAAGGATCTTCAAGTCTAGCACTAATGTAACTAAGAAGATCAAATCCCAAGGGTGTTCTTGGGTTAGAAAGCTCTTGACATCAGCAGCAAAAAGAGGAGATAAATTCAGAATTTTGGAGTGAATATCTATGGGTGATAATAACTAAGTGAAATTTTAACCTATTTATGCAAAAAGGAAACTAGTGGTGTATCAAATGCATGAATTTCTAGTGGCTTATGGGGGAGGCCGGTTTTTGTGGGTCTCAAGGTGCATTTTATTGTATAAATTTGTAAAAATACATAGTACACATGATTTGTACAAGTATTATAAGTCACAGAGTGAGTTTGAAGGCCAACGGGGCTAAACCGGTAACGTTTTATGCATAGTTTGTGAAAATAAATGCCATGAAGATACTATTTTCATAAGAATATCAAATTTAACTTAAAATGACCTAATTTGATGTTTCATAAATTTCCCGAGCCTTCCGGAGTGTTATAATGTCTTTAAAGCTTAAACCGCGAGCCAAAAACGCGTAAAACGTAAAATGTGCACACTTCGCGTAGAAATGGAAAATTAAATTATTCCACATGAAAATAAGTACGTGGGGGGATATAAATCATATTAATGGGTAGTCTAAGCATAGCCTGACTCAAATTACAAATTTCAGTGTACGTGTCACGACGTACGCGGGCAACTTTTCTGGCAAAGGCCAATTTACTTAAAATAGCATAATAAACAAATAAAATTAGTATAATAATGACTTGGAAATTTCTCGGTTTTTACACATTCTGTTTGAGCATAGGCAACTTAGCAGCAGTGTTGGTCTGAGTAGTCTCCATGTCCATCATCTTTATAGGGAATAAAGAGTTCTTCTGAAAAGTATCTTCTAAATCAAAGTATCAGAAACCTGTCTCTGATACCACTTGAGAGGATCTAAACACACGTGAGTTGTGTTGAGGATACTTTGAGTATATACCAAATAGTATGCGAAATCTACTACTTGATGCTTAGAAGATTATGCAATGTAACAGTAATGAACTATATGAACAGTTTATGATTTCACCAAACGCTTCAATATTATTAAGTATAATACGAGTGATCTTGCTTATCACTAAGGTTTACAAACCTTGAAGCTTAACAAAACATATGTACAAAATCGTCTAACCTAGGACCTCCTTTTATAGCACAAGGAATTCTTTACAAGATAAGTATAATATTCTAAACATGCAGAATATTCGTATAATTCTAACTATATAAGATATACACAAAATCTACTCTATACTTATCCTCTTACACATCTTTATAAGCAGTACCATCTTCAGTCTTCAAGCGGTCCAGCAGTATTAACTTCTATAGTAGCAGTACTAACTCAGTCAATTAGTACTGTTAGTTATATCTTTAGCAGTCTTCAACTTTAACTCTGGCAGTAATAATATTTACACTAGCAGTACTAACTCAGTTAGTACTGTTAGTGTTATTCTTCAGCAGTACTAACTCTTCTTTCACAAAACCAAGTACTTGAACATTTAATTCCTAACACAAGTCAACCATTGAAGGATTACGGCGTATGTGACACTAGCCATACGCCGTATTGAAGATCTTATCCCCCATCCAAGTATATCGAAAATTTAAAGGTTACGGCGTATCTCAACTCAAGATTACGTTATATTTAAAAGATACGCATAATATGCTTGGAATATGCTTTCTTCGTCAGCAATTAAGAAATCCAGAATACGTCGTATTCCAGCCCTGACAGAAGACTATAAATACATGCCCTAAATGGGAGTTTTCGATATCTTTCACTCACCACTCTTAACCACAATCGAATTTCACCATTCCAAGGTCCCAAGATAAGTCCCAAGAGCTAGGAAATCAAGGAGAGAAGGTCTCGTATCATCACATTAGGTCTAATCATTCGATTTGCATATCGATTTCATTATGATTTCTATTTGTGTATCGTTTGAATTATCACTTTGTGATTTTACATACATTATGGGCTAACACCCTTGGGTGTTAGCCATGTTTATGAATATTCTATGATAGTTATTTCCGTTTGTTAAGATCTAATGTTTAGTATTGCTTAATTTATGTGTTTATCGTTCGATACGTGCTTGTTTATATGTTTGAGTAGTTTAAGTCTAGTATCGCATGGACCAAGTGGGTATTAGATGTATATTATGAGAACACTTAAGTTAGCATAGTGCTCTTCTCGCATGGACCAAGTGGGGAAGGGTAGGTATCACATGGAGCAAGTGGGTACCATAGATAAAATCACATAGATTAGTGGACACGACTTAATGCATGCTTCTAGTCCGATAGGTGCATTGACCAAATGGCCTAGGAGATTACTTGTGTAGAGGCTAGATGCATGGACCAAGTGATCATTAATATATTTGATATATGTTTTTGTCTTGACCGGAATCTTGCCTTTTTCCCTTCACTTGTACTACTGCTCCATTTCCCATTGTTACTTGTTGGGAATTAAATGACTTAACACTTTGTACTGCCAAGCCAAAGTTGGAAATGCTGAGTATTACAACTAATAGTACTAACTGAGTTAGTACTGCTGGAAGAAAGTTAGTACTGCCTTAAGACTGCTGATGAAGATAGTACTGCTGAGAAGATAAAGACGTGTGAAGTGATAAGTATAGAAGATATTCAGTGTATATTCTATATAGTTAGAAGGATATGTGTAAGTCTAATAGTTTAGAAAAGATTTGTAGTTATCTTGTAAATGACTCCTTAGTGTATAAAAGGAGGTCCTAGGTTAAGGTGTTTGATGTATGTTTTTGATATAGCTTCAAGGTTGTAAACCCTAGTACTACACAGAGTACTCGTATTATTATTCTAATAATATTGAAGCATTTTGGTTATATTGTTCTTAATACAGTTTACTGTTCTATAAGTTTACTGTTATATTAATATTCTTCTAAGTGTTGAAGAGTAGATTCCGCATAGTCTTTGACATTCACAAAGTTTCAAAGAAAGTTTTTTTGGATTTATCCAAAGTAACTTAACCTTACAAGCTCAAGGAATCGATCTGTGTTAGGGATAAACAAGTGGTATCAGAGCTTAGGTTCTGAAACTTTGATCTAGAAGAAACAAGAAGAACTCTTTACTAACAGGAAGAGATGGATCTTGAAACAACTCAAACCACTACCACTGCTAAATTGCCCATTCTCAAGCAGGGTGATTATGAGATGTGGAGGCTCAGAATTGAGCAATACTTTCAAGTGCAAGACTATGCTCTATGGGATATCATAGAGAATGGCAACTCATTCAAACCTGCAACCAAAGCATCAACAAGTGAAGGTGTCACAATTCAGACACTATCAGGTCCTGTAACTACTGAAACCTTGTTTTAAGCTATAACAACAAGGTTTGGTGGTAATGAAGCAACTAAGAAGACTCAGAAGACGATTCTGAAACAGATTTATGAGAACTTTAGTGCTCCAAGCACTGAGTCTCTTGATTCTATTTTCAACAGGCTTCAGAAGATTGTGAGCCAACTGGCTGTCTTGGGTGTAGAGATTTCACAAGATCTCAATTTAAAATTCTTGAGAAGTATGCCTGCTGAGTGGAATACTCATGTTGTGGTCTGGAGGAATAAGCCTGATCTAAACACAATGAGTTTTGATGATCTCTACAACAAATTCAAGATTGTTGAACAAGAGGTTAAAAGGCCTGCAAGCTCAAGCTCATGTACTCAAAACATGGCATTTGTATCATCTCCTGTAACTAGCAGTACTGAGGAGGTTAATACTGCTTACGGAGTTAGTACTGCTAACCCTAAAGTTAGTACTTCTAGTTCACAAACTAGTGCTGCTAGCTTAAGTGATGATACTGTCTATGCATTTTTGGTCAGTCAAGTAAATGGGTCTCAGCTTGTACATGAAGACCTAGAGCAAATCCATGAAGATGATTTAGAAGAGATGGATTTGAAGTGGCAGTTAGCTTTGTTGAGCATGAGAGCAAAGAGGTTTTTCCAGAAGACTGGTAAGAAGATTACCATCAATGGAGGTGATACTGCTAGATATGATAAGTCAAAGGTAGAGTGTTACAACTGTCATAAGTTGGGACACTTTGCTAGGGAATGCAGAGGACCAAGAAACCAGGATAGTAGGAACAGAGGTCAAGAAGGCAGAGGATCCAAGAATCAAGAGAGCACAAGGAAGACTGTGAACTTGGAAGAAACTTCTTCCAAAGCTATGGTGGCCATTGATGGGTTAGGTTTTGACTGGAGCTATGTGGCTGAAGAGGAAGCTCCTACTAACATGGCACTGATGGATTTTTCTGACTCTGAGGTATACACAAATAATACTTGTTCAAAAACATGTCTTAAAAGGTATGAAACTCTTAAAAAACATTATGATGTGTTAAAAGTAGATTTTAATCAATCTGAGGTTAATCTAGCTAATTATAAAAGAGAGTTAGCTGTTGTAGAAGAGCAACTAGTTTTTTATAAAAAGAATGAAACTATCTTTACAGAGGATATTGGTGTTTTGAAAAGATATATTTCTTTTAAAGACTTAGAAATAGGTGAGCTTAAAAATGAGTTAGAAAAGCTTAAGAAGGAAAAAGACATCATTGAAGTAAATATAGAGAGATATGCAGGGTCATCTAAAATTATAGATAAGATTGCTCAGTGTCAGCTTATTGATAAATTCAAGACATGTATAGGATATAAGGCTGTTGCACCACTTCATACTGGGTTATTTCCAAGCCCCAAACTTGATTTGTCAAATACTAGTGCAGAGGAGCTCAAAAACCCTGAGACTGAATATAAAAATGATAGTGAAGAGAGTTTTAAAGAGGTTAGTGAATCATTTGATACCCCATTAGTTGAGAAATTTTTGTCAGATGATGAAGTAGAGTAGAAAACTGTATTTCCTGCTGTTACTAAGGTAGAATCTGTCAAACCTAAACAACAAGAGAAACCAGCTAGGAAAATAGTTAAGTATGCAGAGATGTGCAGGTCACATAGTCCTAGGGGAAATCAGAGAAATTGGAATAATTAGAAATCCCAACAGCTAGGAAGTAAATTTGTAATGTACAATAAAGCCTGTTTTGTATGTGGTAGTTTTGACCATTTGCAGGCTTATTGCAATTACCATCAAGGGGAAATGATGGTATCTAGGAATACAAGGGTATCTGGAAATACTCACAAAAGGGTGAATCACAATTATTTTTCTAAACAGAATCACCATAGTGTTCACAGAAACATGGCTCCAAGAGCTGTTTTAATGAAGTCTGGCCTTAAACCACTTAATACTGCTAGGCCTGTTAATACTGCTTACCCCAAATCAACAGTTTTTTGTGCTAAACCAACATCATGTTTTTCAAAGTCAGCCCAACAAACTGTTAAAAGGCCCTTTTATAAGAAAACAACATTTACCAACAGGAGTTTTGAGAAAAAGGTTAATACTGTTAATAAAAGAGTTACTACTACTAGGCCAGTAGTTAATACTGCTAGGCCAAATTCAGCAGAGTAAATGCTGTTAGGGCAAATGGGCACAATGTTGTTAAGGCCTCAGCATGTTGGGTTTAGAGACCTACCAAACTTGATAGTGCATCAATTGTATTGAAGAAACATAATTATATTGATGCACGAGGCAGATCCAAGTCAGTAATGGCTTGGGTCCCCAAAGGAAACTAATTTCCTTTATTTTATGTGCAGGAACATCCACAAAAGGAAGAAGAAGATCCGGGATATTTTGACAGTGGATGCTCCAGGCACATGACAGGAAACATGTCATATCTAACAGATTTCATTGCATTTGATGGAGGATATGTTGCCTTTGGGGGAGGAGCCAGAGGAGGAAGAATTAATGGTAAAGGTACAATCAGGACTGGTAAGCTTGATTTTGAAGATGTGTACTTTGTTCAAGAGTTAAAGTTTAATCTGTTTAGTGTCTCACAGATGTGTGACAAAAAGAACAGTGTTCTTTTTACTAAAACTGAATGTTTTGTTCTATCTCCTGACTTTAAGTTGACTGATGAGAGTCATGTCTTGCTTAAAGTTCCTAGAAAGAACAACATGTATAGTGTTGATATGAATAACATTGTTCCTAAAGAGAGTTTAACTTGTCTTGTTGCAAAGGCCACATTGGATGAATCAATGCTATGGCATAGGAGGCTTGGTCATGTAAATTTTAAAACCATTAATAAAATTGGTAAGGATAACCTTGTAAGAGGTTTACCTCAAAAACGTTTTGAAAATGACCAAACTTGTGTTGCCTTTTTAAAGGGTAAGCAACACAAAGCCACTTGTAAGTCCAGGATTCAAAACTCTATTACTCAGCCATTATTCATATTGCATATGGACTTGTTTGGTCCTACTTCCTTGAGTAGCTTAATGAATAAGAAATATTGTCTTGTTGTCACTGATGATTATAGCAGGTTCACTTGGGTTTTCTTTTTAGCAACTAAGGATGAGACAACTGGCATACTTAAGACTTTTATTACTGAGATAGAAAACCTAGTTGATATGAAAGTAAAGGTAATCAGATGTGATAATGGAACAAAATTCAAGAATAGATTTATGAATAAGTTTTGTAATCTAAAAGGTATTAAGAGGGAATTTAGTGTAGCTAGAACTTCTCAGCAGAATGGTGTTGCTGAAAGGAGGAATAGGACACTGATTGAGGCAGTTAGAACTATGGTAGCAGACTCTAAGTTACCTACTACATTTTGGGTTGAAGCAGTTAATATTGGTTGCTATGTTCAGAACAGGGTATTAGTAGTCAAACCTCACAACAAGACACCTTATGAACTCTTTAGAGGTAGAACACCTGCTCTAAGCTTCATGAGACCATTTGGATGTCATGTTACAATTCTGAATACCTTAGATCATTTGGGCAAGTTTGATGGAAAGTCTGATGATGGATTCTTTGTTGGTTACTCTATGAATAGTAATGCTTTTAGGGTATACAATATTAGAACCAGGAAGGTAGAATAAAACTTGCATGTGGAATTCTTAGAGAATAAGCCTATTGTTGCAGGAGAAGGTCCTAAGTGGCTATTTGATATTGATGTGTTAACAGAATCAATGAATTATGTGCCAGTTGTTGCAGGTACGAACTCTAATGATTTTGCAGGTACCAAAGATAGTTTTGATGCAGGTCAATCTAGCATGGAGACAGGATCTAGCCAAGACTACTTTATGATGCCACTATGGAAAGATGGTTCACTGTTTGATTTATCTTCAAAGGATGTTGGCAATGATGAACCACAACCTTCTAATGATGCTGAAAAGAAGGGTTCAGAAGATGGAAATAAAGAAAGTGGAGTTGATGATCAAGAGAATTCTGAAAACAGTACTAATGATGTTAGTACTGCTGGGCCAAATAATAATATTGCTAGCCCAAAAATTACTTCTGTTACTGATTTCTCTGATGATGAAGTGGATCTGAACAACATGCCTAACACTTATCTAGCTCCTACAACTCCAAATACAAGAATTCACAAAGATCATTCACTTGATCTTGTGATTGGTGATGTACAGTCTGGTGCAAAGAAAAGAAGAATGACAATGACAAAGGATACAAATGAACAAGGTTTTATAAGTGTTGTTTATGAAGGGAAAACTCATGAAGACCTTCATACTTGCTTATATGCTTATTTCCTATCTCAGGAAGAACCTAAGAAAATTGCCAAAGCTCTAAGTGACCCATCCTGGGTCGAAGCAATGCAAGAGGAGCTTTTACAGTTTAAGCTTCAAAAGGTTTGGGTTCTAGTAGATTTGCCTAAGGGTAAGTGGGCAATTGGTACAAAATGGATGTTCAGGAACAAGAAAGATGAGAGAAGAATTGTCATTAGAAATAAAGCAAGGCTGGTTGCACAGGGTTTTACTCAAGAAGAAGGCATAGACTATGATGAAGTTTTTGCCCCTGTAGCAAAAATTGAGGCAATAAGGCTGTTCTTAGTTTATACTTCTTTTATGAGATTCATGGTGTATTAGATGGATGTGAAGAGTGCTTTCCTGTATGGTACAATTAAGGAAGTGGTTTATGTTATTCAACCACCAGGGTTTGAAGATCCTGACTATCTAGACAAAGTCTACAAGGTGGTGAAAGCTCTCTATCGTTTGCATCAAGCTCCAAGAGCCTGGTATGAAACCTTGGCCAAGTACTCATTGGAGAATGAGTTTTACAGAGGAAAGATAGACCAGACATTGTTTATCAAGAGGAAAAAAGGGGATATTCTACTTGTCCAGGTCTATGTTGATGACATTATTTTTGGCTCTACAAAGAAGGAGATGTGTACTGAGTTTGAGAAACTGATGCATGTCAAGTTTCAAATGAGTTCCATGGGAGAACTAAATTTCTTCTTAGGGCTGCAAGTAAAGCAAAAAGAAAAGGGAGTATTTATTAGTCATGATAAATATGTAGATGATATCTTGAAGAAATTTGGGTATATTGATGTCAAGACAACTAACACCCTAATGGATCCAGACAAACCTTTGCTCAAAGAATCAAATGGTTATAATGTTGATGTTCATCTCTACAGGTCAATGATTGGATCATTGATGTATCTTACATCATCTAGACCAGATATTTTGTTTGCAGTATGTGCATATGCAAGGTTTCAAGTCACACCTAAGGTTTCACACTTACATGCTGTGAAAAGGATCTTTAGTTATCTTTAAGGCCAACCTAAATTAGGTCTTTGGTATCCTAAAGAATCTCCCTTTGATCTGGTGGCATATAGTGATAGTGGCTATGCTGGTGCAAGTTTAGATATGAAGTCAAGAACAGCTGATTGTCAGTTCCTAGGATGCAGATTGATTTCATGGCAGTGTAAGAAGCAAACTGTGGTTTCTAATTCTACAACTGAATCTGAATATGTGGCTGCTGCTAGTGGCTGTGGACAAGTACTCTGGATTCATAATCAAATGATGAACTATGGGTATAATTTTTTGCACACCATGATTTTCATTGACAATAACAGTATTATATGTATTATTAAAAATCCTGTTTTGCATTCTAAAACAAAACACTTAGAGATTAGACATCATTTTATAAAAGACTGCAATGATAAAAAGTTAATTCAAGTTGTTAAAATACACACAGATAACAATTTTGCAGATTTACTTACAAAAGGTTTTAATGTTGGAAGATTTCAGTACTTGGTTGCAAGTATTGGAATGTTAAATCCATAAAGTTTTAGTCTCTTTGTGTCTTTGTAAAGTTTTGTACAGGATTAGTATTAGTACTATTAGTGTTTCAGTTTGTACTACTAGTGCAAATTAGTACTGTTGAGTTAAAACTATTAGTCATAATTAATACTGTTATGAAGAAAATGCTTTGGATTGTGTTTTCTTGGTTTTAGACTAACATTTGTAGGATAAGCAAGCATTATGCTTGGTATTGATGCTGTGTGAGAAGCAAAAGTGGCTTGTTGAATGTTATGCTGTTGCTTAATGCTGGAGCAACTGATTCATGATAGAGAAGGTTTAGGGATCACTTGACAAGGGTTAACACCTGAGTTGGGAGGTTCTTTAAAATATTTTTCTTGTAATCAACCTATACTGAACATGAATTGATGGTTTTTAGTTAGTCAGATAGTAACTGATCTACCTCACTCTTTACCATTCTATCATTTGATAGTGTGTAAGTCTAAGGACATCTGGTTTAGAGAACAACGAGCAAAAGTGAATCTAATACGTTTGTGTTAGAGGTAACATCTGCCACGAGCTGGAAACCTGTCAAGAAGGCTCTTTTAATGAGTCTATCTGATCACAGGCAGTATTTATACTGAAATCATTAGTTCTCACACAACCAGAGGTTAAATGCCACCGAAAATGGTTAAGTGTCTTCCTTTACACTTAATCCCTTCAAAGGTTTGAGTGCAGTATTGTTTTACACAAAATTTAGGTTAATACTGCTGTGGAAAGTTAATACTGTTTTTTATAAAAGTTTGTACTGCTACGCAAAAGTTTGTACTGCCAAGCAAAAACTTTGTACTGGTGGGTAACCGTTAGTGCTGTTTGGGTAATAACCATTTTTTAATTATAGCCGTTGAGATAATTTTTATCAATTACTTTGCTTAAGGGTTTCCTAAATTGGATAATTCTCATTCTTTCTTTAAATTTATAAGATTTCTTCACGATAAAGAAACAATTTATTCAAGTCGGTCCAATCAAAACCCTAAGTGTCATCTATATAATCTCAATTGGCTTTACCAAACACACTTTCAGTCATAAACGATCATAACCCAGAACCCTAATCAAACTTTCATTGATCATAATGGCAAATTTGCAATTTTGTGATAAACATAACATGGTTGCATTCTTGGAGAAAATAGAGGGAAGTCATGGGTTTCATCAGATATTGGATTTTCTTAATGCTAGCCACATCAGGTATGCTCTCATAGTGAATCCAACTATCTATAGTTCTCAAATCAAACAGTTTTGGCAGACTGCTACTACCAATACACTTGATAATGGAGAACAACAAATAATTGAAACAGTTGATGGCAAAACCTTGACTATTACAAAATCATCTGTTAGGAGACATCTCAAACTAGCAGATGATAATGGTATTAGTTCTTTGCCTAAAACTGAAATTTTTGAAACTCTTTCTAGGATAGGGTATGTGTCAACTTCTGATAAACTAACTTTTCAAAATGGACAATTTACCCCTCAATGGAGATTTCTCATACATACCATTTTACACTATTTAAGTCCAAAGAAAACTGCGTGGGAGCAATTCAGTAGTAATATTGCAACTGCACTTATTTGTTTAGCCACAAAAAGGACTTTTAACTTTTCAAAATTGATTTTTGATGGTATGGTGAAAAACTTGGATACAAAATACAAAATTTTAATCTATCCAAGATTTATTCAAATGTTTTTGAACAAACACAAGAATTTGCTTCTATCTCATAAAATAGTTTATCCAACTCCTAGCCTCACTCAAAAACTTTTTAGTAATATGAGGATGGCTTCTAAGGGTTACAATGGGATAGAAGTACCACTGTTTTCAACTATGCTTGTTCAAGAAGAAACTATTCAGGGTGAAGGATCAACAATCCCAGTTGAGTCCTATCACACACCCATAAGTGCTCCATCATCATCACAACCTCAATTTTCACAAACATATAGGAGGAGAATCAGACAAGAATATGTGGTACCTCATCCCATATCTCCTATTCAAGTCAATGTAGCAGATGAGGATGTCTCTGACAGAATGGTGAGGGCTACCACTACTGTCTCTGGCTTAGAAGCTGGACAGGCCAGTGGTAACATTGATAAGACCCAACCCATGGCAACATCTAATGAGTCAAGTTCTCATGAGCTTGATTCAGATGATGGAAACCCTAGCCACCAAGATACAATGGGGGACATGCCCCATGATTCACCTCTCCCAAGAGTTAACACACTTGGAAGTGATGAGGGCAGTCTGAAACTCAAAGAATTGATGGAAATTTGTACACAACTGATAGCAAGGGTCACTGGCTTGGAGAAAGAATTCAAAGAGACAAAGAAACTTTATGGTGCTGCTTATACCAAGTTGATTCAAAAAGTGAAGAAGTTGCAGCAAAAACTCAAGGCCAGTAACGCAAAAAGGAGGGCAAACATTGTGGATTCTGTTAGTTCAGAAAAAGATTCAGATGATGATTTGGAGGATCCTTCCAACCAGGGGAGGAAAATTGCTGAAATAGATGAAGATCCAAACATCACACTGGTAGAAGAAGATGCAGACATTTAGGGGAGGCTTGAAACTGGTATGGGTGAAACAGGTGTTGATACTGCTCCTACAGCTTAAGAAGATGTTAGTACTGCTGGTGTATCTATTAGTACTGCTGACGCATCAGTTAGTACTACCAGTGATGCCGATAAGGGAAAGAGCATCATGATAGAGTCTGAGCAACCAAAGAAGGTTAAAGAGAGAGTTCAAGCTCAGATAAGTTTTGATGCAGGAATTGCTCAAAGGGTTCAAAAGAACAGGCTAAATTAGCAGAAGAAGAAAGAATTGCAAGATTTCTGGTGGAACAAAAGCTTGCAAGTGGAGATGGCAAGAGAACTGCTAAGGAAAATCTTCATGCAGGCTGAAAGAGAAATGCATGCTGGAAGAAAATGAAGTGTTTGGAAGAATCCTCTCAAGCTTAAAAGTTTAATTTAGAAACTTGATGATTTGGAGGCAAATCACAAGTTTAGGGGAGAATTGTTGGGAATTAAATGACTTAACACTTTGTACTGCCAAGCCAAAGTTGGAACTGTTGAGTTTTACAACTAACAGTACTAACTGAGTTAGTACTGCTAGAAGAAAGTTAGTACTGCCTTAAGACTGCTGATGAAGATAGTACTAAGATAAAGACGTGTGAAGTGATAAGTATAGAAGATATTCAGTGTATATTCTATATAGTTAGAAAGAAATGTATAAGTCTAATAATTTAGAAAAGATTCGTAGTTATCTTGTAAAGGACTCCTTAGTGTATAAAAGGAGGTCCTAGGTTAAGGTGTTTGATGTATCATTTTTATATAGCCACAAGGTTGTACACCCTAGTACTACACAGAGTACTCGTATTATTATTCTAATAATATTGAAGCATTTTGGTTATATTGTTCTTAATACAATTTACTGTTCTATAAGTTTACTGTTACATTAATATTCTTCTAAGTGTTGAAGAGTAGATTCCGCATAGTCTTTGACATTCACAAAGTTTCAAACAAAGTTTTTTTGGATTTATCCAAGGTAACTTAACCTTACAAGCTCAAGGAATTGATCTGTGTTAGGGATTAACATTACTTGAAAATTTCCTACAGTGTCAATATCGACCAAAATACTTTCATCACTTGTCATATGGTTACTACAACCGTTGTCAAGAAACCATGTGTCACTTCTTTCAACGTTAGTTGAGTGACAAAAGAAAACATTTCCATCTTCTTGTTTTTCTTCCAAAAAATTTGCTTGTTGTTGGTTTTTCTTTCGAAATTTTTTTTCTAGATGACCAAATTGATCATAGTGAGTACATTTATACTTTTCTTTGTACCAACAATCTTTCTCCTCGTGATTGTCATTCTTGCAAATGGAACACTTGCGAGAGTTTCCATCGCCAAATGATCTTTTGTTGAAGCTACCTTGATCTCTAAAACTTCCGTTGCTTAGTCCACGTCCACGGCCTCTAAAATTTTTGCATCCTTGACCACCTCGGGATGAATTCCTCTTCCAAAATTTTGTGGTTTCTTGTCTCCTTGGAAGCTGGATTGGAATGCACTCTCGATCGCCTTTCCGGAGTGGCGAGTCATACGCTGCTCATATGACTTGAGAGAACTTAGCAATTCTTGAATACCCAAAGTTTTGAGATCATTGTTTTTTTCAATGACTGCTATAATTGGATCAAAATTTTCTTGAATACTGATGAGAATTTTCTCAACAACTCGCTGGTTTTCAATTTCATCACCATAACTTTTCATCTGATTAATCAAATCGGTTAATCTTGATGAATAGTTATTTAGTGACTCATTTTCCTTCATCTTCGCGATCTCGTAATCTCTTCTGAGAGTTTTTAGTTTTATAGCTCTCACTTTCACGTCTCTTTGAAATTCTTGCTCGAGCACCTCCCAAGCTTCTTTTTCTTTTTTTAGGCGCATGATTTTCGAGAAGATTGATGGTGTGACTCCCCGCTGAATCATACTTAGAATAGCTGCATTTTGGTTTTTCTTTTGCTTCAAATCTTTCATCTGATCGTGGGTTAATTTTTCCATATCAACGGGTTCTTCAAATGTGGTTTTGACATCGTCAAACACATCTAAAGAATCAAAAAAATGTCTCCATTTTGACACACCAATAGTCATAATTTTCACCATTGAAAACTGGAACGACAACATGACTGAGATCAAAACCTTGTCGTATTGCCATGACACCTTTATAAAAATGGTAAGAACCCGTTTAACCCAAAGGGATTCGAACAAGCTCTGATACCAATTTATGTTGGATATATGAGATGTTACTGTCACAAAAAATTGCTAAAACAATTACTTCGACAAAATATAAAATAGTTATTTTGTATTAAAAAATTACAGTCAAAACTATCCTTTATTTAAAACTTGAAATACTTTTCTTTTGTTACTCACTGGTTACTTCTGGTACATTTTTCATTCTAATACAACCACCTAATTTTTTTTGAACGGCGAGTTAGTACAATACTAAGTTAGTTATTCGATTCTATAGTACTTACCGAGAAGGTAGTCCCTGTCAACCTTGAATAATAATTAGTGATTTGATTCCACAGTACATACCCAGAAGGTAGTCCCTGTCAGCCTCAAATTGACGCATCTAAGGGGCTGAACCCCACATATTCCACCTTCAATGAAAACCCCCATGGAGAGACTCTAACCTGAGACCTCTCGCATGTGTTAACAACCTCCCCAAGGTCAGCCTTTGTGGCCAACTAAGCTAGCCCAGTTGGTTATACAACCACCTAATTTATAGGCAAAACATTGTACAACTATTACTAAATAGTTAGTCAAAGATCAATTTGATCATTCATCCGTATATCTAGCTTCTTGTTTTCCACATGGTGTTGAATCAATGTGGTAAAAGCAAAACATTATTTTTCCTCTTTTAAAAACATGTGCAAAATATTTTCAACTATTATTTTCTCAAGCATCAATAGTTGCGATTGACTTATTTGAAAATGTTTCTTTTTCTTTTCGTTGGAAAAATACATTAGCTTACGTAAAATCTATAACATCATAATCAAAATGTTCTACATATAAATCAACCATCCATTTGTTCTCATAACCTACCCTCAAAATTTCTTCAACACCATTATCATCCTTAAGTTCCTTAGTACCAACATCAAAAGGTGTGCGTATTGGACAATAATATATATAACCTCATAATAGTACCAGTGACTAATCTTCTAACAATTTCACGTAAATCATCAAAGGTCATACCTTAAAAATTGACATCCGTTATTTGTTTTTCATCACCTACATACCTTAACGGGCTAGGAATGAAAACCACATCATGGTATAGGTTAACAGTAAACAACACTTGATGTGCCATTATTAAAACAAGAAACAAAGTATAGTTTCAAAAAATTAGGGTTTGGAAAACAAATTAACCAAGGAAAATGATGATATAAGCTACAAGAAGAACAATTAATAACTTACCTTTACCCATTTTGAAGTTGAATTAACGAAATTTTAGTGATTAACCAAATTAGGGTTTGACATTTTTTTGGGAACTATGTATGTTGGTAAATGAAGTACACTAACCTTTTTTTTATGTGGACCAGTTAGAAAAAAATAGACATTGCATATCTTAGTCACCAAAAAAAATGATGTGTCAATTAACTTTACTTCTCAACTGGTAGCCGGTTGACAAACTTACTATATCGTCACAAATTTGAATGTTTCCATTAGACTATCCGTATCCATGCGTGAGTGAGCCGGTGAGCAAGCCCAACTCACGCGCGACCCGACTACACACAAACACACTCACGCGCGAAGGGTAGCAACTCACAATGTTAAATTGCATACTTTTCGGGCAATGTGAAATTTGTGGGCCTGTGGGCCCCCAAATGCAACGGATATATATATATATATATATATATATATATATATATATATATATATATATATATATATATATATATATATATATATATATATATATATATATATATATATATATATATATATATATATATATATAGGCTTATAATGAAAATAGTGTTAAAATAAAAAGGGTAGGAAGCCCTCCCAACCATCAGATCAAATTTGATCAGATTTGACCAGATCAAAAAGGGAGGTGGCATGATGGTAAATAATGCAAACTTTAGGGGCAATTGTATAATAATGTAATTTACACAACTGGTGTTTCATCTCCAAATCTGACCATACATTTCATAAAAAAAAAAAAGAAAAACCACTCTCTAAAAAACATACACTGGTTCACACACAAACCCTAATTATTTCATTCCAAAATTTTAATTCATCAATGATCATTCATCATCAACGACTCAACCTGCTGCATCAATGATTGTTACTGGATCGATTTGTTACAGTTTCAATCCACCATTCAAAAAGCTTACTGCATCAATGATGGTGAGGATGAATCTACCAGATCTTGCACCGCCTCGTAAGTAGATTTTTTAATAATAATTTTGTTACTGCATCAATTTCTTAATTTCATTATACTAAAATCAAGTTTTTGTTGATGAATTTAGCAACTACAAGTGTTTGTGTATGCTTATGAATGTTTTTTTCTAGATCCGGAACAAAAAATTTAGCAAAAAATAAATAACAAAACGTGTTTAAGAAAGTTGCTTACAAGGTGTTTGATAAAATGTCTCAACTAGACTTTATAACTGTGATGCATTAAATTTACATTGTGATGTTGTTATTTTGAATGTTGATGCAGTTGTACTTCATCTTATGATGCAGTAGGTTTTGATTTTAATAGTGATGCAGTAGGTTGTTTGTTTTTGTATGTTTGGTTATTTGTGCGATGCACTTAATTTTGAACTGTGACGTAGTAGGTGTTCAGTTTTTGTGTATAAGGATGTATTAGGTTATGTGTAGCAACCTGTAAAAATCCCCTATGATTTGTAAATGTTAATTATGTATTAAATTACTATTATAGTTCAATTACCCATTTTTACAAGGAAATTTAAAACTCTTGTTTATTTACTGTACACTAAATCAAAAACAATATAACGTGATTCACAAAATTATGGAACAAGCTCACACGCGCGTCACGACAATTCTAAAACCCACAAATAAACCAAACGAACCCTCATATCTATTCTAGGCCCAACAGACTAAATCCTAAGCCTATTACTATTCATGGCCCAATCCAACATTTTTATTTCTTTAACCTTTCCATTTCACCCCGACCCGAGAAGGGCAAAGATGTCACAATGCTATGGTTTCACATCAGAACAAGTAATAATAAAACAGCGGAAGTCTTAACATTAAACCAAAAGATAATAAGCCAACAAGACTTATATCAAGTTCAACAAGACAATGAAAAGAAATAAATGAAGTACTAAACAATCAAGTGCCAAACGAAAGCATAACAAGTCAAATTTCAAATGGTAGAACTAAGGTACTGAGGTCGATGCTTCACTCAAAGTTGCTCTCATCCCCAAAGCAAAACCCAGCTTCCTAGCTTAAATACCTGCCGCAGGAAAAGAAAATGCGGCTGAGCTACGAGAGCTCAGTGAACAGATATAACGATAACAAGCAGCAATAAAGGTTTACGAAATGTAAATGTAGAACGGTTATCAAGAGTAAAGGCATAGGAAACAAATAAGGAATAATGTACAAGTTGAACAAAGTAAGGCAAACAGAAAGATAAACAGATACAGCAATCCTCTACGAGCCCAGAACATATCCTATCAAGTCAAGTAAACAAGTATACATGTATACGGAGGGGTGACCTCGGTATGACAAGTATAATATGAGGGGATACCTCCAAGGGTTGGAGTTGCAAGCTCCCAAGAGTGAATGACGTGTATCGCACACACCCATCATGTCACTAACAATACAAGTAATCAAGTCAAGTCAAGTACAAATCCAAATCTAGGATGCATCCATGCGCCCCTGTAGGCTGCCACAATATCTTCATCTACGCGCAAGTCAAGTATCAAGTCATGGCAGGGACGGGATAGGTATCACTTTCCTACCCAAAAGTCAAGTCATTGGTGCATCAATGACAAGGACATGAAACCCTCAAGCCTAGTATGGCTCGTAGTCTCAAACTGTGGGTCAAGATCAAGGCCAAGTGTACAAGTCCAGTTCAAGTTTCAAGTTCGTGTTTACATATCAATGGGTTCAATTCACATTAGTTCAAGTAGGTCATATCCATAAGTAGGTCAAGGTTCAATCTAAAATTCATCTGAAAACAATCCTTTTAAAACAGTTTCCCTAAAATAATCTTTTAAACTGGTTTTCATAAAAATAGTCTTTAAAATAGTTTTCACTAAGCTAGTTTTCAAAATAGTCTTCTCAAAACATTTTCATAGTTAAATAAAAGGTTTTCTCATTCAATTTTAACATTAATCATATTAGGGTTCAAGTCAAGGTTTTATGACAAGGTTCACATCAAGGTTCATAGTGGTTCAAGGCAAAGATCAAGGCAAAAGATCAAACAAAGATTCAAGTCTAAGGTTCACAAAACAAAGGTACATAGCAATGGTTTGGGGGAATCCTAAACGAAATCAAAACAATAGATCAAGAGAAACGAAGGCTCCTTACAAGTAGGGCAGAATATCTGTACCTTATTAGCAGCAAGAACAAAGACAAAAGGCTGAAAGAGATCGAGTTACTCCTTCTTCACACCTAGGGGAGTAGAAGAGAATTACAAACTACTCTTAGTTATCTTTCCTTTTCAAGTAAGTTTCCATTTTTAGAAAGTTTTAAGTATCAATTCTTGTTGAGTCATTAATTAATACTATTATGGAAATAGGGTACATTTTAGCAAGTTAAGATAGTTCAAGGTTCATTTTGTCAAGTTTCCCTAACTTAGGGTTAACATTGTAAATATTCCAAAGTTAAGGGTTTTAAATGAAATATCACAAGTTACTAATTTAAATACATCTTTTAGTCAGAATTACATCTTTAGTCCTTTAAGTTTCATTATTTACACTTTACACCCTTTAGTTATTAAAGTTACCAACTAGACCTTATAATTACATAATTTACAATTTAACCCTCACTAATACTCATAATTACATCACAAGCCCTTATAATTACTAAATTACAGAATATACCCTCACATTATCATTCGATATGAATTATACCTCCATGTTTCACATATTTACATAATTAGTCCCTTTAGTTTACAAATATTACAATTTACATCCTTACTTTATTTTAATTACACCTTGACCCCATAAATACCTAAAATTACATATTACCTCCCTACTAATATTATTAACACAAAACAATCATAAGTTTCCTGAATTTACACTTTTAGTCCCTCTAATTTATTAATTTCCAATTCGAACCATAAATAAACCAATAAATTATGATCTTGCATATTTTACACATAAGGACCTCGTCTTATAATTTTTATACATTTGTACTGATCTAATTAACAATATAAAAATAACCTTTAAGTTTAAAAGTTGGCAAAACAAGTCCTTGTTATTTAATTAACAAATCGTATAACACTTTTAACTAATAATTCAAAACCCTAACTCATCTAATCAATGACCAATCATTACCTAATCATTAGATAGCATTAATGGACCAGATTTGATGTACCAAACCCTAACCCTAATCGGTTCTAGGGTTTCTTTTTATTTTCATTCGATTTCAAGAACCCGACATGGAGAAAAATTAACCACGACTAGACCAGGCCTATATAACTCGATCCATTATTTTTTCCCAGGTCATATTATTCGTATAACATCCAAAATAAATAATTACATGCCCTGAAACAATCGTATTAAGCGTATTGTATTTTACTTACGTTTTAGCTCTCAAAAATTCGTACGACTTATATAGCTTGCATGATTCGAGTTATACCTTTTATTTAGATCTTATATAATCATACTAACATAAGAAAAATACTATATGCAAGATCGAACGTGCCAAAGGGTTATTTAGAATTTATACCTCTCGGTTATACGTATTCGACAAAGCAAAGGACTAGCGATCAAACCAATGGATCTCACGACCTCCAAACAATTTTCCTAGCTTCTTTAGGTTATGTTGAACTCCAGAAAAATATGCCACGAATTTCCCTTGGTCGATTTGAGGTTATACGATTTTTGAAAAGGTTTAGGGTTTCGTTAATATGTATATATATATACATAATCTATGAAAACGTGTATAATTGATAAGATATCAATAATTTCGGCCCAAGAAAGCTTATTTAAGGTTAAATACTGATTATAATCTTTTCCTAATTTTATTAGTAATTATCTTGTATTTTATTTAATTTATTTTGTATTATTAATAATAATAATACACGAAATAATTAAAAACCGGCCATAATAATTATTTGCATATTTTTGTATTTTTTTAAAATGTTGAAATGTAGTCACAAAAATTATTTGGATTCATATCTAGTTCATTCCCGAAGGTTTGGGATTTATTTGGTGATTTATAAGCTTTTAAATGAATTTTTAAAATTGTAAGGGCATTTTGGTCATTTTGCATGTTTTCAAATTTCAGGTATTACAACTTCTTCCCCTCTAACAAAAAATTTCGTCCTCGAAATTTGCAAGAAAAAGATAAGGAAAATAGAACAGAAACGAAACAATCACATACCAGACGCCTTGCCTGCCTGGTCACGAGAAAGCTTGAAAACACGACCGGAACTAGAAGTAGGAGGAGGAGGATCAAGATATTTTCCAAGTGCCGACGGATTCTTAGGGCAGTCCTTCACCATATGTCCAGTGGATCCACATCCATAGCAAGCACCCGAAGCCTTACGACAAACCCCCGAATGATACTTCCCACAATAAGCACAACTAACTGGAGTAGGTAGTTTCTCAGCTGATCCCTTCTGAGTAATCGATCCAGAAACCCGATTCTGCTAGTAATCCCTGGAAGACTGATCCTTCCATTTCCTCTGACTGTCGCTGCGCCCGTGACGATCACCACCCCGATTGGAATTTGACTTCGAATCCCGACCTTTCTGATCATGACTACGATCCATCTGATCTCGTGATTCAGAACTCCTATTAGACCGCCTTTGCTGCTCATATCCTTGGTCCAGGCGACTTTGCTCCTTGGAGTTTACTCGATTTCCATCTCTATCCCGTTTATTAGAACCCTCGTCCGCATGTAACAACTCAATGTTGCGGGCAGCATCCGCAACAGCAGCCACATCCTCGTGTTCAAAGTTCACGATACGGTCTAATACCCACCTCTTCAATGCCCACTAAAATGGCGAGCCTGACGATGAGCATCCCCAGTAACCTCCGGCCCAACAAAGCTGGCCAAGCGCAAGAATCGCTGCATAAACTCACCAGAAGACTCACGATCCCCTTGACGAATCGTCGCATAATCTCTCTCGTATCTCTGCTGCTCCGATAGTGGAATATACTGCCTATAGAACACCTCAATGAAGTCCGCCCAAGAACAGGTCTCAGCATAATTATCTCCTTTTGCTTGAACCAGAGTAGTCCACCAATTAAGAGCGTCACCCTCCAGCTTGAATGTAGCCAACCGAGTTTTGAATTCGTCAGCGCATCCGAGAACCCTGAACAACTTCTCGACATGGGTAATCCAGTCCTCTGCCTCATGGGGAGTAGCAGCGGACTTGAAGGAAAGAGGCTTGAGTTTGTTGAACCTTTCGATCCAAACATGAATACCGACAGGTGGAGCGGCGGGAGGAGCAGTGGGTGGAGCATCACCACCACCACCAGAAGAACTTGCCCCATTTCTGATGTTATTGGTGACTTGGGTCACCAACTCAGGAAGAGCAGCAGCTATCATGGCCTCGAAATCAGGGCCATCATTCCCATCAGTGTACTGGGTAAAACGCGTATTCACCATCTGAATGATTGTCAAAACGATTAGTAAGAGCAAAGAGAAAATGACAGAGCAGGACAGGAAAAGAGAGTGCGCGAAAGGAAACCTAATGTCTACCCAATCCTCACAGGTCAATGGCCTAAGCCTAAGGGTTTTCGGGAAACCTAAGGGTCCAAACCTGCTATGGTTTCACATCAGAACAAGTAATAATAAAAACAGCGGAAGTCTTAACATTAAACCAAAAGATAATAAGCCAACAAGACTTATATCAAGTTCAACAAGACAATGAAAAGAAATAAATGAAGTACTAAACAATCAAGTGCCAAACGAAGGCATAACAAGTCAAATTTCAAATGGTAGAACTAAGGTACTAAGGTCCATGCTTCACTCAAAGTTGCTCTCATCCCAAAGCAAAACCCAGCTTCCTAGCTTAAATACCTGCCGCAGGAAAAGAAAATGCGGCTGAGCTACGAGAGCTCAGTGAACAGATATAACGATAACAAGCAGCAATAAAGGTTCACGAAATGTAAATGTAGAACGGTTATCAAGAGTAAAGGCATAGGAAACAAATAAGGAATAATGTACAAGTTGAACAAAGTAAGGCACACAGAAAGATAAATAGATAAAGCATTCCTCTACGAGCCCAGAACATATCCTATCAAGTCAAGTAAACAAGTATACATGTATACGGAGGGGTGACCTCGGTATGACAAGTATAATATGAGGGGATACCTCCAAGGGTTGGAGTTGCAAGCTCCCAAGAGTGAATGACATGTATCGCACACACCCATCATGTCACTAACAATACAAGTAATCAAGTCAAGTCAAGTACAAATCCAAATCTAGGATGCATCCATGCGCTCCTGTAGGCTGCCACAATATCTTCATCTTCGCGCAAGTCAAGTATCAAGTCATGGCAGGGACGGGATAGGTATCACTTTCCTACCCAAAAGTCAAGTCATTGGTGCATCAATGACAAGGACATGAAACCCTCATGCCTAGTATGGCTCGTAGTCTCAAACTGTGGGTCAAGATCAAGGCCAAGTGTACAAGTCCAGTTCAAGTTTCAAGTTCGTGTTTACATATCAATGGGTTCAATTCACATTAGTTCAAGTAGGTCATATCCATAAGTAGGTCAAGGTTCAATCTAAAATTAATCTGAAAACAATCCTTTTAAAACAGTTTCCCTAAAATAATCTTTTAAACTGGTTTTCATAGAAATAGTCTTTAAAATAGTTTTCACTAAGCTAGTTTTCAAAATAGTCTTCTCAAAACATTTTCATAGTTAAATAAAAGGTTTTCTCATTTAATTTTAACATTAATCTTATTAGGGTTCAAGTCAAGGTTTTATGACAAGGTTCACATCAAGGTTCATAGTCGTTCAAGGCAAAGATCAAGGCAAAAGATCAAACAAAGATTCAAGTATAAGGTTCACAAAACAAAGGTACATAGCAATGGTTTGGGGGAATCCTAAACGAAATCAAAACAAGAGATCAAGAGAAACGAAGGCTCCTTACAAGAAGGGCAGAATATCTGTACCTTATTAGCAGCAAGAACAAAGAAAAAAGGCTGAAAGAGATCGAGTTACTCCTTCTTCACACCTAGGGGAGTAGAAGAGAATTACAAAGTACTCTTAGTTATCTTTCCTTTTCAAGTAAGTTTCCATTTTTAGAAAGTTTTAAGTATCAATTCTTGTTAAGTCATTAATTAATACTATTATGGAAATAGGGTACATTTTAGCAAGTTAAGATAGTTCAAGGTTCATTTTGTCAAGTTTCCATAACTTAGGGTTTCCATTGTAAATATTCCAAAGTTAAGGGTTTTAAATGAAATATCACAAGTTAATAATTTAAATACATCTTTTAATCAGAATTACATCTTTAGTCCTTTAAGTTTCATTATTTACACTTTACACCCTTTAGTTATTAAAGTTACCAACTAGACCTTATAATTACATAATTTACAATTTAACCCTCACTAATACTCATAATTACATCACAAGCCCTTATAATTACTAAATTACAGAATATACCCTCACATTATCATTTGATATGAATTATACCTCCATGTTTCACATATTTACATAATTAGTCCCTTTAGTTTACAAGTATTACAATTTACATCCTTACTTTATTTTAATTACACCTTGACCCCATAAATACCTAAAATTACATATTACCTCCCTACTAATATTATTTACACAAAACAATCATGAGTTTCCTGAATTTACACTTTTAGTCCCTCTAATTTATTAATTTCCATTTCGAACCATAAATAAACCAATAAATTATGATCTTGCATATTTTACACATAAGGACCTCATCTTATAATTTTTATACATTTGTACTGATCTAATTAACATTATAAAAATAACCTTTAAGTTTCAAAGTTGGCAAAACAAGTCCTTGTTATTTAATTAACAAATCGTATAACACTTTTAACTAATAATTCAAAACCCTAACTCATCTAATCAATGACCAATCATTACCTAATCATTAGATAGCATTAATGGACCAGATTTGATGTACCAAACCCTAACCCTAATCGGTTCTAGGGTTTCTTTTTATTTTCATTCGATTTCAAGAACCCGACATGGAGAAAAATTAACCACGACTAGACCATGCCTATATAACTCGATCCATTATTTTTTCACAGGTCATATTATTCGTATAACATCCAAAATAAATAATTACATGCCCTGAATCAATCGTATTAAGCGTATTGTATTTTACTTACGTTTTAGCTCTCAAAAATTCGTACGACTTATATAGCTTGCATGATTTGAGTTATACCTTTTAGTTAGATCTTATATAATCATACTAACATAATAAAAATACTATATGCAAGATCGAACGTGCCAAAGGGTTATTTAGAATTTATACCTCTCGGTTATACGTATTCGACAGAGCAAAGGACTAGCGATCAAACCAATGGATCTCACAACCTCCAAACAATTTTCCTAGCTTCTTTAGGTTATGTTGAACTCCAGAAAAATAAGCCACAAATTTCCCTTGGTCGATTTGAGGTTATACGATTTTTGAAAAGGTTTAGGGTTTCGTTAATATGTATATATATATACATAATCTATGAAAACGTGTATAATTGATAAGATATCAATAATTTTGGCCCAAGAAAACTTATTTAAGGTTAAATACTGATTATAATCTTTTCCTAATTTTATTAGTAATTATCTTGTATTTTATTTAATTTATTTTGTATTAATAATAATAATAATACACGAAATAATTAAAAACCGGCCATAATAATTATTTGCATATTTTTGTATTTTTTTAAAATGTTGAAATGTAGTCACAAAAATTATTTGGATTCATATCTAGTTCATTCCCGAAGGTTTGGGATTTATTTGGTGATTTATAAGCTTTTAAATGAATTTTTAAAATTGTAAGGGCATTTTGGTCATTTTGCATGTTTTCAAATTTCAGGTATTACAATTTCTTTTACCTTTCCATTTCATTCGACTCACATGCAATCACTTGCCCCCGTTTATTCAATAATTCGACACTAAGCATATACTACATTATACACCACTTGAATCCTCACATTTCAAATAATTGAGTTCGACAAACATTATTATCTAATTCGAATATTTAGCACATAAACTAGACCCAAAGTAAATGTCACTCGCAACACGTATCAACTTCCACAATGTTTAACCAATATTATCAAACTCGATTTAACTTAATTTTCCCTAGCATGTTCAACTTTCCATGATCAAATATAAGCTCGAGAGTTCATCTCTCACCCTTTTCCCACAATGTGGCACGTTAAGAGCAGTTTGGGCTCATTGAAATAAATCGTACGATGCATAATATATTTCTATACTTATACATTTCGGTTTGCACACTTAACTTCACTCCTAAAAAGTCTATGACATCCGAATGCAATATCTGATACTCACTGCTAAGCATTATATCACCGCCAAATTGCTCCAATACCAACTCTCTATGCCATCTAATACATATACACGTATACGTTCATGAATCTCAACCTATTTCCTATCTTAAATCGACGCCTAACTTATCAACTCTATACTTAGATGTACTTGAGTATTCTATCCAAGATTCCTATCCGATTTCTGCCACAATTCACATCAAACCTTGTTAGGATCTCTGGGAAATAAGAGTTTCATTGTTGCTGCCGATAGTGTTAAGCTGGTTCCTGCCGATAGCTTTGGTTCCTGTTGAAAGCTCATTGCTGCCGACAGTGTTATCTTGTTTCTGCCGATAGTATTGTTGCTGCGGATAGTATTATTTGTTATCCGTATATTTAGAATGTTTGTTAAGATTTATTTTTAGAAGAGATTAAGATTTATTTTTAGAAGAGATTGTTGTTTATCTCTTCACACGTTTTCTTGTAGAACGGGTTAGGGTTAGGTGATCTTGTTAGTATAAAAGATAAACCCGTCTATGAGTTTATGTACACCTTTAACACCTTTAACGTTTTCAATATTCAATATCACAATTCTTAGTTCATAGTTTGATCCATAGAGGATCATTGTCGTTTAGAGTTTTCTTCTTTATTATACTTGCTGTTTAGTTTCCGCATAAACGCTTGTATAGCATACAGAGGTTCTTGTTTATACCAAGCTCAATCAAGCTCGATGTACTCGTTCCTACAAGTGGTATCAGAGCCTGGTAAGGATCTCTGATAAAGAAGGAAACAGTGTTGAAGTGTCTCTCTTGAATCTCTTCACAATGTCGCTATCAGATGATAAATTTGAAATGTGTGCAAGGAAGATTAGGAGCTTGTTTCATAACAAGTCCATGGAAAGGCTGACTGAAAATAATGAATCTTCTGAAGCAAAAGAAAATCTGAAAGAATATGCTCTTTTAGGATTCCCATCTCAGGTACAAAGATGTAATCCTGCTTGTCAAGAATTATACTCAACTCTTAATAAAGAATATGATGACATGAAATCTAAGTATAATGAATACTTTGTTAAGGTTCAAGCTTATGATAAGGCAGTTAAAACATTAGAAAAGCAAAAGGTTTGGTTTCAAAAGAATCAGTTAGCTTATGAGGAAAAGATAAAGGTTTTAGAGAGGGACTTGAAAAACACCACTAATGAGCTTAAACATTCTGAGTCTCAGAAGGCTGAGATGGTGTTAGAAAAACAGGATGTGCAGACTAAACTAGACAATACCTTGGCTAGGTTTAATAAATGGAAAGATTCATCTAAAAACCTAAACAAGTTAGTTGATAGTTCTATGTCTACGAAAACGAAAAGAGGTTTAGGGTATGGTAACCTGATAGGGCCAAATCAATTTTATGACCCTAATGAGTATAGTGTTTTTGACCCTGAACCTGTAGACTACCAAAAACCTGTTAAGTATGTGAAAGAAGGTGGAATGAATGCTGTTTCTCCACCTATAAGAGGAGTTTTTATGCCTACTCCTGTCCACTCTCTCTCTGATATTGACTCAGATGAGTCACAAATGGTTTATGGTAAAAAGTCCAAAGACTTACCTGAATCTAATGATTGTGTCCCTTGTCACACAAGTGACAAATCCTCTGAAGCAGAGTCTAAAGACTTTGTTTCATGTGACTCAAGTGAAAAGTCAACCACACCCAAAAATCACAAGTCCTCAAGTTCAACTAGTGGTAAATCTACTCCTAAATCAGTCTTTTCAGATAACAGCTCAATGAATTCTTTTAAAAACAACTGTGTCTCTAGTTCCACTAGTGATAATGGTTTCCATATTAAGAAAAGTTGTAGTAAAAACAAGGCTGTTAGAAAGAAGACATGTTTTGTGTGTGGTAGTCAATATCATCTTATTAAAGATTGTGATTATCATGAGAAAAGGTTAAATGGTGGGAAACATCAGAACAGATCATTGTGGAAAAATGTTAAACAAATCCCACCATATGTTCCACAAGCAGCAGGAATGAATTTTTATAGGAGTCTGATGCGTGGTTTTGTAACCTTACAACAGGTTTTACCTCTCGAGGGATCTCAAGAGGCTTACAACCCCACCAGGCAGTGTACCTGACCGATGTAGTATAGTGTAGTGGTAAGTACGGGGGATTGATCGTTCTCCACAGGGAATAGTGTTCGTTAGGTATGAAAGACTACTCTAATAGGTCTAAGGGTTGAGGAAGATTCTTTTTATGTTTTTATATTTTTTTATGAAAGCAAGTAAAATCTCGGTTTTGAAAGAGTGGACGGAATTAGTTGCTAGTCAACTAACCCAAATAACTACAAATGCAAATAAAATAAATAACTGAAAATAAAATGTTGTGAGAAACTTATGTGTAGAGAAATGTGTTTACTTAGATTTCCTTACTCCCTAACTATCTTTTACCGGTTAATTAGTGTGTATTAGTCGCGTGGATGACGGGTGTATTCCTTGATACCATTCGTGGGGTGGCGTACTTACTTCCCCAACTCTACAAGCTCCTACTTCACTCCTATGTCGAGCCGGCTAGGAAGCTCCTAACATGGGATCACTAGAATTCGCTTGTGCATTAAATACAACCATAAAAACCTTTAGTACGCATTTGGTTCATGTTTCTTAAGACGTTCAAGCAAGTTACCGAATAGGAAGTTAGCCAGTTTTCTTAAGCCTAACATAGATAAACAATCATCCAATACAACTAATAACACACTAATAACCAATAATCAATAGCTAGGTTTCATTAGATCTAAGCAAACACAAGATAAATTTAGCCTAACATGTTAATCAAAAGACAAGAATAAGATAAAATCAAACAACACATAGACATATTGAATGATTAATTGATAACTTATCTTCAATGTAACATGGAAGATCTCAAGGCAAAAAGCCTTGAAAAAGAAGCTAAAATCGTCTTAGGGTTTTCTCCCAAAATTCCACACACTAAGTTCTCCACTAATGACAAAAAATTAGAAAACTATATATAGATTTTTGGATCTGACGGCGTCACGTTATGGAGTGTGACGCCGTCACCTCGCCGCTTCTAGGGTTCCCGGATGACCTTCTTGACGCCGTCCCTCTTTAGCTCTTCCAAAATCCATTCTGGCTTATCAAGGCTTGACGCCGTCGAACCTTGAACGTGACGCCGTCCCCTTTTGATTTAAGCCGTGACGCCCTTGATCAAGTTAAAGCGTGACGCCGTCAGAATTCACATGCTATTTTCACTGGCTTATCATGAGTAAATTTCACGTCCAACTTTTCTTGCGAAGGCATGACGCCGTCCAGGGTAAATTGTGACGCCGTCAAAGGTAACTTTTAGCCGATTTTTGAGACTTTGCCGTTTTCTTCACTTTTATGCTCCAAAAACGTCCAAAATGCCTCCTTTTCCAGATTTCTCCTCAAAAGTACCTAAAATGACAAAAGGAACGATTTAGGGCAATATTTGATCAAATAAATACGATTTAGGGCTTAAATGACCCCTTAAAAGCGGTACACTTTTCGCTTCATCAAATACCCTTACACTTGAGATTTGCTTGTCCTCAAGTAAATGCGCTTTTATTCTAATCAAAATACAAGTTAGGGGTCATTTAATGCAAACAAAAAAGTAATTACAACAAATAATCGTTCCACTTCAATCATAATAAGCACGGAGATTACAAACTAGCACCTCACAAGTAGTGTTTAGATACTCACATCTCTCAACTGTCATCAAAATAAATCTCATAAATGAAAACGGATAATATCTCTCACTACCTGTCATAGCAAATAGATTACCATAGGCTTGGGAAAGGATCGAAAACCTCCTCCACTAGGCGTAAGCACCAAAGATAAACTATCAAAGAGGGCTTTTAAATGGGTTATAACGTTAGGTGTAGGGAAAAGGAAAACACGGTTTTGTTGGATAAGGGATATTTTACTGGTGGCGAGTTAAAGATCTTGATCAATTACATGTACTATACAATGTTGCTAAGCCAAGACTAGACTCGATCTTAAGCTAGAAATGAAATAACAAAAACAAAAACAAAAACATAAAACAAACATAAAATGAAACGGGATGGTAGTCCGTATGTTTTTTTCTATTTTTCTTTTTCTCATTTTTTTTTGTATTTTTCTTGATTTTTTCGATTTTTTTTTTTTTTTTTTTTTTTTTTTTTTTTTTTTTTTTTTTTTTTTGCATACACTTTTGCCCTACCATCCAAAATAATACATCATAGGGGCATTGCATTCCCCTTACACTTGAACTTTTACATAACTTTACAAATACTAAACTAATGACTCGAATTAAGATAATTGAAAAACTTGGAGTACTTTTAAAACATTTAGCACATATGGGGGTAATAAATGATGTTCATCCCCATTACTCCATTACACTAGTACTTTACCCATGAGTCCCAATCGTCCCAAAACAATATGTACAAGGATATGACTCGACTTAGCAACCATGTAATCAACTAGATAATTAACTTGGGTTTAAACAAATGTTGTAACAATAATGCACAAAAAATGAGTGCATACAAGGTAGGCTAAGGCGATTTGGGTGTACATTTAAGTGGGGTGTAACAAATTCTTCCTTTATGTAAAATGCTTAAAGGTCGAAACGAAAAGATAGGCTCTGAGGGGTGTACTAGGGGTATCATGTACTAAAAATGAGTACAACGCAAAGGGTGTGGGAGAATTACTTGACCAATGTAGCCGAAGTAATTATAACAAAAACACAGGTGTAAAACAATGGGTTAATCCTAATGCCTCTTATCATGTAGTACATCTAACTACAAGAATGTAGTCTCACTTGTGGCCTTGGAATGGTCCTAACGCAAGTTCTAGAATCTAAGTGCTACCGGTACACACATCATAGCATAAATGCTTTTCCTACCAATTCTAGGGGCGAACCTCACATATTTGGGGGTGGAAAAATTTTTAGTGGTACGGTTTTTTGTGCTAGTCATATAACTCCTATCCGTGAGACGCTCATTAAGATCAAAGTTTCACTCCTATATGTTGTAAAAAATTTTAAATTTGGCACTAAAATTACCTTAACAAGTATTTCTCTCAGTTTTATTACACATCTACTATCAAACAAACAAAAATCAAGTGTAATAGCATTCTCTAAAATCGTACTTTTACCCTCCCCTTACACTTAAGATGAACATTGTCCCCAATGTTCAAATAACAAGATGTAAAAGCATAAAGTAAAAGAATGAAATCAAATACTCCCCTGATTCGCTCGGTGGATAATGAAGTTACACGGTTAAATCTTCTTCCAAAGAGAATGTAAAAGCTTCATGACTATTGCATCGCCAAAAGCTTGATCCAAAAACATTTCCTTGTCCAAAATAACCTGTTAAACCTGAGAAAAACAAACACGAAAACCTGCATAACATCGGCGGGATAAAATCTATATATAAGGATATAATGCTTGTGGAATGATAATTTTGTAGATTCCTGGAGATTATAAGTTGGAGATTTTAATAAAAACTTTTTATGAAAACAAAACTTTCAAAAATTTCTGAAAATTAAATCTGACGCCGTCAGGTTATAAACCCTGACGCCGTCAGAAATGACCTGACAAAAATTTTCATTTTAAGTTTCCGGAAAATTTCTGGAAAAACCTTTACCTTACTTCCTGGAAATCCTGCAAAACATCATTATGACTCGATACAAGCATTTGACTCAAACAAATACGAATATGTATGTTAACTTATTATTATTATGATTCATGTTCATTTGTGTTCTAATAAACCGATTTAAATTTCCCTTACACTTGTCTTTTGCAAAATACCTTTATATGTAGTTAAGACAAAGTTAAAAACAAAATAAAGCATTTTCACAATTTTAGTTTTGAACATGAATCAATACTAATAAAAATTAAACACACATACGGAAACAAATAAAAACAAACAAACAAACAAATAAACACACAAAGCAAATAAATAAAATAAAGCTTGGGTTGCCTCCCAAGAAGCGCTTTTCTTTATTAACGAGTCTTGTAGCTAGACTCAAAGTCACGTACATTACGTGACTCCATCATCGGTCACGGTTCCTAGGCCATTTCCCTTCCCGGTTTTATATTCCGGTCCTAATTTCAAACAATCCTTGTAGAAACCGAATATCCTTTCCATAACATAGTCTACTCCTTTACTTCTATCCTCATCATTCCTATAGTAGACCGCTTGCTTGAGCTCCTTCTCAACATTTGACAAGTGTTGGAATTGTTCTATCTTATATGGCATTTGGTAGCTTACTTCATCGGTCTCATCCTTAAATCTAACTATCCCTAAGGAAGGTTCATAAGTCATTCTAGAGACCTCAACAAATGGTTTTCCAAAAACCACTTGAGTCAAGGATGCATCGACTATTGGGCGGATATCTTCTACAATTACAAAGTCGGTGACATAGGTGAAGTTTCCTACATAAACCGGTAATCCCTTAACTCTTCCCGTGAAGTTACTCATCCAACCCTTGTCAGGGAACATCCTATACCCAAGTTGATTCTTCATTATCAAGTTGTAGTGGGCTCTAGTCATGATGTTTATGGGTGATCTAAGGTCGATGTAGGCTTTCCACACATGCAAATGTCCGATGTTGCATGGTATGTTGAGATTAGAAGGGTCGCCTATTTCTATGATTGGTCTACCTAGGAGGTATGGTGTCTCGGGGTCATCGAATAAGTTTGTATGATATGCGCGCTCTTCCTTAGTGGGTAGCCTATCGAAGTAGTCCTCATCATCATCTACTTATTCAATCTCACTTGTCCTAACTTCCTTATCAACCTCGACTTTCTTATCCTCATCCTTAGGTTCACTATTATCCTCATTCCTATCAATTGGTTTAATAGTGACAATGTTGACAAAGTGGACGTGTTTGGATGAAGAGGGGTCTTTTACTTGGGGTCCGCTATTTGTGTTCCTAGCGTCCTTATGTTGAGGTGATAACACTTGGTTATGGAGAGCTTTCAACAAGTTGTCAATTTTATTGGTCATCTCCGTTTGTTGTTGATTGAATTCGGTCTCGAATCTAGCTATCCGAGCTTCTTGAGATGCCATAAATTGGGACATCAAATCCTTCAAAGTTATTGGTACTACCATTGCCGGAAGGATTGTTGTTGAAAGTACGGTTCGAGTTGGAGCCGCTTGATTGGAAACGATTAGGTGGGTTGGAAGAATTTGTTTGTTGTGCGTTTTGGTTTTGTTTCCACCTAAGGTTCGGGTGATTTCTCCATGAGGGGTTGTATGAATCACCATAATGGTTTGGCTCGGGTTTGAAAGTGTACCACTTGTCTCCCGCTCCGTCGGTACGCGAGGATGCGTAGTCCACAAAAGCTTGTTCGGGGAGTTCCATGCAATCACGAGTGTCGTGGGGACCACTACATAATTCACATGAAGAAGTGATTTTGTTCACTTGGCTTGAAAGTTTAGGAGCCTCGTAGGATTTCATGAGAAACTTGACTTGGTCTTCAAGTTCTATGATCCTACGGTCGGGAGTGCTTGAATTGTTCGAAGGCAAAGATATTGCCTTGACCGTTTTATTCAAATCACGGGGATCACTCCAACTTTCGTTGTCATAAAGAGCAAGATCCTCTAGGAGAGCCCATGATTGTTCCGCACTTAGATCACGTAGCTTGCCACCGGCCGATTGGTCAATGGTTTGCCTCGTGGAGAGATTGATATGGTCATAGAAGATTTGGACTTGGAGCCAAAGTTCTATGCCATGGTGGGGGACTTTTTGGAGTAAGCCCTTGAATCGAGTCCATGCCTCGTAGAGAGTTTCGCCTTGACATTGTTGGAACATCAAGATATCATTCCTTATCTTGGTAGTTCTTCCCGGTGGGAAAAACTGAGCAAGGAAACGAGTGGTGAGATCATCCCAAGAGGTGATGGATCCTGCGGGTTGACGTTCTAGCCACTGGCTAGCTTGGTCCCGCAGAGAGAATTGAAAGAGACGCAGTCGGGTCGTCTCTCGAGTGGCAACATCAAGGTCTATAGAATCAACGATTTTAAGAAAGTCCTTGAGGTGTTGATTAGGATCTTCAGAACGAAGTCCATGGAATGCGCATCCGCTTTGCACCAACCAGATGGTGTCGGATCGCAAGGGTGTGATATTGGCTCCTTGAGTGAGCTCAATGGTGTTTCGATAGCCATGGTGGCTAGGACGGGAATACTCTCCTAAAGTACGGGCTCTAGGAGGTGGTGGTTGTTGTGGTGGTGGGTTGTGGGGGTTAAGGATATTACCATCTTCCATGATGTCGGATGGTAATGGTTACGAACAAAGACACGAAGAAAATAGATAGACTAAAGAAAATCTAGAAAAAGAAAATAAAAATCTCACTAGAAAGGAATCTAGTGAGTAGACCTAATAGAAATAAAAATTCAACCTAAACAATAACTATTCCCCGGCAGCGGCGCCAAAAACTTGATGCGTGGTTTTGTAACCTTACAACAGGTTTTACCTCTCGAGGGATCTCAAGAGGCTTACAACCCCACCAGGCAGTGTACCTGACCGATGTAGTATAGTGTAGTGGTAAGTACGGGGGATTGATCGTTCTCCACAGGGAATAGTGTTCGTTAGGTATGAAAGACTACTCTAATAGGTCTAAGGGTTGAGGAAGATTCTTTTTATGTTTTTATATTTTTTTATGAAAGCAAGTAAAATCTCGGTTTTGAAAGAGTGGGCGGAATTAGTTGCTAGTCAACTAACCCAAATAACTACAAATGCAAATAAAATAAATAACTGAAAATAAAATGTTGTGAGAAACTTATTTGTAGAGAAATGTGTTTACTTAGATTTCCTTACTCCCTAACTATCTTTTACCGGTTAATTAGTGTGTATTAGTCGCGTGGATGACGGGTGTATTCCTTGATACCATTCGTGGGGTGGCGTACTTACTTCCCCAACTCTACAAGCTCCTACTTCACTCCTATGTCGAGCCGGCTAGGAAGCTCCTAACATGGGATCACTAGAATTCGCTTGTGCATTAAATACAACCATAAAAACCTTTAGTACGCATTTGGTTCATGTTTCTTAAGACGTTCAAGCAAGTTACCGAATAGGAAGTTAGCCAGTTTTCTTAAGCCTAACATAGATAAACAATCATCCAATACAACTAATAACACACTAATAACCAATAATCAATAGCTAGGTTTCATTAGATCTAAGCAAACACAAGATAAATTTAGCCTAACATGTTAATCAAAAGACAAGAATAAGATAAAATCAAACAACACATAGACATATTGAATGATTAATTGATAACTTATCTTCAATGTAACATGGAAGATCTCAAGGCAAAAAGCCTTGAAAAAGAAGCTAAAATCGTCTTAGGGTTTTCTCCCAAAATTCCACACACTAAGTTCTCCACTAATGACAAAAAATTAGAAAACTATATATAGATTTTTGGATCTGACGGCGTCATGTTATGGAGTGTGACGCCGTCACCTCGCCGCTTCTAGGGTTCCCGGATGACCTTCTTGACGCCGTCCCTCTTTAGCTCTTCCAAAATCCATTCTGGCTTATCAAGGCTTGACGCCGTCGAACCTTGAACGTGACGCCGTCCCCTTTTGATTTAAGCCGTGACGCCCTTGATCAAGTTAAAGCGTGACGCCGTCAGAATTCACATGCTATTTTCACTGGCTTATCATGAGTAAATTTCACGTCCAACTTTTCTTGCCAAGGCATGACGCCGTCCAGGGTAAATTGTGATGCCGTCAAAGGTAACTTTTAGCCGATTTTTGAGACTTTGCCGTTTTCTTCACTTTTATGCTCCAAAAACGTCCAAAATGCCTCCTTTTCCAGATTTCTCCTCAAAAGTACCTAAAATGACAAAAGGAACGATTTAGGGCTATATTTGATCAAATAAATACGATTTAGGGCTTAAATGACCCCTTAAAAGCGGTACACTTTTCGCTTCATCAGAGTCCTTTTCCTGCTGATAGACCTGTTCCTGCTGGTTCCTCTGTTCCTGCTGATTTTCAAGGAACCATTCCTGCTGGTACTTCTTCATATATTCAAAGGGATTTCAGACCTGTCTATAATAATCACATCTTTAGAGGGGGAATGGCTTATTCTCCATGGTTTCCTTGGTAATCGTTCTGTTTGATCCATTATGTTGTTGTGTTTGAAAGGTGGTGTTAGCCTAAGGGGAGGCTAATGCTTGTAATTTTGTCTTGCTTTTTTATTCATTTATGTTTTGTTTGTATTTCTCTAATTTTGTTTTGCAGGTTTTTCAATGTCTTTTGTTAGTTAACTTTGTTTTGCAGCTTAGTGATGCTTGGGCTTAATGCTAATCACAGAAATTTTCATTCATCTTAAGAAAGTTAAGCACATTCAATTGCTGATTACAAAAGATTACAGGTTACAGGGTTACAAAAGCTACCTATTAACATCATACCAACCTTCATACATCAATCTATCTAAACCCTACCACCTATTCCATTTTCCCTCTACCCTTACCCATATTATCAGGCATGAACCTCCTTCCTCTCTGGCGACAGATCTCTTCATAAATATGGGGGACTGGAAGTGCCAATATCACTGGCAATGGTTGTCTTGGTTCAGGGGGTGGCTTTGAAGAGCTTGAAGTAGTTGGCCTTTGATGTGTTCTGGAGCGTGTCCTTGCAGTTGAATGGCTTGGCTGTGGAATAGGCTTGCTTGATTCTGGAGCTGGATGAGCTGGCTTGGAAGTTGGTCTGGTGGGATTCTTCCTTTGTCTTGGATCTTGGCCTTCATGTTGTCGATTGTCTCGACTTCGAGGTTTTGGTTTTTCTCGGCTAGAGCCTTCTTGATGTTTTGCCTTGCCTTTTGGAACCGATACTTTATAGAAAGCTGCAGTTGTCCTCTCCATCTCTTCAGCTAGCAGAGCTTCAGTTTCCTTCATCTGTTTCCTAAGCTCATCTGTAATGGGAAAATTGGGAGGGAAAGTCTCCCATTCACCCTGACAATAAACCAAAGACTTCAACTCTGATGAATCTTCATCATCAGAGCTAAAGTACTCTAATGAAGAAGGGGTAGATGGAATAGGATCAGATGAGTCATCCTCAACCTTGGACTAACCTTTGTTTTTAGAGGATGATGCTGTTTTGGGAAAGTAGTTGTTCCATCCTGAGTCACTCGAGGAGGAAGAATCTGATGAGATTTCGATGACTGGCTGTTTGGATGAACTCATGATTTTGAAGATTTTTGGGTTTGATTTGTGATGATAAAGGTATGTGATTTGAGGGTTATATAATATGGAGATTAGTGCGAATTTATTGGTGGTTGGTATTGTGATTTAATTTGGGTAAGTTGTTCTTAATGACTAAGTTGGAAGGTTGACTACGGTCAAACCAACTCATTGCTTCCGAATGGTCAAAGATCTTATTGCTGCCAATTGACCAAGTGTTACTGCCGATTGGTCAAACCTTCTCAATTTAATTGGTCAATGTTACGTGCAAAGAATTGCAGCAATTTAAAGTGATATTTTTGGCAACACAACGCATAATTGTACTTCTCTCATCTCAAATTCTCTAAAACCTATCGAACCCTAATTTTCCCATTTCAAACCCTAAATCATTTCTTCAACGCAATGACAACAACTCTTCGTTACAAGGATGATCATAACAAGGTGGCTTATTTGGAGTCCTCTTCAAGAAGTGTTGGTTATGATGAAGTTCTAGCATTTCTTCGTGGGTCATCTATTTTTTATGCCCTCACTTATTGTCCAGTGACGGTATATGATTCATTGGTCAAACAGTTTTGGAGGACAGCTAAGGCAAGACACATCGTGGGAAGGGAAGTTGATATTGTTGCTACCATTGATGACCAAGAAGTGATTGTTACTGAGGAGTTGATTAGGGTACAGCTTCAATTTCCTGAGGAGCAAGGGGAATATGATCTTTCAAGGCAAGATATTGCTGATGGAATGGCAGCTATAGGTTATCCTGTTACTGGGAGTTGTACTTTCTTAAAAAGTAAGTTGTCTCCTCAATGGAGATTTCTAATTCATACTTTACTCCAGTGTCTGAGTGTTAAGACAGGTGGTTGGGATCAATGTCCAAGTCCTATTGCATCTGGTCTAGTTTGTTTATCTCAGGGTAGGATCTTTAATTGGGCAAAATATATTTTTGAGGGAATGATTGAGAATCTCAGTAATGGTAAAAACAGCTTTTTGATGTACCCTAGATTTCTTCAAATCATCTTAGGTGTACAGACCATTAATACATCCCCTAAGATTATAAATAGGTTGACTGCCAAAATGTTTGCCCTCATGAAGATGAACTTTACTGGCCAACATTTGCCTTTGTTGCCTCATATGTTACACAACCCTGATCCTGCTGATATCCCTGATCCTGCCAGAAATCCTGATCCTGCTGATAATGTCAATATCTCACAATCACCTAATGCAACTGAGCAAGAGACTTCAGTTGCTGCTGATGCATCTGCATCTATTGCTGCTGATGATCCATTACCACCATCACCCAGACCAGTAACACCTACACCTGAGCCTAATGACAATGTTGAATCTAATGATCAGACCATCTCAGCTGATACACCTATTATCCAGCCATCTCCTTCTGTGGATTTACCTTCTTCTTCAAGGCTTTCATCACCTAGTCCTACTAGGCAGCCATTTAGTTATGACACCAATGCAGGGGAAGGATTTAATGTTTCTCCACCAAGAGTCAATGAAGCTCCTAATACCTCAAGTGCTCCTGCTGGTGGAGCTGAGGATGCTGTTGATCTCACCTCTATGTCCCAGTTACTTGACAGATCTGTGAAGAAAATTGAGGCATTGGAGTCAGAACTCAATGAGACAAAAAGGAATTTTAGTGAGAAAGTGGAGAATTTGGAAAAGGAGCTCAGGGATTCTAATGAAGTTTTTAATAGAACTATCCAAGAATTAAATGAAAGGATCAGCATATTGGAGGGTAGTCATGTGCAAAAGAAAAGAAGGGTTATTCTTTCTGAGTCTGAGGAAGATCAGGATGATATGATATTTGATGGGCTTAATGTTCTAGCATCTGTTTCTCTTGATGGTGCAAATACTGAAGTACCTACAACTTCTGAGCACAACATCTCTACTCAAGCTCAGGTCTCCACTGAAGCAAGGACCATTGCTGCTGATGTCTCCATTGCTGCCGATGTCTCTATTGCTGCTGATGTCTCTGCTGATGTTGATAGTATCTCTTCTAAATCTGAGGTTCCTGTTGATACTACTGAGAGTCCACTCATTGCTGCTGAAAGCAACACTATTCCTTCTGAAGCTACTCAGAATGATGAAGAGGTAGCTAGACAGATCCAAGAGCAGGACAATGCTGCTGAACAAGCTAGACTAGCTCAGGTTGCTCAAGATGAAGAGCTTGCAAGACAATTGTCTATTGATGAGAAGAATGTTGCTGGGATTATAAATAACCCAAGTTCAGATGATCCTTCTTCAGAAGTGTTTAGTGCACAAGTTGAATATTTATTGAATACTGACATGATTATTAGAGCTCATGGGTTTATGGTTCTTCAAATGTCAGAATTGGACACAGATGAAAGGTCAGATCTGCTCAAGGCATTCATCTTAAAGAAACAAAGAGCATCCACTTGGAATGAACTGATGCACAGGATCAAGGAAAGACAAAGGTCTGGATTTAAGTTGCCAACAAATAGAGATAATATCAATTTTATGAAGGTATATCTGAAAAATGAAGCCAATTACAAGATCAGTGACTTCAAAGGTTGGGCTGATGGTGCAGTTCAAAAGTTGTTTCTTGATACCTATGCAAGGATCAATTCTTCCATTCAGACAGATATTTCACAAAGCAGGAAAAGAGAGTCTTCATCTTTAGAAGGTGATGTAGCAAAGAGAATGAAGTCTGGAGAAGGTTCTCAGGATGCTTCATTCAATGCTTCAAATTCTAATGAGGATATATCTGAGGCATCAAAAGAAGTTCCTGTTTCTGCTGATATTCCTGCTAATCCTGTCTCTGTTTCTGCCGAACCATCTCCCTCTATCCTGCAGTATGGTTTAAGAACAAGGAATAAGAGTCTCTCTCACTATTCTTATTCTGTTGATATTTCTGACATGGATGATCATTATTTGATAAGGATTGATTCTGAAAGTGATTCAGAGGGTGATTCCATTCATTCTTGGGGACATATTGCTCATTGGGAGCTTAGATCTACTACTGATGGTGAAGTGAATGTTTGGTTTTCTCTTGATGGGACAGTCAAGTTCTTTACATTTCTGAGGGAGATCTTGGATAGGGTTGAAAGAAAAGATTTGGAGCATCTTTATAAGATAGTGGATAATCATTATCAATCTCATACTCCTACTGGGATTGGTCTGCTGCTTTGGGGAGATTTACAAGTCTTGATGAATAAATTAGATGGAGACAAGGCTAAACTAGTGTGGGGTAATCAATCATCATGGAGAGTATTTTCTTGGAGATTATATCCCTATTCCAATGTTCATGTTGTGGAACTCACCTCTGGCAAGTTCCTAACTATGTTTGTGGATATTGCTTATCCTTTAACTGAAGGAGTGTTAAAGAGAATGCTAACTCAGAAGGTCAGAGTTCCTAAGCATACTATAGGAAATGATCTAACCACAGCTGAACAATTGGTTAAATTCATCAAGGATCAAATTGCAGCTAAGGGATCAAAAGCTTAAGGGGAGGATGTTTCTTGTTGTTGTTGTATATTTTCTATCTTTCTTTCTTTCTTTTGTTTCTTTTCTTATTTTCTTTTATTTTGGTGTGTTTCTTAGTTAAAATATATATATATATATATATATATATATATATATATATATATATATATATATATATATATATATATATATATATATATATTTTCTTTGTATATTTTGTGTGCTAATAAGTGGTTTTGAGCAACACCTTGCAGGTACAGTGTTGGTGTTTACACCTACACAATAAATGGTGCTCAACTCACCATGTCTTGCAGACAAGAAAGAGTTGACTCACCATGAGGGTACGGCTCTGGTGTGGAAATCAAATCCGTTGATAGCTGTAATAGCTTGCTCAAAGCTATAGGGTATTCAACTCACCCATGGTTTATTCCTGAGAGTTGAAAATGGTTCTCAATTCACCATGGATGTAACCCTTATGGGATCCAAAGGATTGGCTAGTCCACAAAAGTATGGTTTGTGGTAAAGACAATTGGTATCCATATTTGGTATTCAATTCACCAAGGTTCAGTTGAAACCAAAGAATTGACTAGTCCTGAGCAAACGGCTACAGGTAAAGACAAGTCAAATCCGTTTATAGTTGCTGATTTGCTAATAAATCAGATGGTTATCAATGTACCATGGTCTAACACACCTAAACATTGGCTACTCCAGTAGTGATGGCTATTGGTAAAGAGACATCAAATCCATTAATTTTCAATGATTCACCTCTCACAGGAGTTAACACACCTGGATGTGATGAGAATAGTATGAAACTTAAAGTGATTTGATGTACATATTGTCATAGTAGCAGCCAAGTTCAAGTGAAAGTAATGGTGACCAGTATACATGTTTTGAAGAAGATTTCTTGTTCCTGCTGAACTATTGAAGTTGCTGCTGGATGCTATAGAAGCTGGAATCTTGCAAGTTATGGATGTTGCTGCTGGTTACTTAAAATTGTTGCTGCTAAGTCGCAGTCCTCAAGCCTGAGAAGTTACAAGCTCTATCACATTGGAATCTTGCAGGTTAACCTAGTCAACCTCAAGATTAGGGGAGGATTGTTAGGATCTCTGGGAAATAAGAGTTTCATTGTTGCTGCCGATAGTGTTAAGCTGGTTCCTGCCGATAGCTTTGGTTCCTGCTGAAAGCTCCTTGCTGCCGACAGTGTTATCTTGTTTCTGCCGATAGTATTGTTGCTGCAGATAGTATTATTTGTTATCCGTATATTTAGAATGTTTGTTATGATTTATTTTTAGAAGAGATTAAGATTTATTTTTAGAAGAGATTGTTGTTTATCTCTTCACAACGTTTTCTTGTAGAACGGGTTAGGGTTAGGTGATCTTGTTAGTATAAAAGATAAACCCGTCTATGAGCTTATGTACACCTTTAACACCTTTAACGTTTTCAATATTCAATATCACAATTCTTAGTTCATAGTTTGATCCATAGAGGATCATTGTCGTTTAGAGTTTTCTTCTTTATTATACTTGCTGTTTAGTTTCCGCATAAACGCTTGTATAGCATACAGAGGTTCTTGTTTATACCAAGCTCAATCAAGCTCGAAGTACTCAATCCTACAAACCTCCACTTGCACAACTAGTAAATCATACATATTCGATCTCATGCAAACATACATATAAATACGTACAATCTTCTCACTCCCTCACACGTAAAACAATCACTCAAAGTTATATTCACTAAGCATTTCCCTCCTATTAACACCATTCGAAGAGGCCAAGGTCAGTTGCTAGCGTTTGAATCCATTTGCAAGAATACGAGTTGCCTTAACTCTTTGGTGATCATTCGAAGCGTATAGCTTGCATATCCTCCGAGTTCTAATCACTTCCTACGTATAACCCCACCTTGAAAGGTGTCGTAAGTTTTCTTCAACTCGTTTCCTATTTATTAGATCATTTTCCATTTCACCATACATCCCATTTCGTTTCTATTTAATTATATATACATTTATTTCATTTTACGCATTCATTCGATTCATTTTACGTTCCTTTGATTTAGACGCTTTCTATCATTTCATTTTTACGTATGAATAATTGCCTCCTATGATGGATGGCTAGGAAATTGCATAATGCTTTCATTCGATATCTACATATTCAATATTACACATATCGAGTTCATTTTTACACATTCATTTTAATTATTAACACACGTTATGCATTGCCTCCTATGATGGATGGCTAGAACATGCGACGTACACACTCACATATTAGTATTAATGCATATCGAATCCATATCATAACATATTATGTCACGTATCACATATCTCATAATATAGTGGTCATAACTATTTTTTTTAGAACATGTAATGTCGACTAGGAATGGTTCTCTAACAACTAATCCGTACCCAAGACATAAAGGTTTTATGATTCGAATCAATTCTTGATAAGCTAGTCTAATAAGCCACTGGGAAAAACTCTTGATATTAAGCTCGAAAAATCTCTTTTTAAACCTCATTCTAATCGCTACATAAAAACAGTTTTTATTATATGTATATCGAATTGGGCTTGTAAAATCCCAATAAGCAAATCAAATAAGCTAAGGAAATAAGCACTTTGGAACTATTTTTATGGTACTAAAATAAGCCCAAATTAAGGCCCAAAACCTTTTTCAGCCCAAAACCTTAAGCATTTCGAATAAAAGCCCATAAGCCAAAATAAGCTGTTCATTGTAATAAGCAGTTTTAACCAGTTCAAATAATCTTTATAAAATAGTAGGAACTCTCGGAAAATATAAAATACAAGTTTTGTAGATTTTGGACCTATTTTGCAAACTATATTTACTATAGGGGACTAAAACTGTCACTCTTGCAAAAGATGGATAAAAACTGTCAAAACAGTAAGTTCAGGTTAAAAATGGATAAAAAAGTAAATATAAGTCATAAAATGACACTTTTGAATAATTTGGACTTGGTATGTAATTATTTCTAAAACAAGGACTAACTGTGCAAATACTCCACAGTTAGGGTTAAAAGTGTAACTTTGAGATACTTAAGTCCTAAACTATTATTTTATAACCTTAGGGTAAGAACGGATCAAACATTAAATATAAGGTCTTAAAATGTCATGACTTAAACTTTTGGACTAAAAATGTAAAATATATTTTATCATGGACTAACAGTGTAAAACTGGTAAAAGTACAAGGAACAAACTGTAACTTTATTCCATATTTATTTCTATTGCATATTTTACATTTTTCCACATGCATTCTACATTTTATTCGCATATTTTAATTCTGTAACATTCATATTTTATATAATGAATTTTAACGAGTATAACTTAACGTTTGCTCAACCACTTTCGAAGAAATGATATTTATGATTTAAATAACATAAAGAGAGGATAATATTATATATAATAGTATTATTGAACTTTAAGCATTTTAAGCATATCATTCACTCGCATTCGCAAACCACTTCGTCATCCGATACCTTTTCAATCATTATCCGTATTAGGCCAAAACCGTCAAAATCTCAGACTTCCTTTTTATTATCCAGGTCGTGTGTTGAAGCTGTTCCCATAATACATTTGATATCACGTTATCTTTACCACTACATTCAAGGTGAGTCATAGCCCCACTTTTTATCTGTTTAAATAACTTTATAAACTCTTTGGGGGAGATACATGCTCGTTCTACTTATAGATTTACTCGTTTTACCTTAAAGATTTTACTCTGTTGTTACTTCATTCTATTTGCTGTTAAAACATAATTCTTGCCTTTACATGCTTAAGTACCATAAACTTTTATGAATTTCTATGAGTTCGTATGCCTAGATTTAAACATTTTCTTTTCTATCTCTTCGGGAGATACATATTATTAAACATGAATGCAATTATTTTTTTGTATGCTTTACCTGACTGATATTGCCTAAGTTACCGATTATTTCCTTTATTTAAAGTCCCTCCCATCATGAGCCATTAACCACTGAGGTGGACGCGAATATAGTGAACAGATCTGTGAAGGCTGACTGCCTGTTTGAACTATCTAGAAGGTGGCCTTAATTGCTTGCTAGATAGGTTTAAATCCACTTTATTTGAATTCCAATAGGAAATTGGCAATATCCTATAGAAGGCCATAACACATGCCATTAATTTGGATTGTTCTGACCGTCTGTGCGGTAGTGTTAAGGTTTGAGTGTCATGAGACTTAGAGCAATATACTTAATTATAAAATGTGTTGTAGTCACGATACGTTATTGCCGGGTCTGCGGAAATGTAACCTATTTTCATTTAAACTTGAAACTTGTGTTAAACTCTTATGGATTTAATTGACTTTTGACCCAGTTAGGTCAACTATGAATTATGGCATATGACAACGAAACCACTATTTATTTCATTACTTTTATGCATGAAACTATTTCAACTGTCTTTCTTATAAACTCTATGAACTCACCAACCTTTGTGTTGACACTTTTTAGCATATTTATCTCAGGTATATTATGGAGCATTCAAGACACGGAGAGGGCATTAAAACCAAGGATTTTTGGTGTCAAATAAATACTGTCATTTATGTCAAACTTACTTTTGCGAAATCTTGATATATTGAAATTCTCTTTTTTACATTTACATTTCTAAATGAATGACAAATGACTTTCAAAACGTCTCTTTGAGTCATTTTCTATAATTATGACTATGATCCTACCAGTAATACCCCTACTAGTCTTCCTCTGTTAACTCGAAATTTAAAGGGTGTTACAAATTGGCATCAGAGCTATAGTTATAGAGAACCAAATATTTTTAAACATTGGACTATAACTGTCTTTTCAAAATGGACCACTTTACACCATACCACGTTATGCCCTCCGTGCCTGCATGCTTCACGATATTATGTTTAGAGTATTACTTAAACAAGATTTATCTATGTTGATTTTCATACTTGATTTTACATGGATAACTTATATTTACTATTTATGGGGTTATTACAGTACCATGTCTTCAGCCAACGACCCTAACACCCTACCACCTAACAGAACTAACACACCCGGTTTCATATGGATTCCTATTCCTGCTATACTTCTAACTTCACCACCTATATCCCCAATCTCACCCTTAGAAATGATCATGTTGGCACCACCCTCGTCCCCTGATGAGTATTTCCCTCCACCAACACCATCCCCTACACTTCCAACCAGACTTGACCATTTTTTCAACATACTTACCCAGACTAACCCCTCTGCACCAACACCACCCTCTACACTTCCAATCAGACCTGGTCGTCTCTTTGACATGTATACCCAGACTTACCCCTTTCCACCACCCTATCCAGTGCCGACACCTGAGGAGGTTGTACCCTCTCAGAACCTGGCCAGTACATCAGATCTTGACGATACGTGCTCCCGTACCTCTTCACCCATACCATTTCCTATAGACCTTACCCCTCGGCTCGAGTCCTCGAGATTGGAGAGTCCTCCAGGGTAGCAACTGCCTTTACACCCACTACCACGACGCGACAGGAGCTTCGTGAAGAGCAGGGCGACACATCACCAAACCTCACTGATAGGGTTACCGTAGAGTCTGATTAGGATTCAGACGGAGATGACTGAGATGCACTCTCAGAGGACGTTTCTTTTAGGAGTAGATAGAAGAAATTTTACCAGCACGCTACTAGGTTACTATACTAGAAGGCCACATTGAAGACCTGTAGGTCAGACAGCTGATAGACTTCTGGAACCTAAGAGACGCATGGACGAAACTTCCGGGAGTTGTACATATATTACATCAGTTGTAGTTTTGAGGCATCTTAGCCTGCCGCATGTGGCATTAATAAAGGACCTTGTATCATTTTGTTTTGTAAAAAAATGGATCAAGTTATTAATATTATGTTGCTGGTTATGGTTTTGCTATGTCTTGATGTAGAGTTATGTGCCATGGTTGTTTTCTTATATGCAGGTGTGTTGTGATTATATCCAGAAATGTCGTGATGTTACTTATGATTGTTATGATTCTTTATACCCGTTATGACTAGAGCTATAACCATAAACTTTCAAAGGAAAAATTTCGGAAGAAAACTTGATGAATGTAGAGAAAGTTAATGAACTTCAGTGATATAAATGATGAAACAAGTGCAACCCTTAACAATCCTATAGCAAGAGTTGACCATTGTTATAACTGCATGTATGATAGTATCCAGACATGTCATGATTTTTGTAAACTCAGTTGGTTGTGATTTCATATTATTACCTTACCTAACATGATCTTTACGTCAATTCTAAATCCGTGTTTTCTTGTGATATTAATAGAAAATGTCTCATGCAAGAAAGGAAACCACCACATCAACCCCAACTATGACCCCTGGAACAATCCGAAAGTTGGCAAACGACATCGTTTCTGTAAAACCCGAAAATTTTGAACGCGTAAAATACCCAGAATACCTTTTGATCTCAAATTCAAAAAAAAATAAAAAATAAAAAAAAGTTTAAGCATTTAAGACATTTTATCCTGAATATAACCTAAGCATTAAACCGTTAATAACTGAATGAATAAAAGTGTCACGATAACAAGATTTATGATAAAACGAATGCTACAAAATTTAATATCATCACACGCCAAATAATACCCTAACCGAAATTTTTATTCTTTTGTACAAATTGTGTGACATTTATTTAAATATATTACATTGAATTAGTCCCCAAATCATATCCCATAATATTAATAACCTTCCTATTTGTTTTAAACCTTCACACGTTTAAATTGTTGACCAAATCATGCACACAATTTCTTTGTCAATCATATCCCATAAATTCAGGGAATTACCTTTTTGGAAATCCCTTCTTACGTCTACCTTTATTCTACGCATGCTCACATATTGTTATTTTTGATAAATGCCAACATTCTCTATAACACAAACCCTAAACAAAACTTCACCCACGTTGGCGGCTACTCTTTTTGTTTCCTTCTTCCTGTTCGATTCAACAAGGCAAGCTAGGGTGTGGTTTTGGCTTGGACACGACAAGATTGGACGTGGTGTTTGTAGCAGATTCGAGGGTCTTGTGCTCATGGTTCTTTGGTCATTCGTTCTTCTCTTTTGATCACGCTACGAGGGTATAGTATCTACCTTGTTTTATTCCTTTCGTTTGATCTCTTTTTTAAACGTATGAAATGTCTCATGATGCTTCATAAATCAGTAAATATACATGTATGGATAAGACATAAACGTCACATGAAATCATAAAGGGTAACACATAAAATAACGACTTTAAGAGCTTACACGATTATCGATCTATTCGACTTTCATGTTTCTGTTTTGACTTGTTTTATGTTCAACCCTTTTTGCACGTATGAAACTGGTCATGATCGAACTAAAATAAAAGAGAAAGACATGTTGTTTTGTTACTATTTTCGAACACCATACAGTAGGCAAAGGGAGTGTCGAGTAGAGGAAAGTCATGATTTTATGTGGTCATTTGTGGTGTTGTATGGCTGTGAAATGGGTCGAGTTTCATGCGAAAGAAATGGGTCTTGTGTGTGTGTCATGTGGTGTAGAGAGTGTGTCGATAGGGCGGTGTTTCATGTGTGCTCTTGCTGTGTCGAAAGGGGGCTGAAAAGGGTAAACATGCTTGGTTCTTTCTGATTCATATGACATTAAAATACATGTAAAGAAGGTGTTGCGAGTTTAGTTTGTGTCGTAAAGTTACGTTGTAGTTTGTGTTGTATATTCTATACGTTGGTGTTAGGAATTAAGCAGTTAAGACTGTTGGAGGATACAGTTAGGACTGTTGGAGATTGAAGTTAAGACTGTTGAAGGAGTATTGAAGACAAGAGCAGTTAAGACTGCTGAGTAAAAAAGTTCAGACGGTTTATGATTTATGTAAAGTAGCTAATTATGAAAAATATATTGTGTATATCGTATAAGAATAGATTGATAGTTATCTTGTACAGGAATCCTTAGTCTATAAAAGGATTGCCTAGGTTAAGGTTTAAGATATAAAATAGATCTACGATACAGAGAGACTTATATACGTATTATTAAGATTCAAGGTTGTAAACCCTAGTGATAGGAAGATCACTCGTATTATTATTTGCTAATAATATTGAATCGTTGGAAGTTATTTATTCTGTGTTCTTTGTTTATTCAATTCATACAAAACATACAAGATTTTCTAAGTACTAGCTAGTAAATTCCGCGTGCTAGACTAAGTATAATTCTTCGTATCACATCTAACACAAGGAGTGTGTGTAGATCCGGTCAAGTGGTATCAGAGACAGGTTGCTGATACATAGATTTAGAAGATCCGAGAAGAACAAACATGGACATGGAAACAACACCATCCACAACTAACATTGCTGCTAAGCTTCCTATGCTTAAAACTAATGAGTTCGATATGTGGAGACTTCGAATTGAGCAGTTTTTTCAAGTGCAAGACTATGCACTATGGGAGATCATTGAAGATGGAAACTCGTTTATCCCTGTTGTAACAACAACTGTTGTTGAAGGTAAATCTGAGACTACAGTGCAGACAAAGCCGACTACTAATGAAGAGAAGGCAAGATACAAGAATGATATCAAGGCTAGGAGTTTGCTTCTGATGACTATTCCCAATGATCAGTTGCTGAATTTTAGTAAGTTCAAGTGTGCTAAATCTCTTTTCGAAGCTATTGTAGCAAGATATGGTGGGAATGAAGCCACGAAGAAAACTCAGAAGACTCTTCTCAAGCATCAGTTGGAGAACTTTACTGCAACAAGTAATGAGTCGTTGGATCATATGTTCAATAGGCTTCAAAAGTTGGTGAGTCAACTGGCTGTTTTAGGGATTGAGATGCCTCAGGAAGATCTCAACTCAAAGTTTCTGAGAAGTCTACCTTCTGAATGGGCTATGCATGTGGTAGTATGGAAAAACAAGCCTGATATAGATTCCATGAGCTTAATGGATCTATATAGCAACTTCAAGATAATTGAACATGAGATTAAGAAGTCTGCTGGATCAAGTTCAAGCTCAAGCTCAGGGAATTTGGCCTTTGTATCAACTCCCAGTTCCTCAAATCCAGATGAAGAAGTGCAAGTTGCTGGAGCAGTTGGAACTGCTAGTGCAAATCTTGGTACTGCTAGCACCTCAAGCAGTACTAGTGGACTTTTGAATGATGATACTTATTGTGCTTTTCTGACTACTCAGCACAATGGAAGTATGTTGACTCATTCAGATCTTCAAGAGATTGATGAAGATGATATTGAAGAGATGGATATTAAGTGGCAGCTCTCTCTTCTCAGCTTGAGAGCTAGAAGATACTTGAAGAAGACTGGCAAGAAGATTGTCATAAACAGTAATGATGTTGCAGGGTATGACAAGTCCAAGATTGAGTGCTACAACTGCCACAAGAAAGGTCATTACTCAAGGGAGTGCAGATTGCCTAGTCAACAAGATGGAAAGAGTAGAGCATATGGAAACAAGTCAAGAGTTGTGGAGGTTACTGATTCAAGCTCGAAAGCTATGGTTGCTATTGATGGCTTAGGATTTGACTGGAGCTATATTGCAGAGGAGGAAGCAGAAGCATCTACAGAGGTTGCTCTCATGGCATTTTCTGATTCTGAGGTACAAGTTTCAAAATGTTCTAAATCTTGTGAAGCTTTAAATGAATTAGAAACACTTAAAACAAAATATGAGAGTCAGTGGAAAGAATTAAGAGAAACTGCTTTTAGCTTAGCAAATCATAAGAGAGCTTTAGCTGTGTTAGAAGAGAAAATTGTTCATTATCAAAACAATGAGTCTAAGTTTTCTGATGATATGATTATTGTTAAAAGGGACTTAATGTTTAGAGAGAATGAAATCACTGTTTTAAACCATGAGCTAGAACAGGTTAAGAAGGCTAAGGAAAACATTCAGATGAGTGTAGATACACTTGAATATACATCACAAGGTGTTAAAAAGATAATTGAGAGTCAGATTCAGAATAAAGCTAAGTCAGGCCTAGGATATAAGTCAGTTCCACCTCCTTATAGAGGAATTCCATCACCTAAAGGTATAGACTTAGAACACACAGGACTGCCTGAATTTCAATTACCTGAACTTAACTATGGTCCTCAACCTAAGAAGGATGTAGTTGATAAACCTGTGTTTGTTAGTGCATGTGATAAGTCACTATCTGAGGACAAGGTATCTTCTGATAGGTCCTCACCTAAGGACTCAGATGCTCCAATAATTGAGGAATGGACTTCTGATGATGAGGATGATCAGGCTGTGGTTAAGCCTGTTAGTGATAATGTGGAGGAACCAAAAGTTCCAAAGATGGTTAAACCTGAGACTGTTAGGCCTAGTTCTAATGCCAAACCTTTTAGACCAACAGTTAGGTATGCAGAGATGTATAGAACCACAAACAAGCCAAGAGGTAACCAGAGGAATTGGAATGACCTCAAATCCCACCAATTAGGAAAGGATTTTGTTTGCTATAGGAAAGCTTGTTACTCTTGTGGTAGTTTTGATCATCTTGCAGATTATTGTGATAAATGGGTATCTGGATATACAAATCATAGGTTGAGCATTGCAAAACCTCAATCTTTTCCTAGGAATGATAGGATGATACCTAGATCAGTTCTTTTGAGGTCTGGACCTAGAGCAGTTCCAACTGTTAGACCAGCAGTTCCAACTGCTAGACCAACAGTTCCAACTGTCAGACCTATGAGACAGATTCACCCAAGGCCACCAGTTCAAAATCAAATAAATGTTTTTAAACCAACTTACACAACTGGTAAAAGAACTTTTTATAAGAAAGCAGTGGTGAAAAACCAAGTTTGGAAACCTAAGGTAACAACTGCCAAGCCAGCAGTTCCAACTGCTAGCAGGGTAATTGGTACTGGTGTGAATAAAAACACTGCTAAGGGAAACATGAGAAATGGAGTGATGCTTCAGCATGTTGGGTATGGAGACCAATTCAACCCAATGGTGCTAAGACTGTTTTGAAAAGAATAAATTATGTTGATGCTAGAGGAAAGCCTAAGTCTGATTTGGCTTGGGTTCCACAAGGAAATTAATTTTTCTTGTTATATGCATTGTTAGTCATGTACTTGTATTTGGAATTCTTTGTTTTTGGACTAACAATTGCAGGATTGGAGAGTAAACACCAAGGGATTATGAATGCTTGATGTTTTGGACTAAATAGTGTTCTGGAGATTAGTATGTGATTCTTGCATACAACAAATGGTAATTGGTTCACCATGTCTTATCCACATAAGAACCAACTAGTCCAGAGCAAACGGTTTCTAGTAAAGACTAATCAAATCCGTTTATGGTTGACAATTTACCAAAAATTGTATGGTTATCAGCTCACCATATCTAAATGTGAAGAGTTGGCTAGTCCAAAGCAAACGGCTATTGGTAAAGACATATCAAATCCGTTGATAGCTGATAGTTTGCTAAAAACTATGATTGAGCCATGTTATTTTTAAAATTCTTATTTCAAAAAGTTGGGACGGCTCAAATAAAAATTTTCAACAGTTGAGACGGGTAGTACAAAATATTGGAACGGTTCAACTAGCCGTTATGACTGACGTGTCGGTAATTAATTTTGGAGTAAAAACTAGCCGTTGGCGGTTTGTTGAGATTTTTACTGGTTGAATTACGGATTTCAAGGGATCCTCTTATAAGATATTTTTAACTTTTATTTTATTATATTATATACTAAAATAAATAGTTACCATATTTCTTAAGTCGGTCAACTTGTAACCCTAACTCTCTCCATAAACTCTCAATTTTACTTTCATCTTCTATCTTTTCACTCACCATTATTACTATTCATGACTGTTAACTAACATTTTTTACTAAGAATGGCAAGATTGGATTTTGCTAAGCGTCACAATCAGGTTGCGTTTTTAGAGAAAACAGAGCAAGGAGATGGGCCAAAATTTTATGAGGTTGTGGACTTTCTCAACCACTCTCACATAAGGTATGCTCTAACTGTTTCTCCTACTCTTTATGTTTCGCACATCACACAGTTCTGGCAGAATTCATCTATCTTGACACGTGATGATGGAAACTTAGAAATTCATACTAAAGTAGATGGCATTAAATTTGTTGTTACCGAGTCTATACTTAGGAGACATATTAAATTAAATGACTCAGATGGTATCGACACCATGCTAAATACTGAAATTTGGGAAGAACTTGCAAAAATGGGGTATAATACATCTGAACATAAGTTGACTTTTCAAAAAGCATGTTTTTCACCCCAATGGAGATTTTTGATACATACTCTTTTATTATGTTTAAGTAATCAAAAGACTGCTTGGGAACAATTCAGTAGCAATATTGCTATTGCTCTCATTTGCTTGTCTACAAACAGAGTTTTTAACTGGTCAAAATATATTTTTGAGGGTATGGCATCAAATGTTGATAGTAAAACAAAGTTTTTAATGTATCCCAGGTTTGTTCAAACAATTTTGAATAAAAAGAAAAACCTGCTTACATAACCAACTGAAAATTTTCCTACGCCTAGTCTACAATCAAAGTTTTTCAAAATATGACTATGGCTAGTAAACTTTTTCAAGGGGAACCAGTTCCATTATTTCCTCACATGATTCAAACTGAGTTGGGTGAAGGTTCAGCAGTTCCAACTGATCCCCATCACACATCCACTCAAGTATTTGAAACAACCCAACAACCACCTATCACTTATAGGAGAAGGTCTAAACCTAGTCTAACTAGGGTGGTGACTGAATCCTTGCCCAAAGATTCACCTCTCATAGCAGGTAATACAGCTAGAAGTGATGAGGGTAGTTCTTCACAAACTGAATTGACGGCTTTATGTACCAAGTTAGTAGCCCAGGTTGACAATTTGGAGAAGGAGCTAAAGCAAACCAAGGAGGAATTTAAAGCTCACAAGGAGACTTTTGCCAAAGTCTATACAAAGTTAACCAAAGGGTGAAGCAGCTTGAAGAACAGTTAAAAGGAAAGAGGGCAAGAGTGATAGTGGATGATGATTCTGATGATGATGATTCAGATGGTTCGGACGGGGATGATGAAAATTCTTCCAAACAGGGGAGGAAGTTTGGTAAAGAAAGCAAATTTGAGATAGATCAGGATCTCAGGGGAGGTATGAAGACAGTTCTGAACAAGAAAAAGGTTATGATAAAGGTTCAGGTTCTGGTAATATTCATGAAGATTCAGCTGAAGCAGTTCCAAATGAAGAAACAGTTCCAACTGCTGAGACAGAGCAAGTAACAGTTCAAACTACTGAGTCAGAACAACAAGCAGTTCCAACTGAAGAAACTTCTGCTGAACAAGAATATGAAAGGAGAAGAGCAAATAAAGGAAAGAAACCTATGACATCTGAAGAAGTGGTTGCTATTCAAGAACTTGAAAGGCTTAAAAGGTTGAAACCAAAAACTCAAGAACAGATTGCTCATGATGCAGAGGTTGCAAGGCAAATGTTAGAGGAAGATTTGGCTGATAAGGAAGCTGAAAAGGAAGCTAAACAAGCCCAGATGGATCATGATGAAGAATTTGCAAGGAAATTAGCTGCTGATGATATAAGGAATATAGCTGAATTTATGGGAAGGAAAAGATCAAATGAAGTAGATGAAGAAGAATTCAATGATCAGTTGCAATATTTTCTAGATTCTGATGTGATGGTAAGAGCACAAGCTTCTATGGTTCTTAGAGATCAAGAGTTAAATGAAGATGAGAAGACAGAGGAGCTTAAGGAATTTATTCTCAAGAAGAATGGAGTTACTAAATGGGATGATCTGATTCATAGAATAAGAGAAAGCCAGAAGTCAGGGTACAAGACAAAGTTACCTACAAAGAGAGAACTTGTTGAGGATATGAAGCATTATTTGAAGAACTCAGCAAATTACTCAATGAAAGATTTCAAGGGAAAGTCTTATGCTATTATTGAAAAAGAATTATGTGAAACTTATGCAGTTTTGAATTCTCCAAAAAGAAGTGTCAAAACAGGTAGGAAGAGGGAAGCAGAATCTATGGAATCAGAAGTTGCTAAGAAACAAAAGTCTGATGAAGAAGGATTAACTGATGAAAAGATTAAAAGCATGATGGTGATTATTCCAGAGTATTCTCACATTAAACCTTTGCAGGTCAAACATCCAATTATTGACTGGGAAGTGTTTACTGATGGTAGAATGAAGGGTTGGAAGATTATCAGGTTAGGAGATATTTCTGAAAGATATAAGTTGTTTGAAGATTTGCTTAAAGGATTTGACAGAGAAGATCTAAATCAACTTTGGAGTTTAGTAAAAGAGAAGTTCAGAGATATTGATCCAGTTGAAGATAAAGACAAAGAACTATGGGTACAATTAAAGAGATTGTATGAACCAGATGGTGGAGAATCGATTTGGAGATTTCAAGCTCAAGTCAAGGATATCTCTTGGAAGTTATTTGGTACATGTGGAGTACACAGAGTATCTACAAAGGAAGGATTAGAAATATATATGCTGGTTGAAAAGAATTATCCACTCAGACCAGGTGTGTTGACTATGCTGGTATTTGCAAAACTGGAAGCTAATGAAGAGTCTGAGATGGCTAATATGCTGGTAACGAAGATATTTAACCTAGCACAAGAAGTAAAAGCTAGATCGAAGAGATTTGCTTGATGGGTATTTGAAAGAATTTTCAGCATTAAGAAGAAGGAGCTTAATTTGAAGAAACTTAATGATTGGAAGGAAATCATAAGTTTAGGGGAGGATTGTTAGGAATTAAGCAGTTAAGTCTGTTGGAGGAAACAGTTAGGACTGTTGGAGATTGAAGTTAAGACTGCTGAAGGAGTATTGAAGATAAGAGCAGTTAAGACTGCTGAGTAAAGAAGTTCAGACGGTTTTATGATTTATGTAAAGTAGATAATTATGGAAAATATATTGTGTATATCGTATAAGAATAGATTGATAGTTATCTTGTACAGGAATCCTTAGTCGATAAAAGGATTGCCTAGGTTAAGGTTTAAGATATAAAATAGATATATGATACAGAGAGAGTTATATACGTATTATTAAGATTCAAGGTTGTAAACCCTAGTGATAGGAAGACCACTCGTATTATTATTTGCTAATAATATTGAATCGTTGGAAGTTATTTATTCTATGTTCTTTGTTTATTCAATTCATACAAAACATACAAGATCTTCTAAGTACTAGCTAGTAAATTTCGCGTGCTAGACTAAGTATAATTCTTCGTATCATATCTAACACAAGGAGTGTGTGTAGATCCGGTTAGTTGGGCATGGTTTTGAATACATTCATTTTATTATTGTCATGTGAGTAAAGGTGATTAAGGGCTGTTTTGTGTGTAATGTCGTTTTAAATATATGTGTCATATGAGAAGAAAGAGTGCGTGCATGGGTTAGTTCCTTTCTGTGTCTGCATTCGACTAAAAAATCACATGGGTATGAGTTGTCTTGACTGTTGGAAAGTGTAGGCAGTACAACAAAAGTATAGTAGCCTATATTTCCACTAAATTTCACATTTCACCCTATACCTTAATATTTAGACACATTAAACCCTAAAATTTCTAAAGGTGTCATATCAACCCTAAGCTAAAATATTTATCATTTTAAGTCTAAAATTATCTAATTAGCATTTTTAACCCTAAACGTTATTAAATCAGAAACGTGATAAAAATAGAAAGTTACTTAAAATGGTTAAACTACTTAAAGAGGAAACTTACTATTTTTGGAAAGCTACTATAAAAGGAAAGTTACTAAAAATGGAAAGCCGACTAAAATGAGTAATCCGATTTAAAATAAGTTATTAATAAGACGATCATGAATTCGTGTAGATTCGCTGAAGATGGAGTTTGTTTCCGATCTTTATGTTCTATTATGTGTTCACTTGCGGTCTAAGGTACATATATTCTACCCTTTTTCAGTAAGGGTGTTTTCTCTCTCATGACTTGATCTTGATTATTGATTCTTTATTCTGATATGACTCCCTTAAGCCATTGCTATGATCCCCTGTACTTTAATTCACTCATTTGATATGCTTCGTTAATATTATGATCCATTTGACATTCGTTCATTATGATCCCTATGGTATGATACTTGACATAATTCGTTCGTACCCTGAGACATGAGTATTCGAATCACTTGATACTTGAAGGTTCATTTGATATTGTAACTGGATGTGAAAACCTTTCTTAATTATATCATGGAAATGTTTTGCGAAAAACTATTTTAAAATGATGTTTATGAACGCGATGCGATACTACTTTTATATGGAATTTTACTATCTTTTATGAAAACTACTTTTAAGGACTACCTTTATGAAAACCGTTATTTAAGATCATTTTTATGAAAACCATTATTAAAAGATTTCTGTAAATGAACATTTGATAGAAAACTTAGATTATGAACCTTTGCTGTGAAACTTATGGACCTTTGGTATAATATGACTTTAAACCCTACAGTTTGATACCCGAGCCACTTTGTTTCCTAGTCATGGGGGTTCCATGGCCGTGTCATTGATGCAATTCTGACATGACTCTAGTTTGGTTGAGTGATGTTCCACACCATCCCTTTTCTGTTATTTATTATGAGCTTAATTATTATATATATATTTGGCCACTAATTTGTTTGCATCCTAGATAGGGGTGTCATTCGGGCCGACCCGACCCGAACCCGAGCCGACCCGAACCCGACCCGAGTCAATTCGGGTCAACCCGAATTGACCCGAATTTATATTCGGGTCAATCGGGTCAACCTGAATTGACCCGAGTTCTAAACAAGGTCGGGTTCGGGTATGTTTTTAGGAGCCTTGACCCGACCCGAACCCGACCCGAACCCGATTGACCCGAGAAAACTGACAATTTACAAGGCAAAAACTCGGGTTGACCCCAAACCCGAGCTGACCCGACCCGAATTGACCCGACCCGAGTTGACCCGAGACCCGAATTGACCCGACCCGAATTGACCCGAGTTCAAACAGGGTCGGGTTCGGGTATTTTTTTAGGGGCCTTGACCCGAGTTGACCCGACCCGAGTTGACCCGAACCCGACCGGGTCAACCCGAATCACACCCCTAATCCTAGATATGATCTGTATCTGTATCTGTATCTGTTATATTATATGATATGATTTGATTTGGTGATTGATGATGTGTGCAATACACGTCCTTCACATATTTGAGAGGTCACACCTCTATGGTTACTATGATATTTGATTTGATTTGTTTGGGCTCGTGGTAAATTACTGACCTTTTCTTACTCTTGATACTCAGTTGTTTATACCTTATGTTTTTCCCAATGCACTATAGCCTATTATCCTTTAATTCTTCTTGTTCTTTATTCAATTGACTCATTGTATTGTTCAGTTGACCTCTTATTCATTTGTTAGATGACATTCATCTTAGCAGGAACTTACGTTTCTTTTCCTATACTTAAATACGTTTTGTTTATTCGTCTTGTCTATATATACTTTATATGTTCATTCCTTATCTTTTGGTTTCGTTTATATATATCTGTTCACTGGGATTTTTAAGCTCAGCCGCATTTCTTTTCCTGCGGCAGGTTTTAGTTGGAAGCTGGGTTATGAGTGGAGAGTACTTTGGACTTAGAAGACTATACCTTGATAGCTATTCTGGATTTGAGATGACTAGAAGCGATTACATTTTTAGACTTAGTATTTATTGTTGCTCCCTTTGTAACCTTGTATTTTATATTTTTCCTTTGTAACCTTTGAAATTCATTTGTTTTATTTAATTCATATTCTTGTGTTTGCTTTGGTTTGTCACCATAACGTAGCACTTCTACCCTTATCGGGTTGGGGTGTTTCAATTATGGTATCAGAGACCAGGCTGCGACTTGTAGTACATTAAACCTTGACCTGTGATGTTTGGACCATTAAGTTTCCACTGTAGGCGCTCATAAGATAACCTTTGAGAATTTGCTTTAGGATTTCCCCATAGGAACTTAAGTTATTACCGGTGAGGAATGGGTAGACTAGGACATCTATGTAAGTAGCATTGCTTCCGCACCACTCTGATTCGTGTTTCTGCCCTTAGCTATGTCTTATAAGAATTTGATTCGGAAATTAGAAAGTTTTGCAACCTAAGTTTAGTAACCAGGTAAGTTTGGAATACCTCGGGAACTACATGGATACCTTACACCATTTAAGTTTCACTTTCTTATTCTGATCTCCATTTTTTCCAAATTGTTTGATAAACAGTTTGATACTTTTTTCGACCATCCCGAAGGTCATTCGACCACAATGTGTTTGACACATTCTATGAATTCTTTACTCATACCGGATATGAAATATATCATCTGATACTACTTGAATATGCATAATCCATTACTACTCCTATGAGAACTCTGGTAATTATTAACCACGGATATAGGAAGTTTTGTTCCCTCCCTTTGAATGATGAATCTTGTCTGCCAACCAGTTCATTTGAAAGGATATGATGTAAATACTATCTCTGTACGGAATTGTTAACTGAGCACGATGATGCTGATAACTGATATTCCATACATCTCACTTCTGACAGTTATACGATGTTCGTATTACACACCCTACCTGCCACTTATGCTAAAAAGCTAAACAAAATTCCAGCACCTTAAACTGTTCGCTTATGTATCTCAACACTATATTAAACCATGCACTTGACCTTGATATATGAACTACCCGTCTGGCTTGACGACCGTATTCGTTCTACGAATCCATTTACTTTTGATATATTTGATTTTGAGGTCTTTTGGTTATGGATTGGCTGGCTCTTCATAAGCTACCAGAGACTACCATATCTGATATCTGACCTTTAGAAATCTATTTTTTCATCCTCCTTTTGTTATGATGACTCTCAACCGCTCAAATCTGCTATGATTAATGTTGCTATGGAAGAACAGACCCCGATCTCATTTGATTGTCGAGTTTCTCCTGACACCTATTAGTATCCACCGTTGGAAGCTTTGACATTGGAAGTATTTTGTTGTACGAAAATTTTCCGATGTTCTCTGATAAACCTCTTGGGACCCCCCCCTGCTTGGGAAGTAGAGTTGGCATTGAACTGCTCTTAGTTGACGCACCATGATGCCATAGAAGTAGAGAGATTGAACGAGCTGATGGAATATGATGTTGTTCACCTAAGTGTTTCTTTTTGGATGCTCCTGTTGGTTATGAAGAAGAAAGAGGAGAGTATGCAGAGGCGTATCTACTATCGTGAACTTAACCGTATCACTATCCGTAATGATTATTCATTCCCGCGTATCAGTGATTGATTTGGTCTATCTTGAAACTCCATATCAGACGTCCTCATTTAGGATTGAAGGACTGAAGAAGCAACCACAAGGACTTCCGAGAAGGGAGTTGACTAACTGAGAGTAACCTCCGTGAAGCATTTCAGTTTTATTCGTGAAGAAGAAGATAGGCGATGTAAAGTAGATATGAAGTTTCCCTAAGACGATTCCTGAAGCTGCTTTCGTACTCGTTGTGATCATTATGAGTTTTAATGATGCCAACTGTATTGTCTAATAGAATCATGTTTTCGCGAGTATTGGGACAAATTGTCATAGTATGACGTTGTGTTGTGTCCAGAGACGAAAGAGGAACATGTAGATCATTTTTGTATTAAGTAGAATGACCTTTGTTCTGGAAGAGTAGGTTTGATTGGCGTTCAGAGATTGTAGCAGACAGCACTACCAGGTATCTTGTGATGACAGAGTTCCCACAGAAAGGACCAAGATTGAAGACCGTTATCGGAGTTAAAAACCTTGTAGAAGAATAGTAGAAGATGTTCGTGACAGGCGTTACCATGAAAGAAGCATATGAGAAGAAGAGAGAAACTGAGAAAGGTCTCGATTATGTTTCATGCAGCGCGTGGAGATTTCAGTTCGGGCATCAGGACAACCAGACCGTAGGAGACAAACTATTCAGCACATAAACTGGAGTTGACAGCAACTAGAGTTGGCGAATTTTGAACTGTGCTAGAAGGCCTGTCGAAGACACGCAATCTTACTTCTCTATTCATTTTAGTTGTACTAAGATGAATTGAGAACAGAAGCAGACTTGCGGAGGGAAGAGATTCGAGATCATGTATTTGAATGGATGAATTTTGAAGCAAACGTTTGGGTTTGGAAGAGTTGATTCTGTGAAGGATGAAGCTATTGATGACGTAATTCACTTCCTCATAACCTACTTAAGTTTCCGTTACCTGATGATAAGATCCTTTAAATGATTTAGGTTCTCCATTAGAAATTCCGTTCTGTGTTCATTCTGCGTATGTTGGATGATGGTTTTGTTATGCGCATTTTGACGAATGTGGAAGGAACCTAGAGATTTATGTTTAGGAATGGGCGGATTTTGAAGCAACCACTTATATTGGCCGAGTTGATTTCAGTGAGTGATGAAGGATTGACGCTATTAACGACGCACCTTAATTCTGATAGACATTCTAGGATTTCAGTTACTCTTCCGAGTAGTTTCGTTCTCCTCTTAGTTATGTTGTTTGATTTCGATGACCTCTGAGACTGTAGAAGGACTAGGTGGATTAAGATAGGTTGTTTTGTTCACGACTTGAGATAAAGTATGACCATCATGAGGGCATATTTATATGATGCTAGTATTATGACGCCTGATCAACGTGATAATACTTACATCATATAACGTGCACTTATTGTGATCATAGGATATTTCGAGGAGTGCCTTAGAAGCCTTAGAATTTCTGATAGCTATTTGAGATTATCTGCGTTAGTGAGACTTTAGGTTCATTCTACCTATACGCTTAATCTGCCTTCACCGTTATACGATTTGATACGGTTGGATTCTCGACACGCGTTTGCTGACCTCTATACTTCCGATAAGAATCTTAGGTTCTGTTGTAGAGCTTCCTGCCGTTTGATGATATCAAACAATCTGTTTTATGTATGTTCTCATCTGATTTGTCTAATCAAATTCCACGGACGATATATCCGTCAAATCCTATGTATTCCTTGTATCCCTTCTGAGGGGATACGATTATCATCTGTTACGTTTGGTATATTATTCTTTGATCTAGATTCAGTATGGTATGCCTTGTCTGAGGAAAACCGAAGCTTTTTAATCAACAAGATAGAGTCATGAGAGACAAGTCATTCACATTTCCATACACGGTCCGTTGTGCTTTCCGTTTCGTTTCACTTCAATTTTCGAGGACGAAATTTTTTTTTAGAAGGGAAGAGTTGTAAAACCCGAAAATTTTGAACGCGTAAAATACCCAGAATACCCTTTGATCTCAAATTTAAAAAAAATAAAAAATAAAAAAAAGTTTAACTCATTTAAGACATTTTATCCCGAATATAACCTAAGCATTAAACCGCTAATAACTGAACGAATAAAAGTGTCACGATAATAAGATTTATGATAAAACGAATGTTACAAAATTTAATATCATCACACGCCAAATAATACCCTAACCGAAATTTTTATTCTTTTGTACAAATTACGTGACATTTATTTAAATATATTACATTGAATTAGTCCCCAAATCATATCCCATAATATTAATAACCTTCCTATTTGTTTTAAACCTTCACACGTTTAAATTGTTGACCAAATCATGCACACAATTTCTTTGTCAATCATATCCCATAAATTCAGGGAATTACCATTTTGGAAATCCCTTCTCACGTCTGCCTTTATTCTACGCATGCTCACATATTGTTATTTTTGATAAATGCCAACATTCTCTATAACACAAACCCTAAACAAAACTTCACCCACGTTGGCGGCTACTATTTTTGTTTCCTTCTTCCTGTTCGATTCAACAAGGCAAGCTAGGGTGTGGTTTTGGCTTGGACTCGACAAGATTGGACGTAGTGTTTGCAGCAGATTCGAGGGTCTTGTGCTCGTGGTTCTTTGGTCATTCGTTCTTCTCTTTTGATCACGCTACGAGGGTATAGTATCTACCTTGTTTTATTCCTTTCGTTTGATCTCTTTTTTAAACGTATGAAATGTCTCATGATGCTTCATAAATCAGTAAATATACATGTATGGATACGACATAAACGTCACATGAAATCATAAAGGGTAACACATAAAATAACGACTATAAGAGCTTACACGATTATCGATCTATTCGACTTTCATGTTTCTGTTTTGACTTGTTTTATGTTCAACCCTTTTTGCACGTATGAAACTGGTCATGATCGAACTAAAATAAAAGAGAAAGACATGTTGTTTTGTTACTATTTTCGAACACCATACAGTAGGCAAAGGGAGTGTCGAGTAGAGGAAAGTCATGATTTTATGTGGTCATTTGTGGTGTTGTATGGCTGTGAAATGGGTCGAGTTTCATGCGAAAGAAATGGGGCTTGTGTGTGTGTCGTGTGGTGTAGAGAGTGTGTCGATAAGGCTGTGTTTCATGTGTGCTCTTGCTGTGTCGAAAGGGGGCTGAAAAGGGTAAACATGCTTGGTTCTTTCTGATTCATATCGCATCAAAATACATGTAAAGAAGGTGTCGCGAGTTTAGTTTGTGTCGTGAAGTTACGTTGTAGTTTGTGTTGTATATTCTATACGTTGGGCATGGTTTCGAATACATTCATTTTATTATTGTCGTGTGAGTAAAGGTGATTAAGGGCTGTTTTGTGTGCAATGTCGTTTTAAATATATGTGTCATACGAGAAGAAAGAGTGCATGCATGGGTTAGTTCCTTTCTGTGTCTGCATTCAAATAAAAAATCACATGGGTATGAGTTGTCTTGACTGTTGGAAAGTGTAGGCAGTACAACAAAAATATAGTAGCCTATATTTCCACTAAATTTCACATTTCACCCTATACCTTAATATTTAGACACATTAAACCCTAAAATTTCTAAAGGTGTCATATCAACCCTAAGCTAAAATATTTATCATTTTAAGTCTAAAATTATCTAATTAACATTTTTAACCCTAAACGTTATTAAATTAGAAACGTGATAAAAATAGAAAGTTACTTAAAATGGTTAAACTACTTAAAGAGGAAACTTACTATTTTTGTAAAGTTACTATTTTTGGAAAGCTACTATAAAAGGAAAGTTACTAAAAATGGAAAGCCGACTAAAAAGAGTAATCCGATTTAAAATAAGTTATTAATTAGATGATCATGAATTCGTGTAAATTCGTTGAAGATGGAGTTTGTTTCCGATCTTTATGTTCTATTGTGTGTTCACTTGCGGTCTAAGGTACAGATATTCTACCCTTTTTCAGTAAGGGTGTTTTCTCTCTCATGACTTGATCTTGATTATTGATTCGTTATTCTGATATGACTCCCTTAAGCCATTGCTATGATCCCCTGTAATTTAATTCACTCGTTTGATATGCTTCGTTAATATTATGATCCATTTGACATTCGTTCATTATGATCCCTATGGTATGATACTTGACATAATTTGTTCGTACCCTGAGACATGATTATTCGAATCACTTGATACTTGAAGGTTCATTTGATATTGTAACTGGATGTGAAAACCTTTCTTAATTATATCATGGAAATGTTTTGCGAAAAACTATTTAAAAATGATGTTTATGAGCGCGATGCGATACTACTTTTATATGGAATTTTACTATCTTTTATGAAAACTACTTTTAAGGACTACCTTTATGAAAACCGTTATTTAAGATCATTTTTATGAAAACCATTATTAAAAGATTTCTCTAAATGAACATTTGATAGAAAACTTTGATTATGAACCTTTGCTATGAAACTTATGGACCTTTGGTATAATATGACTTTAAACCCTACAGTTTGATACCCGAGCCACTTTGTTTCCTAGTCATGGGGGTTCCATGGCCGTGTCATTGATGCACCTCTGACATGACTCTAGTGTGGTTGAGTGATGTTCCACACCGTCCCTTTTCTGTTATTTATTATGAGCTCAATTATTATATATATATTTGGCCGCTAATTTGTTTGCAGGGGCGTATGGATGCATCCTAGATGTGATCTGTATCTGTATCTGTTATATTATATGATATGATTTGATTTGGTGATTGATGTTGTGTGCAATATACGTCCTTCATATATTTGAGAGGTCGCACCTCTATAGTTACTATGATATTTGATTTGATTTGTTTTGGCTCGTGGTAAATTACTGACCTTTTCTTACTCTTGATACTCAGTTGTTTATACCTTATGTTTTTCCCAATGCACTATAGCCTATTATCCTTTAATTCTTCTTGTTCTTTATTCAATTGACTCATTGTATTGTTTAGTTGACCTCTTATTCATTTGTTAGATGACATTCATCTTAGCAGGAACTTATGTTTCTTTTCCTATACTTAAATACGTTTTGTTTATTCGTCTTGTCTATATATACTTTATATGTTCATTCCTTATCTTTTGGTTTCATTTATATATATCTGTTCACTGGGCTTTTTAAGCTTAGCCGCATTTCTTTTACTGCGGCAGGTTTTAGTTGGAAGCTGGGTTATGAGTTGAGAGTACTTTGGACTTAGAAGACTATACCTTGATAGCTATTCTGGATTTGAGATGACTAGAAGCGATTACATTTTTAGACTTAGTATTTATTGTTGCTCCCTTTTTAACCTTGTATTTTATATTTTTCCTTTGGAACCTTTGAAATTCGTTTGTATTATTTAAGTCATATGCTTGTGTTTGCTTTGATTTGTCACCATAACGTAGCACTTCTACCCTTATCGAGTTGGGGTGTTATAGTTGCTATAGTATTCGACGACCAAATGATCACATTAACTCGTCCAAGTAGCAACAATGGGACGACGGGAGTAAGGACCACACCCAAGAGAAATAACCTAAAGCGAAAACTGGATGGGAGAGAAATAGCTGCTCTTAGCAACTGCAAGTGCCACAACAACAACAGCAACCGCAATCATCTGCAATATTACAATTACCACCACCAACTGAACCGCAAACAATAAGCTGGCGGAAACTGCAATGCCGCGACTGCTACTGGTTATCGTGGGAAGCTACCTCTATGCAACCGATACAAGCTGCATCACACCGGACCTTGTTTTGCTAAGTGTAGAAAATGCCAGGAAACAGGCCACAAAACAGGAGACTACAAAGCCGCAAGTGCTAATACGCAGCCACTAGCCATGATATGCTACGAATGTAAGGAGGAAGGACACTATCTGAGTCGGTGTCCGTTTAGGAAGGCCAACTAGGATGGTAAAGCCAGTGGAAGAAAATAAGGAGCTCAGTAGGAACCCAAAGGACGACAACAAGGTCTAAACGGAAGAAGAAGTCCCCGTAATAATAATAAATCTTAGTTCAAGCCCTCTAGGGTTGTATTTCCTTTTGTACTTTACTTTCGGTGCGATGATGTAACCTAAATGCAACAAACACTTTCCTATATTATGAATCTCTATCTTTTCCATTTTTATCACAACCTTTATTTGGTTCTTTTTCCATTTCATTTACCTTATTCATAAACTTGTCATAACAATACACTGATATTCTATTAGTAATTTAGCTATCTTTCTTTCCTGACCAAATAATAGACTACTACCATCCCCATAAGATTAAAATCTATCACCGTCGAGCGAACCGATTCCTCTTGTTACCTTGAAAACATATTTAGGTTGTCATTTCACAAAAACAACACGTTGTACACCATCTAAAACTTCTAGGAAACACAACATTTCTTTGACTGAATCAAGCATCACATTATTTGTCCTCAATTATACATAGCCTAATCAACTATGTCTAATTCAGGGAAAATCATGTCATGAAGAAAATTGTCATCTTTCCAAAATTCTTAATAACAATCTTCATTCAAAAGCGAGTCTTGAGACAAGATAAACTGCTCCTATTACCCACCCTCTTTAGATATCTATACCATATCCCAACATTCCAGTGGAAAACCCGACTTCATGACAAACTCGTAATTACAGAAGAACCGGAGTCTACATGAGAGCGTGAGAACCAAATTCGCGATAGATACCCCCATTAATTCCTTTAGGCCACTCTAACAACTGACTTAGACTTAAATTCCGGGACGGAATTCTGTTTGACTGGTGGGTACTGTAGCAACCTGTAAAAATCCCCTGTGATTTGTAAATGTTAATTATGTATTAAATTACTGTTATAGTTCAATTACCCATTTTTACAAGGAAATTTAAAACTTTTGTTTATTTACTGTACACTAAATCAAAAACAATAATACGTGATTCACAAAATTATGGAACAAGCTCACACGCGCGTCACGACAATTCTAAAACCCACAAATAAACCAAACGAACCCTCATATCGATTCTAGGCCCAACAGACTAAATCCTAAGCCTGTTACTATTCATGGCCCAATCCAACATTTTTATTTCTTTTACCTTTCCATTTCATTCGACTCACATGCAATCACTTGCCCCCGTTTATTCACTAATTCGACACTAAGCATATACTACATTATACACCACTTGAATCCTCACATTTCAAATAATTGAGTTCGACAAACATTATTATCTAATTCGAATATTTAGCACATAAACTAGACCCAAAGTAAATGTCACTCGCAACACGTATCAACTTCCACAATGTTTAACCAATATTATCAAACTCGATTTAACTTAATTTTCCCTAGCATGTTCGACTTTCCATGATCAAATATAAGCTCGAGAGTTCATCTCTCACCCTTTTCCCACAATGTGGCACGTTAAGAGCACTTTGGACTCATTGAAATAAATCGTACGATGCATAATATATTTCTATACTTATACATTTCGGTTTGCACACTTAACTTCACTCCTAAAAAGTCTATGACATCCGAATGCAATATCTAATACTCACTGCTAAGCATTATATCACCGCCAAATTGCTCCAATACCAACTCTCTATGCCATCTAATACATATACACGCATACGTTCATGAATCTCAACCTATTTCCTATCTTAAATCGACGCCTAACTCATCAACTCTATACTTAGATGTACTTGAGTATTCTATCAAAGATTCCTATCCGATTTCTGCCACAATTCACATCAAACCTCCACTTGCACAACTAGTAAATCATACATATTCGATCTCATGGAAACATACATATAAATACGTACAATCTTCTCACTCCCTCACACGTAAAACAATCACTCAAAGTTATATTCACTAAGCATTTCCCTCCTATTAACACCATTCGAAGAGGCCAAGGTCAGTTGCTAGCGTTTGCAGTCATTTCCAAGAATACGAGTTGCCTCAACTCTTTGGTGATCGTTCGAAGCGTATAGCTTGCATATCCTCTGAGTTCTAATCACTTCCTACGTATAACCCTACCTTGAAAGGTGTCGTAAGTTTTCTTCAACTCGTTTCCTATTTATTAGATCATTTTCCATTTCACCATACATCCCATTTCGTTTCTATTCAATTATATATACATTTATTTCATTTTACGCATTCATTCGATTCATTTTACGTTCCTTTGATTTAGATGCTTTCTATCGTTTCATTTTTACGTATGAATAATTGCCTCCTATGATGGATGGCTAGGAAATTGCATAATGTTTTCATTCGATATCTACATATTCAATATTACACATATCGAGTTCATTTTTACGCATTCATTTTAATTATTAACACACGTTAAGCATTGCCTCCTATGATGGATTGCTAGAACATGCGACGTACATACTCACATATTAATATTAATGCATATCGATACCATATCATAACATATTATGTCACGTATCACATATCTCATAATATAGTGGTCATAACTATTTTTTTTAGAACATGTAATGTCGACTAGGAATGGTTCTCTAACAACTAATCCGTACCCAAGACATAAAGGTTTTATGATTCGAATCAATTCTTGATAAGCTAGTCTAATAAGCCACTGGGAAAAACTCTTGATATTAAGCTCGAAAAATCTCTTTTTAAACCTCATTCTAATCGCTACATAAAAATAGTTTTTATTATATGTATATCGAATTGGGCTTGTAAAAGCCCAATAAGCAAATCAAATAAGCTAAGGAAATAAGCACTTTGGAACTATTTTTATGGTCCTAAAATAAGCCCAAATCAAGGCCCAAAACCTTAAGCATTTCGAATAAAAGCCCATAAGCCAAAATAAGTTGTTCATTGTAATAAGCAGTTTTAACCAGTTCAAATAAGCTTTATAAAATAGTAGGAACTCTCGGAAAATATAAAATACAAGTTTTGTAGATTTTGGACCTATTTTGCAAACTATATTTACTATTAGGGACTAAAACTGTCACTCTTGCAAAAGATGGATAGAAACTGTTAAAACAGTAAGTTCAGGTTAAAAATGGATATAACAGTAAATATAAGTCATAAAATGGCATTTTGAATAATTTGGACTTGGTATGTAATTATTTCTAAAACAATGACTAACTGTGCAAATACTCCACAGTTAGGGTTAAAAGTGTAACTTTTAGATACTTAAGTCCTAAACTGTTATTTTTAAAACCTTAGGGTAAGAGCGGATCAAACATTAAATATAAGGTCTTAAAATGTCATGACTTAAACTTTTGGACTAAAAATGTAAAATATATTTTATCAAGGACTAACAGTGTAAAACTGGTAAAAGTACAAGGACTAAACTGTAACTTTATTCCATATTTATTTCTATTGCATATTTTACATTTTTCCACATGCATTCTACATTTTATTCGCATATTTTAATTCCGTAACATTCATATTTTATATAACGAATTTTAACGAGTATAACTTAACGTTTGTTCAACCACTTTCGAAGAAACGATATTTATGATTTAAATAACATAAAAACAGGATAATATTATATATAATATTATTTTTGAACTTTAATCATTTTAAGCATATCATTCACTCGCATTCACAAACCACTTCTTCATCCGATACCTTTTCAATCATTATCCGTATTAGGCCAAAACCGTCAAAATCTCAGACTTCCTTTTTATTATCCAGGTCGTGTGTTGAAGCTGTTCCCATAATACATTTGACATCACGTTATCTTTACCACTACATTCAAGGTGAGTCATAGCCCCACTTTTTATCTGTTTAAATAACTTTATAAACTCTTTGGGGGAGATACATGCTCGTTCTACTTATAGATTTACTCATTTTACCTTAAAGATTTTACTCTGTTGTTACTTCATTCTATTTGCTGTTAAAACATAATTCTTGCCTTTACATGCTTAAGTACCATAAACGTTTATGAATTTCTAGGAGTTCGTATGCCTACATTTAAACATTTTCTTTTCTATCTCTTCGGGAGATACATATTATTAGACATGAACGCAAGTATTTTTCTGTATGCTTTACCTGACGGATATTGCCTAAGTTACCGATTATTGCCTTTATTTAAAGTCCCTCCCAACATGAGCCATTAACCACTGAGGTGGACGCGAATATAGTGAACAGATCTGTGAAGGCTGACTGCTTATTTGAACTATCTAGAAGGTGGCCTTAACTGCTAGTTAGATAGGTTCAAATCCACTTTATTTGAATTCCAATTGGAAATTGGCAATATCCTATAGAGGGCCATAACTCATGCTATTAATTTGGATTGTTCTGACCGTCTGTGCGGTACTGTTAAGGTTTGAGTGTCATGAGACTTAGAGCAATATACTGAATTATAAAAAGTACCGTATTCATGATACGTTACTGCTGGGTCTGCGGAAACGTAGCCCATTTTCATTTAAACTTGAAACTTGTGTTAAACTCTTATGGATTTACTTGCCTTTTGACCCATTTAGGTCAACTATGAACTATGGCATATGGCAACAAAACCACTATTTATTTCATTACTTTTAAGCATGAAACTATTTCAACTGTCTTTCTTATAAACTCCATGAACTCACCAACCTTTGTGTTGACACTTTTTAGCCTATTTATCTCAGGTATATTATGGAGCATTCAAGACACGGAGAGGGCATTAAAACCAAGGATTTTTGGTGTCAAATAAATACTGTCATTTATGTCAAACTTACTTTTGAGAAATCTTAATATATTGAAATTCTCTTTTTACATCTACATTTCTAAATGAATGACAAATGACTTTCAAAACGTCTCTTTGAGTCGTTTTCAGTAATTATGACTATGATCCTACCAGTAATACCCCTACTAGTCTTCCGCTGTTAACTCGAAATTTAGGGGGTGTTACATTAAGCGTAGTTTGCATTATGTGTATAAATGTATTTGTATATTTGGTTGTTTGTGTGATGCACTTGAATATGAACTGTGATGCAGTAGGTTTTAGGTTTCCGCATATAAGGATGAATTAGGTTAAAGGTAGGTTGCGTTATGAGTGTAAAATGTGTTTGTATGCTTGGTTGTTTGTCTGATGCACTTGACTTTGAACTATGATGCAATAGGTGTTCAGTTGCCACGTATAAGGTTGTAATAGGTGTTTGTATGCTTGGTTGATGTTGCGACGCACTTGAATTTGAATTGAGATGCGGTAGATGTTTAGTTTCAGCATATAAGGGTAAATTAGGTTAGGCATAGTTTTTGTTATGTTCAAAAATGTGTCTGTATGCTTGGTTGATGTTGCGATGCACTTGAATTTGAACTGAGATGCCGTAAGTGTTTAGTTTCAGCATATAAGGGTGAATTAGGTTAGGCGTAGTTTTCGTTATGTGCAAAAATGTGTCTGCATGCTTGGTTGATTTTGCGATACACTTAAATTAAAACTGTGATGCAGTAGGTTTTAGTTTCGACATATAAGGGTGAATTAGGTTAGGCGTAGTTTTCGTTATGTGCAAAAATGTGCCTGTATGCTTGATTGATGTTGCGATGCACTTGAATTTAAACTGAGATGCAATAGGTGTTTAGTTTCAGCATATAAGGGTGAATTAGGTTAGGCATAGTTTTCGTTATTTGCAAAAATGTGTATGCATGCTCGGTTAATGTTGCGATGCAATTGAAGCATAGGTTTCCTTATGTGCGTAAAAGTGTTTGTGTGTGTGTTTGAATATCTAATGTAATTGCTGTGATGAAGTGATGAAGTGATGCAGTAGGTTCTGTATGTGACATATAAGTCTAGATTAGGTTAGGATCGTAGCATTTTAAGCATCGAAAAGTGTTTACTTGTGTGTTTGAATATCTGATGTAATTGGTGTGTGATGCAGTAATGCAGTAGGATCTTGTATGTGGCAAACGCTAAATTAGGTTACATGCAGCTGGTGTGATGCAGTAGGTTCTTTTATGTGGCATATAATGCTAGATTAGGTTACACCCGAGGTGTTTTAAGTGTCAAAAAGAGTTTGTATGTATGTTTCAATGTGTGATGCAGTTGTTTTAATGCAGTGATGCAATAACATCATAATATTTATTGCACTAGTTAACAACATTATGATGCAGTACATTGTTTTTCCATGATTAAGAGATTATGCACCACAATTAATTCTCTATTGCATCATTGCTTACATTATATTAAGTGCAATAAAATTACTGCATCACTGTTTACATTACTGCATCATTGTTTATATTACGGCATCACTGTTTATATTATTGCATCACCGCATCACAGATAAATTTGTATCATTGTTTATGTAGGCTATGAGAAGAAGCATCCCAAATTAAAGCATCACCTGCAAAAGGAAAAAGAAATAAGCAAATGACAAAGAAGAAACTGCTATTCACGCATCACCAATAAGTTTCATTCCTCCTGCAGTTGAAAAAGAAAATGAAAAGAGTGAAGGAATTTCTATGACAAATCGTAATTTCAGGTCATTTTCCAAACTTCGAAATTTACTATTCACGGATTACTATTCATCATTTCATTATTCATCGTTTTTGAAGTCAGTTTGCGACTTTGAGATGTTTTCAAAAAATTTACTATTCACAAAACACTATTCATTCCTGGTGTTTTGAAATCAATTACTATATATATCATTAAAAGCTTATAACTACGACGGTTTGCGAAATTTCAACACGATAACTATTTGGACACTCAATTTTTGCAAGAAATGTGATTTTATAATTTTTACAACTTCGTCACACTTTATTTTGTTCTGTCAAAATTTATTTCTAGCTAACTCGATACCCGATAACACATAATATCCAAACCAAGTACTAGCTAAATCTTACATCATTAGACACGATTATTAATTAGCACACACACCTCCCTCCTTTCCCTTGTTTGCCGCCCCATGCCTCCCCCCCCCCCCCCCCCCGCGCTCCTAGCCCACTTTGACTTCAAAATAGACCTAAGCTAGTTTCTAACAATAATCATCACATATCCCCCCCCATTAATACTTCAAGTATACAAATAAATCACACATACAATATCTAACCAAAATATTTAGCTAACAAAAATTCTCTCATCTCCCTCACCATCCTTGTGGTTCGGCCAAAGCAAGAACAAGAAGAAGAGTTCACCAAAATTTCAAGATCAAGTAATTTACAAGTCCTATTAGTGATCCTAGTTAAGGTTTTGGCATAAAAACCCTTGAAGTAATTATATATTTTGCTACAAAAACTCATCAACCTCAAGTAAGTGTTCTAAATAATTTTTCTACTCTTTCATACTTCCATTTAATCTATTTTGATGTTCTAGTAGCAAATCATGCAAATATACATATGTTATGTACCACTTAACACATATTTTTATCACTAAAATGAGTTTAAAGAATTTTATGAGTAATCTTATGAGATCCATCATTTTTGGTGAAGATTAGGAACCCATGACACCCTAAGAAGGTGTATGGTAGGTTTTAGAATAGCTTGGTGTTGATTGGAAGTGATTTGAACAAGTATTGAACTAGTAAAAATGGTTTTAACAAGATATAAACAAGGTTCTGTCCATTTTTGCAATTTCTGGAAAAATCAGTAGACCATGGGTTATTTTGGCTTACAAATTTAGAAAATACACTCACAAACGAAACCGTGGCCGCTGGAATGAGAAAAAACGAGCTTACGACGAAAAAGATACGTTAATTCTAAGTTTGACGACTAAAAACTATTTTCTGAAAAAATAGTGTGCTGTTGCACGATTTTTGATGGGTAAAACGAGCCGTTGAACGCGATCTAGACAAGCCGACATATCAAAAATATATTAGTTCGCTGTAAGACGAAGCCGAGGACAAAAAGAACGTAGAAAACGAGCTTATAACGACCGAGATACAAGCGTTTGAAACCCGACGTTCACAACATATTTTCATCAGCTTTTATTTAAAATGTTCTTAAAGTGTAAAACTGTTTTTGCGAGTAGCCATGTTGGGAGCCATTTTTCTCAATGATCGAGTCAGTTTGAGACATTTACTCTTTGAAGTAAAATCAAGTACTCCCGGCCTATTTTCCAAATTGACCAGCCGTTCGTCAACCGGACTTGTAACGAGTAAGATACGACCTTCCCAATATACCCGAAAACTACACAAAAACAGCAAATTTATCCGACTAACTAACTTGACCATTATTTTTCTTTATAATCGGGACACGTATGGACAAAAGTTCGATGATACGAATTTAAGATATTGTTACAAGCTTTCTAAAAATATGAAGATCGTTTCCTAACACTCAAAATCCACCAACTTACGACTAGCTTTGCGAGGCTACTTAGTCATTTTCTAATAGTTGTTGAAAAATATTAAATTACGACGGAGAACTCTATTATTTTCCAATAAATCATCAAACGACGATCGTGGGATATCGTTACAACGTATTTACACGTAAAATGTTTTATGACTTAACAAGATGTCAAAAATATATTTTTCGACGACAAACGTTATTTTCCAAATTTCACGAGTGGTATCGATAACGTACGTATTTGCATGTGTAGCATCATTTCCTGACTTACATTAGATCATATCATTCATATTAGGTTGCGGTTAGAGATCGTGCCTTATTTCAGTGTATCCACTTTTGTCATCATTACTATTGCATCAGGTGAGTTTTCATAGCCCCGTTTTCAATTTATATTTTCATTTTTTAAACTTGCGGGGGAGAATACATTGCACCATTTTTTTTATGCAGATCAAAGTATCAAATTCAATTACATTGCTTAAGTTACCTCATTGCCATGTTAAAGTCCCCTTTTATTTATCATGAACCGTTAATTACAGAGTAAGCGAGGGTGAGTGAATAGATCTATTGAGGGTGACTCCTCCATCCGGGTTGGTAGATCCAACCAGGTCAAACGGATGCATTTCATTTAATATCAGATTCAGAGTGTTTGGCAAAACACTCTGGTGGGGCCTTCATAATCAGTCTAGCTTCGGGGTCATGAGCTTAAGAGCCAATGTATGATTTTTAATGTAGCATCTTGATCATTTCACTTTATACTTGTGGTTATCGTAGAGATTTACCATTTACATAAACCTATGATTCTCACCAACATTTTTGTCGACCATTTTTAGCAATGTATTTTTAGGTAATTAAGGTATTCGCATCATGGCCTGCATGTGGACATATTTTGGAGTCGCGGTGACGGCGCGTCTCACTTGTATTTTATGCACTTAATTATCGTTTGATTTGTAACAAACTTATTTCCGCAAACATGAATCATCTTTTGGGACCTAGCTTTTGTAAACTCTGAATGTTTTATATAATCAAACGATGTATTTTTAAAACGGCACTTTAGGTCGGTCAATATAACTGTAACTGTTATGCTGTGGCAGTCATGCCCCAGGTATTCCATTCCGCTGCAAATCAGGTATTTGGGGGTGTGACAGATTTGTATCAGAGCTAAGGTTATAGTGAATTAGGTTGTATCACGGACCCTAGACTATAACCACATCATCATAGCATCTCATCATTTCATCATAAGTGCATATTCACTATACATGCGGTTTCATACATACACTATGCGAGTTACTTATACTTATACTTATATATATTTTTATTGACCTGGTTCACAGCGATATTTTTTCACTCAACCACCCTATTATCATTCCAGCAGACTCGGATATTGAGGATGCTTTTTCATCCACTAATACACCTACATCACTACTCTCACTTTCCTATACCTCGACATTCTAATATCACTCACCATTGTTAGATGATAACTCCCACCTATTTGAGGTTTTAGCACCACTTGAGCTAGACTTAGAAGAAACTACCAGATATGACACTGAGACTTTTAAGATTCAGGAGACTGCCCCTATCTTCCCATTATCACCATTGTCATTCCCCTTTTCCACTCCCACATATCGGGAATTAGATGACACCTTGTGGATGGTACCAAGATCGCCAACTCAACAAGAACATCAGCAGATTCCTCAAGAATGGTTTGGGATCTATACTATCTCGGATATGATCGATACACAACTCTAGACCCCACATCAGGACTCATCCCAACTCTATGATGCCGCGACCCTGGATCCACTCAGAGGAGCACCAGGAAGCTTCTAGATTAGACTTATACGCTTACTAGCTTTTACTTTTATCCTAGCCACAGAATGCGTGGCATAGTTCAAGGAAACTTGTAGTATTTTGGTTGTCGTACAACGAACTTACCAAGTGTTGACTCTACTATATGGGTATGGTTGTGCTATGCTTGATATCGGTCTATGTAGGCCGAAATTTTCATTTTATATATTCATGCGTGCTATGATTATATTTATGATATTTTCGTGGTTGCATCTTGTTGTGATTTCACCCCATTTATACATGTCATGGTTGCGTATATGTGAGTGTAATGATCTTTACTACTTATAAATTCTTATGGTCTCTTATGATTTTGAAGAGTTATGTCAAAGCAAGCCGCTCCAGCCATGACACAAGCCACTGTTGAACAAATCATTGCCAAGAGCATAGCTACAGCCCTCGCCAAAAATCTTACTCACGAGGAATTTATGGATTGCAATCCCCACACCTTTAGCGGAACTGAAGGCGCGAGATGATTTTACAAATGGTTCGAAGAAGTAGAAACAATATTTCGAGGTGATAACTGTCACAAGGAAGACAAAGTTAAGTTCGCCACTTGCACTTTTCAGGATCGTGCCCAGGAATGGTGGACCAAATATGTTCAGATAGTAGGGGTTGACGCTGCTTACTCAATCTCTTGGGATAAACTACGAAGGATGATGACTTTAGAATATTGTTCAAGAAGCGAATTACAAGCAATAGAACAGGAAATCCTAGACTTTACCATGGTAGGAGATGATGTTGCCAAATACACTGATCGTTTTTACGAATTAGCACGACTAGGCCCTGCAATGGATGAACCGGAATGCAAGAAACTTGAGAGGTATATCGGGGGACTCTCCCCTGAAATTCGTATATTGGTCGCCTCATTAGAACCCGATACCATGTCTAAAGCTAACCGTATGGCGATCGAGGCAAAGGAACACATAGCTCACACCAAGGCCGTAGGAAACAATAATGACAACAAACAAAAATGGAACAACAACAACAACAACAACAACAACAACAACAACAACAACAAGAGAAAGTGGGACAATAATCAAGGTGGAAATGCTACCCAACAACCACCAAAGAGACAAGAAGTTGCCAAGGCCTATGCTGCAGGCCCAACTGAAAAGAAAGGTTACAAAGGTACCCTACCCAAATGCAACAAGTGTCAAAATCATCATAACCATGGGCATTGTCTTAATCCTTGTGGTAACTATAAGAAGATTGGTCATTCGACTAGAGAATTCAAGTTTCTAATCATTGCCGGAAATCAGAAACCTCCAGTGACATGTTTTGGCTGTGGGGAGATAGGACATTACAGGAATGAATGTCCAGAACAAGGAAATCAAGGGAATGGGAACCAAGGTGGAATAGCTCGTGGGAGAGCTTATATCACCGGAGGAGGAGATTGCCAGGACATCAACAACATTGAGGACGACAACACTGTTTAAGAACAAGGAACCTCTTTCTTAATAATAAACCATAAACGGAGCCCTCTAGGGTTGTATTTCTTTAAGTAGTCTATCTTAAGTACTTTCTTGTAACCTCGTTGTATTATGTATCTTTCTATCTAATGTAATCTCTATCTTTTATCATCTTCACAAGAACCACAACCTTTGTTTATTTCATTTCCTATCCCATTTGCCCAATTTTCAATCATTTCGCAACAACATACCGCTATCCTAGTAGGGATTAGGCAAATTTCATCTTGACTATAGGCTATTACCATTCCATAAGATTATCCACACACGTCCTAAAACCCATTCAACATATTTTATTACAAGATATTTTACTACCGCTTTATAAAGCTGTCTCACATTACCTTATCTCAAGCTATTTTACTACCATCTCAGGAAATTATTTCACAGAATTTTTCAAACGAGTTATATTACTACCACCTTATAAATTGATATTCTGTCATCCTACCAACTATTTACTACTATTTTACCAAACAACACGTTGAACATCATCTAAAACTTTTGAGAAACATAAAGCTACTTGGACTAAACCGAGCATCGCATCATTAGTCCTCAATTATACATAGCCTGATCACCTATGTCTAATTCTGGAAGAATTATGCCATGAAGGAAGAAATCATCTTTTCAAAAATTCTTAATAACAATCTTCATTCAAAAGCTTTGTAACCAAATAAAATCTTTCATAAACATCCCGTTTGGCAAACCCTCTCTAGGTACCTACACCACATGTCACTCACTCAACCGCTAAATTGGATTTTTACCATTGACCTTTCTAGGAAAGACTTTCCATCTACGAGGAGTATTCCATGACATAAGAAAACGATGAAAAGATTACGAAACCACAAACAAGGACTAGAAATATATAGTAAGTTGATTCGCATCGCAACAGAAAACATAAGATCTCACGAGGCAATCCAAATCACTATCTTTGGCATAGTCACCAAATCCTATCATTTCAGAAGTACTAGTTAGACCAAGTAAGACAACAAACCTAAGACATGATCCATTTTAGGAATGACCAAGTAAGTTGAATAATCGTAATTGCAAGTCTTGCCTTGGAAAGGCATGATACAATTTTGGAAACGCAGGAAATTGCACCCTAGGTATATTGGACCGTTTAGGATTCTAGCTAGAATCGGTCGACTGGCATACAGACTTGAGCTTCCGTCAGAGCTCAATAGCGTACATAACACATTTCACGTTTCAAATCTCAAGAAGTGTCTTCCAGACGAATCACTCGTAATTCCATTAGAAGAAATTCAACGCGATGATAAGTTCAATTTCGGGGAGGAACCAACCGAAATCATGGACCGTGAGGTCAAACAGTTGAAGCAGATTCGAATTCCTATCGTGAAAGTTCGCTCGAATTCTCGAAGAGGTCCCGAGTTTACTTGGGAGCGGGAAGACTAGATGCGACTCAAATATCCACATCTTTCACCAAATCCACTCTAAAGACCAACACTAACTGAATTCAGGGACTGAATTCCTTTTAGGGTGGAAGACTGTGACAAATCGTAATTTCAGGTCATTTTCCAAACTTCGAAATTTACTATTCATGGATTACTATTCATCATTTCACTATTCATCATTTTTGAAGTCAGTTTTCGACTTTGAGATATTTTTAAAAAATTTACTATTCACGAAACACTATTCATTCCTGGTGTTTTGAAATCAATTACTATATATATCGTTAAAAGCTTATAACTACGACGGTTTGCGAAATTTCAACACGATAACTATTTGGACACCCGATTCTTGCAGGAAATGTGATTTTATAATTTTTACAACTTCGTCACACTTTATTTTGTTTCGTCAAAATTTATTTCTAGCTAACTCGATACCCGATAACACATAATATCCAAACCAAGTACTAGCTAAATCTTACATCATTAGACAAGATTATTAATTAGCACACACACCTCCCTCCTTTCCCTTGTTTGCCGCCCCATGCCCCCCCCCCTCCTAGCCCACTTTGACTTCAAAATAGACCTAAGCTAGTTTCTAACAATAATCATCACATGTCCCCCCCCCCCCCATTAATACTTCAAGTATACAAATAAATCACACATACAATATCTAACCAAAATATTTAGCTAACAAAAATTCTCTCATCTCCCTCACCATCCTTGTGGTTCGGCCAAAGCAAGAACAAGAAGAAGAGTTCACCAAAATTTCAAGATCAAGTAATTTACAAGTCCTATTAGTGATCCTAGTTAAGGTTTTGGCATAAAAACCCTTGAAGTAATTATATATTTTGCTACAAAAATTCATCAACCTCAAGTAAGTGTTCTAAATAATTTTACTAATCTTTCATACTTTCATTTAATCTATTTTGATGTTCTAGTAGCAAATCATGCAAATATACATATGTTATGTACCACTTAACACATATTTTTATCACAAAAATGAGTTTAAAAATTTTTATGAGTAATCTTATGAGATCCATCATTTTTGGTGAAGATTAGGAACCCATGACACCCTAAGAAGGTGTATGGTAGGTTTTAGAATAGCTTGGTGTTGATTGGAAGTGATTTGAACAAATATTGAACTAGTAAAAATGGTTTTAACAAGATATAAACAAGATTCTGTCCATTTTTGCAATTTCTGGAAAAATCAGTAGACCATGGGTTATTTTTGCTTACAAATTTAGAAAATAAACTCAAAAATGAAACCGTGGCCGCTGGAATGAGTAAAAACGAGCTTACGACGAAAAAGATACGTTAATTCTAAGTTTGACGACTAAAAACTATTTTCTGAAAAAATAGTGTGCTGTTGCACGATTTTTGATGGGTAAAACGAGGCGCTGAACGCGATCTAGACAAGCCGACATATCAAAAATATATTAGTTCGCTGTAAGACGAAGCCGAGGACATAAAGAACGTAGAAAACGAGCTTATATCAATCAAGAAACAAGTGTAAAACTGTTTTTGCGAGTAGCCATGTTGGGAGCTATTTTTCTCAATGATCGAGTCAGTTTGAGACATTAACTCTTTGAAGTAAAATCAAGTACTCCCGGCCTATTTTCCAAATTGACCAGCCGTTCGTCAACCGGACTTGTAACGAGTAAGATACGACCTTCCCAATATACCCGAAAACTACACAAAAACAGCAAATTTAGCCGACTAACTAACTTGACCATTATTTTTCTTTATAATCGGGACACGTATGGACAAAAGTTCGATGATACGAATTTAAGATATTGTTACAAGCTTTCTAAAAACGTGAAGATCGTTTCCTAACACTCAAAATCCACCAACTTACGGCTAGCTTTGCGAGGCTACTTAGTCATTTTCTAATAGTTGTTGAAAAATATTAAATTACGGCGGAAAACTCTATTATTTTCCAATAAATCATTAAACGACGATCGTGGGATATCGTTACAACGTATTTACACGTAAAATGTTTTATGACTTAACAAGACGTCAAAAATATATTTTTCGACGATAAACGTTATTTTCCAAATTTCACGAGTGGTATCGATAACATACGTATTTGCATGTGTAGCATCATTTCATGACTTACATTAGATCATATCATTCATATTAGGTTGCGGTTAGAGATCGTGCCTCATTTCAGTGTATCCACTTTTGTCATCATTACTATTGCATCAGGTGAGTTTTCATAGCCCCGTTTTCAATTTATATTTTCATTTTTAAAACTTGCGGGGGAGAATACATTGCACCATTTTTTTTATGCGGACCAAAGTATCAAATTCATTTACATTGCTTAAGTTACCTCATTGCCATGTTAAAGTCCCCTTTTATTTATCATGAACCGTTAATTACGTAGTAAGCGAGGGTGAGTGAATAGATCTATTGAGGGTGACTCCTCCATCCGGGTTGGTAGATCCAACTAGGTCAAACGGATGCATTTCATTTAATATCAGATTCAGAGTGTCCGGCAAAACACTCTGGTGGGGCCTTCATAATCAGTCTAGCTTCGGGGTCATGAGCTTAAGAGCCAATGGATGATTTTTAATGTAGCATCTCTATCATTTCACTTTATACTTGTGGTTACCGTAGAGATTTACCATTTACATAAACCTATGATTCTCACCAACATTTTTGTTGAACATTTTTAGCAATGTATTTTCAGGTAATTAAGGTATTCGCATCATGGCCTGCATGTGGACATATTTTGGGGTCGCGGTGACGACGCGTCTCACTTGTATTTTATGCACTTAATTATCGTTTGATTTGTAACAAACTTATTTCCACAAACATGAATCATCTTTTGGGACCTAGCTTTTGTAAACTCTGAATGTTTTATATAATCAAACGATGTATTTTTAAAACGGCACTTTAGGTCGTTCAATATAACTGTAACTGTGATGCTATGGCAGTCACGCCCCAGGTATTCCATTCCGCTGCAAATCAAGTATTTGGGGGTGTGACAATTTCTGAAGAAGAAAAGAAAGTTATTGAATACTTGCTAAGTACCAGTAATGATGGAAAGTATATTTAATTTCAAAAATTGCACTGCATCACGGTTTATATTCTACTGCATCACTGCTTATTTGTTACCGCAATACTGTTTTCATATTGTTCAATGAGGTCACACGTAGTGCATTTTATTTGTCAAATTGTGCTTGTATGTGCAGTTGTATGTATGATGCACTTGATGTAAAGAAGTGATGCATTAGATGTTTTATAATGGATTTTGTTTGATCATGTTACAGGTAGAAATGAAGACGAAAATAGCAGATTAAGATATGATGAATATACAATTGATCTCGTAAGTAAAAGGATTAGACGATTAGTTGATTTTTACTGCATCATGGTGTTATAATTAGTGCATCACAATGAAAACAATATATCACTTTAATACTCTATTATAAATTATCACATATAAATATGTATGTTGACTGCTTGATGAGGAATAAACACCTAAGATGCAATGAGATGTTTAACGCATAGTCGTGGTACTTTTTAGGAAGAGTTAAAGAAAGAAGGCGTAGGTCAAAGATGATAAATCCATCTGTTGCGAGCAAAGCACACGACAAAGATGATTCTTAAAGTATGAATAAGAAAAAGGCGGAAGTCTTGGCAGGCGCAGAGGCATATAACAAGCTGCAAACAGTAGATTTCAATCCTCTAATACCAAATGATACACTCAAATTGAAAGACAGAATGATACAAAGGATTGTTAAACGCGTAACAAGGATTCTCGCATGATAGTTGTGGATCATTAAAAAGAATGTTTAAATTCTATTGGATGTAATACGTTGGATTACTGAATGTTTAATACTAAGTATTGTACATCTCAATGGTGACAATGTTTGTTTAATATTAATTAATTTTGATTACTGTTGATATCTGAATAAACATAGACGCACTAAATTATAAACAGTGTTGCACTGAAAATACTAGTGTATCATAGTGTATACAACTGGTGCATCATAATGTGTATATCAAGTGATCACAATGATGTAAATTTACTGCATCAAAATGTATAAATCTTCTGCATCACAATGTTACAAATATTTTTAAAATTATACTGCATCACAATATTGTTTAACTGCATCAAAAAGTTATCATAATACTGCATCAGAATATTATCATATTACTACATGCAGAACACTGTGATGCACGGACATATAACAATGATGCAGTAACATTATAACTATGATGTACTAAACATAAGCACAGAACATTGTGATGCATTGCATGCAAACACAATGATGCACCAGAAATGACAATGTGATCCACTGACATATCATATTGATGCAGTAACATTATAACTATTATCCACTGGATATACACACAAAGACATTGTGATGCACCACATGCAAACATAGTGATGCACTAGAAAACGACATCGTGATGCACTGACATATAACAATGATGCAATAACATTATAATTATGATGCACCAGAAATTAAAATATGATGCAGTACACATTTAATGTTTGGTAATCAATGTTGTACGTATTATAATCGAAAACTTGTATTATAAGTAATGCTTTAATATCTACATATACCTTGTGGTAGGGGTAGGGTCTGTCTACAGTCTACCTCCCCCATACCCTGCCCCGGCGGGATTGGGTTTGTTGTTGTGTGCTTTAATATCTACACAGTACAAAAATGTATATATCTACTGTAATTCAATGTTATAAATCTACTGCATCATAATGTATATATCTCTTGCATCACAATGTTATAAATATATTGCACACAATGTATAGATATGCTCATCACAATATATATATGTATTGCATCAAAATGATATAAATATACTATATCACAATGTATAAATCTCCTGCGTCATAATGTATACATCTACTGCATCACAATGTCATTTTACTGCATCATGATGCATTAATATGAACAGAAAATATATTGAGAATAATTACTGAACACTAAGGTATTATTGGATTGATGTTTGATAATAGATACTATAACTTTACAACTGAAAAATGCTTTAACATCTACACAGTATAAATTAGAAACTTGTCCATGTCATGCACCAAACGATCAATATTTGATTCAAAAATCTCATACAAATTGAAAACTTCACTCTGCAAGCTCAAATATGGTGCACCAATAGGCGTGCCATATCCTAATCACGTAGGTATGCTGGGATCAAGTGAAAAACTGTGATGAAGTAATAAAAATAATTCAATAGGGGAAATGATGCAGTAAGCTAAAAATTTGTGTTGATATTACATACGTGATACATTGTAGAGCCACTATCACTTCTATTTCCCTTCTCAACCTCACTATCATGAATTGAATATTTCTTTGTATTGTCAATTTGAACAAAACTCATTGAAATACAATGTTTATATGAAGCAAACATCCCATCCTACACATCGAAGAATAGTGTTCGAGTGTATAGTCTATATGTGTCTTGATAAATAATTATGATGCAGTGAATTTTAAGTGTTGATGCAGTGAACACATAATGCATCAACATTTCATAAGTACTGCATCACATATAAAACTACAAATACTTGCATATATGTTCAAAAGATAATACCAAAGGTTGACCATAACACAGATTGGATATTTAAAAGATCTATTATACAAACTTAGGGAAGCTTATATGTTCCATAGCAAAGATAATAACCAACACAAAGTTGTGTTAAAACTATTAGTTTATAATTCTTACCGTATTGTTCCAACCATTCTTTTTTGCAAATGCCTTTTCATCTTCTTCTCTGGTGAAACTGTGTGCATCATCACCAACATTTGCATAAGGATCCCCTCTGTACGTCAAACCCATCAATGGATTTTCCCATCTACATCAATAAACATGATATTTTGTCATTATTGTGTCGTGGCCAGGTTGACAAGCTTAAGAATTTAGTAGTAGACATCCACAATTGTTTCTTTCCTTAAAACAAAACAGGAATGAGATACCGGGTGGCTATTTTTAGCTAAAACGAAAAAGGCTCAAATTGGTCGAAAGATGGTCAAAATGTACTCATATGTTGAAAACCCTTAATAATGTGTACTAGTTTAGGTAAGAGTTACAAAAGAAATAGAAAAAGCGTAGTACTTGTGTGTGGACATAAAATTGATTTTCCACTTAGCAACCTTTCCGGCTCCTTGATGTAAAGCTGTTTGAGCAGGTGAATAAATAAGAACCTGCCGACATTCACGAAAGTTATGTTATTATCATACTTGAGATGCCAACATATAACTAAATATACATGTCTTTTCTTGATAAAATAACGAAACATTAGCTAATGCATCTGCATTTGTCAAAAACAAATACCCGTTGCATCAAATTTTAGAACAACTACATCATACATAGAATTATACACGCAAACATCTTTTAATCAAAACATAAACATAAAATAATCTTTTAGATCTATATATGCCACAAACAAAAACCTACTGTATCAGCATTTCAGGACAATTGCATCACACGTACAACTTTACATAGACATAAGTCTTTTCCACTACATCACACATTTACGCACATAATACAACCAATGTTTAGCTTAATTCATCATTATATGAGACAACTAAATACCTACTGCATTAAAATTCAAATTCATGTGCATCGCACATACAACCAAGCAGAAAAACACATTTCTACACATAAAACAACCAACGTTTAGCCTAATTCATCTATATACGCGAAAATTGAACATCTGTTGCATCTCAGTTAAAATTCAAGTGCACCGCACATACAACCAAGCAAACAAACATATTTCCGCACATATTGCAAACTAAGTTTAGTTTAATTCATCATTACACGCGACAACTGAACACCTACTGTATCACAGTTCAAATTTCAATGCATCGCACATACAACCAAGCATACATACACATAAAACAACCTACGAATAGCATACTGCATCATAATTGAAATTCCAGTGCATTGCACATACAACCAAGTAGCCAAACACAAATTGATGCATCACAGTTATAAAATACACATATAAATCTTTTCTACTAAAACCATGACCAAAAAAATTGAAGATTAATAATTGACGCATCACAGTGTAAAATTAGCGCATCACAGTTATAAAATTTCATTGAGACATTTTATCAAACACTTTATGTGCAACTTTACTAAACACTTTTTATCTATTTTTTTCTATAACAGAACTAGAAAGAAACTCATAATATTACATATCTAAATCAGTAGCAACACAAAAATAAGCATATTATTCAAAATACGATTAATGAACATCATATACATGCAATTAAAGATCCATATAACCATATTAATTGACTGTTACAATTAAAAATAATTGATAAATCTTACTAGGTCTTGGGTGGGGAACGATGGTGAACAGTGGGGAAAGTATGGTGGTGATAATCGACAGTGGTGAATGGTGGTGAGAACGGTGGTGATAATGGAGGGGAGAACAATGGGAGAGGGAGAGTTATCGAGAGATCTGTGTGTGTGTGTGTGTTTGGTTAGGATTGAACACAAAAAGATAAAAAAAGATAATAGGAAAAAAGATATTATATACCCTAAGGGTAAAATGACAATTATACCCCCGACAGTTATAAAAAAAGAGGGGGTGGTGAGGGGACACGTGGCACAATTTGGTGGCTTCCTAGCCTTTTTATTTTAGCAAACTTTTTATTTTACCCCATCTCTCTCTCTCTCTCTCTCTCTCTATATATATATATATATATAATATATATATATATATATATATATATATATATATATATATATATATATATATTATATATATATATATAGGTATAGGATCATGAGAAAAGTTGATCTCGGTAGAAAAGTGTGATGCACCGGTTTTTTTAATTGTGATGCACCACACTTTTTATTCTTGTGCATCACAGTTAAAAAAAATGGTGCATCACACTTTTTATTCTGTTGCATCACAGTTAAAAAAACCGGTGCATCACACTTTTCTCACTTTTTCTACCTAAATGCACTTTTCTCTAGATCCAATCATGTGTGTGTGTTTGTGTGTATAAAATCCTACTCACTACCATTTTATTTACCAATGAATACCCTTTAAACTTAACATTTTTTTACACAACTTTACATTATATACTCTCTACTCTAAATACCATTTTAACTAAAAAAATGTCTCAACAAAACACCCCGGGAACTCAAAAGTTTTAGTTTACGTTTTTAAGTATCGCTATAATTTCGTACGTGTACATTTTTAATTATTTGTGTAACGTTTTTATTTTATGAAATACAGTTTTAGTTTTTAATAAATAAAAGAAATGGTTTGAATGGTGAGTGTGATGAGATTGACAATGGTGAATGGTGAGTGGGAGTGTGAGTCAAAAGTTAAAGAGAAAAGCTGATGTGACGCGGAGATGAAAGGTGAGTGAATGTATTTTCTGCTGGTTTCTTTTGATCAGTTCCCAATAGGGTGAGGATAATCAATGGTACCGGATATCACTTGAAATCGTGTTATCACTTTCCAATAGAAACTATTCGACCCTATGTCTGGGTTACACGAATATCTCTATGGGATAAGACCAAGTGGTGTTCTTATTTTAGGTACAAATCAAGAACCTGTTTGCTTTCAAGTGTTTATATTTCGTGTTGTTCTCCTCATGCAGATGTGTTGATCTCTATTAATAGGATCGATTTACTCAAACCTAGTCAATGGAATTATGAAAATTAATTGGTCAATTAATCTCCTCATAATTTTCCTCCATTCTAATCATGCTGGTTACAAGACCAAGTCATAATAGTCTTAATTACGAGTTTGAAACTGCCCATAATTAGGTCAAAGTAGTTACAAACTCATTCCAGCAGTACTAGCTGTAGTAACTAATGCCACCAGTAGTAACTTGCTACAGCAGTACTAACTTAGTACTAGCAGTAGTAACTCTTCTCTAGCAATACTAACTTAGTACTAGCAGTAGTAACTCTCTTGAAGGATTGAACCTTCTAATGAGTTACTCCCAACCACTATTAGAGTCAGGGTAATCAAGGACTTAATGGGTGTACACTCCGTACCTCCAAACCCATTTCCAAGTATGATCATATCCCTCAATTGAACTAAATTTCAAACAATCCTCCCTAATTTAGTACAATTCCTTTTGCATGAAAATAAACATAAAACAAAACATGTGCATAAATGATAATATCTTGAAGATTGAATTCCCATCTTAGTACATTACACGTTCAAATACTCGAAAATTAAGGTGTTCTAAGAATTGAACCCTTCAACCCATCCTAATACCTGAAGATAAAATACACACAAGTTTTCAAACACTTAAATGCTCCTGACACTAAATAAGCCATGTGTCCATATCCAATTAACAAATTTTGAAAGAGCCAAAAGTCCAAAGCTCCCTGAAGCAGCAAAACTTCAACATTCACATAGGTGGTTCCTCTTTATTTATGCTCCTGCTTAGCACTTTTTCAAAGAAATTATCCATTAAGAAGTAAAGACTTGATCCTCCTTTTCAGCAGGTTCTGAGCACAACCTTGGGATGATTGTAAAACATGTGCTCCAATCCACTGAATGTTCAGCTTTCCACATTGAAATCAACTCCCAAGTTTCCTCAGGAGGGAGTTGGGTGTCTTAGCATTCAGTGACTAAGTTGGACTTTAAATCCATCCCTTTAGCAGACTGTAAAACCAAGTCTCTAGCCAAACCCTTCATCAAGTGATCAGCTAAAATTTGTTGAGATCTTACAAACTCTATAGATACCACCCCATTCATGATAAGCTCACGAATCATGCTATGCCTGACACCTAAGTGTCTAGACTTCCCATTGTACATCTAACTATAAGCCTTTGCCAATGTAGCAGCACTATCACAATGGATAGAAATAGGTGCTATAGGTTTAGGCCACAATGGAATCTCAAGAAGCAAGTTTTTCAACCATTCAGCTTCTTTACCAGCAGCTGCTAAAGCCACAAATTCAGATTCCATTGTTGAACTGGTGATGCAAGTTTGCTTCTTGGATGCCCAAGAAATTGCACCTCCACCAAGTAGGAATACCCAGCCACTGGTAGACGAAGTGTCTTCAGTGTTACTGATTCAACTTGCATCAGTGTATCCTTCTAATACAGAAGGATAACCAGTATATGAGAGACTATAATCTATAGTCTTTTTCAGATACTTCAGTACCCTCTGAACTGCTTGCCAGTGATGAACACTACGATTACTAGTATACCTGCTCAGTTTACCCACTGCAAAAGCAATATCAGGTCTTGTACAAGTCATGGCATACATTAGGCAGCCAATCACCCTAGAATACTCAAGTTGAGATACAACCTTACTAGTATTAGGCATCAGCTTCTCACTTGTATCCATATGAGTACTCACTAGAGTACAATCAAGGTAATTAAATTTCCTCAACACCTTCTCAATGTAATGAGACTGAGAGATAGAAATTTTGTTACTTTCATGTTTAATCCTTATTATACCAAGGATAACATCAGCCACCCCCATGTCCTTCATGGAGAACCTTGATGACAAAAATTCCTTTGTCAGGTCAACCTGATTTTGGTCAGTGCCAAAGATCAGCATGTTAATAACATATAGGCAAATGATGACTCCTTTACCAGATTCATCAAATTTGCTATATACACATTTTTCAGCTTGATTAAGAAGATAACCATTTGACAAAACCACTTCATCAAATTTTTGATGCCATTGCTTAGGTGCCTACTTTAGTCCATACAGAGACTTAATCAGTTTACACACATTGTTTTCATTACCAAGCATGATGAAGCCCTAAGGTTGGTTCATATAAACCTACTTATCTAATCCACCATTCAAGAAAGCTGTCGTCACATCCATCTAATGAATAATCAGATTGTAAATTGATGCCAAAGTAATCAGCAATCTTATGGTACTGAAACGTGCCACAGGGGCATAAGTATCAAAGTAGTCTATGCCTGACTTTTGTTTAAAGCCCTGAATGACTAGTCTAGCCTTGAACTTTTCAATAGTTCCATCTACCTTCATTTTCCTTTTGAAATTCCATTTGCAACCTAGAGGTTTGCAACCAGGTGGTAGATCAGCCAACACCCAAGTGTTGTTGCCTATGATGGAATCCATTTCATCATTAATTGCTTCTTTCCAGAAAGTAACATCCTCGGACTTCATTGCTTCATCAAATGTTTTGGGATCATCCTCAAAAATGAATAAATAGGAGTATTGGTCAAAGACCTCATCCCTTGTTCCTTCAATTAGATATAATTAAAACTCGGGTCCAAGTGACTTTGGTGTCCTGACCCTATTGTTCCTTTTGAGCTCAGGTTCAGGTTGTTGTACCACAACCTCATCAGAGACCTCTGAAACACCAATGTCATTAGTTCCATTTGGAATCCTTTGACTTGGTCTAGGGACTGATGAGAATCTATTCTCATCAAATATTGCATCCCTTGATTCAATTATTGAGTTAATTAAAACAGACTCATTAGGTTTAATAACATAGAACCTATATGCCTTGGAATGCTCAGCATATCCAACAAAGATGCATTCAATGCCTCTTTCACCCAAAGTTTTCTGCTTTGGATCAGGGTGTCTTACAACAGCTCTACAACCCCAAACCCTGAGAAAGTTCAGGTTGGGTTTTCTTTTAGTCCAGAGTTCATAAGGGGTAACTTTGTTCCTTTTATTGGTGATGAACTCAAATAAGTACATTTTATTACTATCATTTATCCTATTAATTTGACTTGTTTTACTATATTATGTATGAGGATTGATACTTAATCGTTTACTTTTGTAATTCTCAGGTAAAAACAAGCATTTGGTGAAACTTGGCGATTTTGGACTAATAATGGAGCAAAACGTACATAAAGTGGAAGTCTACTGACATGGACAAGATCAAGTCAATTCTGCTCCAGATGCGCCGCATCTCACTATCAACATGCGCCGCATCTCTATCAAGATATCACCAGATACGATCCAAGATACAAGAGGACATGCGCCGCATCTAATAAAGAGTTACGCCGCATCTTCTGGCGGTGTACGAATATTCCTGAATATTATAATCTTGGACCCCACGCGAAGTTAAGTACATGCGCCGCATCTACTTAAGTAGATGCGCCGCATCTTCCCTCAGACACAAACTATAAATACCCCGTAGACCAGACGCATAAAAAAGATTCGGAAGTTCGAAAACCTAAAGACCGAACAGGAGAGAAGGACGAATTCAGTCAAGAAGGCAGCACAAGACACACCCAAATCGAAGATACAAGAGCTGTAAGAAGGTGCTGCATGTATTTAATTCATTAAGTAGTTTTGTTTTATTGTTTTAGCAAACTTTAATTCATCAGGATTGGTGGCTTGTGTAATGTGACAACGGAAAGATTGCACTCCCTTTAATACTTGCTTTCCCATCAATTAAAGTTTATATGTTGATGTCTTTGGTTACTACTTATTAGTGCATTGACCACCTCTGTGTTTATTAGTGGCTTGCGGGCACCCGACTGCGGGACAAGGTGTGGCTCCCACGGTTGTTTCTAAATTGATCACTTAGGAATAACTTTTAGACATAAGTCGTCATTAAGGGTTTACTCGCCGATGAGAATAGGACCAACGAGAAAGGGTTAATTACATACACTTCATATAAAGCTATCAATAAAACAAGTGACAATCTACTTAATCATAAGGACAGCCCTCTTATTGTCTCAAGTATCTATCTGTGTACGTGTGTGCTACTTGCTGATTCGTGCCTATTTGTTTATTTTATTATTTAATTGCAAACAAAACTGTGCCAGTCTCTCAGGCTGAAACCCCCTTGCGTTAGGATATTAAAATACTGATTAGATTAACGAGATTATACGTTCCACTCTTAGTGATCGACACTCTACTTACCATTATCTTCATACTGACCGGGTACACTGCTCGTTAAGTGTGTGTGTTATTGATAAGTCGGCTAAATATAAATTTAAAACTTGAGTAGGCATTAAAACTGCTAAACCGCAACGACACATCACGCGCATCAAGTTTTTGGCGCCGCTGCCGGGGAGTGAATTGTTATTTTCTGTTAATTTGATTAGTATTTTAATTAGGTTTTTCTTTTTATTAGATTAATTGCATCATTGTACTATTTTGCATATTTGTTGTATTGTGTGTTATTTGTTTGCTTTTGTTTTTATTTTTGAGTGTTTTATTTTTTGTTTCGTGTGTTTAATTTTTATTTTTATTTTTCGTATTTTTCTGTTCTGCTATCGTTGTACTGTGCTAAATCAAACGATACGGCGCATCTGATCTCTCAGATACGGCGTATTGCGTTTAATTTTTTTTAATACAACGCGTTTAATTAATTCGATACGACGCATCTTTTCCCCAAGATACGGCGTATCTGTTTTTAACAAGAAAATTTTTCTAAGCGATAAAGTAATACGACGCATCTGCTTTTGCAGATACGGCGTATCTGTTTTTGATAAAAAATTTTTTCTAAACGTTAACGCCATACGACGCATCTTCTTTTGAAGATACGGCGTATCTATTATTTTAATTAAAAACAGTTTGCGAATTATTAAACAAATACGGCGTATCGATTTCCGTCGATACGGCGCATCTTACTGAATCAAAAATCTTTTATTTTTAAACGTAACGAAAATACGGCGCATTAACTTTCGTTAATACGACGCATTTAATTTTAATTAGATAAACTGATTTTTGATTAATTAATTCGATACGGCGCATTCATAAATTCTAAGCGGCGTATCTATTTTCTGGATAAAGTCTGATTTAATTTTAACGATCATAAGATACGGCGTATCCAACTTTTTGGATACGGCGCATCGTCTGCAGATATCAGTAACTTTAATTTTTCGTATTCCGTTTTCGTTATTAATTATCTGATATACTACTTTCTCGAGCATACCCTACTGATATTTTTGTGTTGATTTCAGGAAGTGCATGACCAGGAGTTCTACGAAGAACTTGATTCAACCTTTCGAAGATCCTGAACGAGCCCTACATTCGCTTAAAAGGCTTTTCAACACAAGAAGCTTTGATCTTTCAAGTTCACTCGAGCTTGATTATTTTTCTGAAGAGAAGGAGGAAGTTGAAACAGAAACAATGGGCGAAAACACTACTATGGAGGAATACATGAACAATACCCGTGCTGATTACACTTCAGGAGTTGCTAGACCTAAGTTTGATGACAAGTCAAAATTTGAGTTGAAAGGTCAGTTTCTCAAAGAGCTCAGAGAGAATGCTTTCAGTGGGACGGAACAAGAGGATGCTAATGAGCATGTTGAAAAAGTCCTGGAGATTGCAGATTTGTTTACTACAGAAAGTGTCAATACCGATCAACTCATGCTAAGAATCTTCCCAATCTCACTAAAAGGAGCTGCTAACAAGTGGCTAAGGAATGAACCTGCTAGTTCAATCACTACGTGGGAAGGTTTGAAAAGCAAATTCCTGAAGAGATATTGTCCACCTGCTAAGACTGCTAAGAAGATGGAGGCTATCAATAGTTTCAAGCAAGAGCCTGATGAAACCCTTTATCAAGCTTGGGAACGATTTAAAGATTTATTGATAAAATGTCCTCAACACTATCTAACCCCTATGCAGGAAATAATATTGTTTTATCAGGGATTGGACGTGCCTACAAGACAGATTTTGGATGCTAAGGGAGCTGTACCTCAGATGAGTGCAACTAATGCTAGGAAAGCGATCCAAGATGCTGCTGATCATTCTCAGAAATGGCACGATGGGACCTCTACTAGATCTAAGAGCAGCACTAATTTTGACGGGATTGCTGCTATTCAAGCTCAATTGGATAAAATCAGTAGAGAAATGAAGAAGCGCGATGAAAGAGCATATGCAGCCCAAGTTGGATGTGAAAAGTGTGAAGGACCTCACTACACTAAGGATTGCCCGAGCAAGAATGAAAGTGAGACGTTTGAAGAAGCTTATTACACCCAATTTGGACAACCATTCCGACCTTCAGCAAGATTTAGGGAAGCTAGTCCGGGATTCTATCAAAAGAACAACTTCAATCCCGCTTATCAAGAGAGGAGGCAGACTTTAGATGATACTTTAAAGCAAATTATGGCCGATGCTGCTAAAAGACATGAAGAGAATACTGCTATGATCAAGGAAATTCGAGCTTCAACGGACACTACTACAAGAAATCAAGGAGCTTCGATCAAAGCATTAGAACAACAAATTGGTCAAATGAGCAAAGTTCTTCAAGAAAGGGGATATGGAAGCTTACCGAGCTCGACTGAAACAAATCCAAGAGATCATGTCAAGGCCATAAGCACCACTGAAGAAGTCACTCCTAATATACCTAGAAGATCGATGAATGGTGATGATGGTGCAAGACCCAAATTTTTCTTTAATTCTTCGATCAGCTTAAGGAGACTACTAAAAGAAAAGACAAAGATTGAAGAGGAAATCAAGGCAACAATGAAAGAAGAGAGCCCTGCAACCGATTCAAATGCCTTGCCTCATAAAGAAAGAGACCCAGGAAGTTTTACTCTACCTTGTTCTATTAATAATATATCTTTCAATAATGTGTTGGCTGACTTGGGAGCTAGTGTTAGTGTTATGCCTCTTAAGACATTCGCTACCCTAGGACTAGGAAGATTAGCACCAACTAAATTACTTATTGAATTGGCTGATAAAACAGTAAAACGACCTGAGGGGATTGCTAATAATGTGCTAGTTAAGATTGAGCAATTTATTTTTCCCGTAGACTTTGTTATACTAGACATGCCCGAGGATGTTAAGATTCCTTTAATCCTCGGAAGACCTTTCTTGTCTACTGCCCATGCTAAGATTGATGTGTTTAAGAGAAAATTTCATTAAGGGTAGGGAATAATAAACTAGTCTATAAGTGCCAAGATCCAGTTAAAAGCATAATTAGAGGTGTTTATGTGCTAGGATTAAGAGAGCGTATGGACCTCGATCTTGAAGCTAGACTTATGGGAGAAACATTGATTCAAAACAACTCAACTAATCCTAATCATGAAGACTTTGAGGAATTCATTGACCTTAATGTACCTACCGAACTTAGACGCGATGTTGTTAGTGATTCTGATGATGAGTGGTATGATTGTGTAGTAATTAATAAACGTAGGAGAATAGTTGAGAATACGAATTTGAATAATGATATGTTTATTGAACTACCACCCCACCTTGCTTATTTGTGCCTGTATGATAATAAGAATTTCCCGTCTATCATTTTGTCATCTCTGCCCGAAAGGGACAGGACATTGTTTATACAGATATTAAAGAAAAACGGCGTGGAAATTAAGGACGAGCAAGGAGTGTTCAATATTACTGAATTGGCGATGAAGGAGCGCGATGTTTCCGACTCCTTCAATGATCGATACTAAAGAGCTGAACGTGAGTCTAACTTGAAGACTCTGGAATAAAGACAAGTGCTGACCGGGAGACAACCCGGATTTATCTTCTATTATTCTGTTTTCTGTGTCGAGTCAGTCCAGGCCGCACGAAGATACGGCGCATCTCAGTCCTGAGATGCGACGCATCCTCTGCAATGGTCATATCTTATTTTATTTTTCTGCATTTTTATTTTCGACTTTAAAACTTTTTATCAGTTATTTTAATGCGGCGCATCCCTGGTTAAGGATGCGGCGCATCTTTATTCTGATCCGTATTTATTCCAGGCTCGATACGGCGTATCTTCTTCAATAGGATACGGCGCATCGACTGACCTGATGATTTTCAGTTTTAATTTTTAAGTTTTATTTTTATCTAACTACTAATGTATTATGCAAGTTGAACCTTTCTTATCTTAGGTGTGTTTTAAAGTGTTGGTGGTATTATAGTTTCCTGAATTTCCTGTGGATACATCAAGCATGAAGCTTTAACGTTCTAATCCACAAGAAAGATGATTTTTGCTCTTATACTAATGGAGGATCATACCGAGCAAATCTCAGGGGAGTTTTTCTGTTCTAATTCTTTTTATTTTCCAGTTTTTAACCTTTTATACAAACAACGAGGACGTTGTTTAACTTAAGTGGGGGGATAGGAGAATTAGAACACTGAACACTTACTTGTCCTAAACTTTTTCAAAAATTATGCTTAAAATGTGCTTAATATATCAAACTTAAAAATTTTTAGCATGTTTTTGTTTAAGATCTAAGTTGCATAACTGCACACATGACATTATTTTCAAAAATTGTGATTTTCCAAAATTCACAAATCTATGAGTGTGCCGGTGACTTGTAAACTTTAGAACTTGGCTTGTATACTATTCGAGACCACCATAATGAGTATTATTTATTTAATTGGAATGACTTGTCTAACTTGGTAAAATTCTAGGATTACACCCAAAAAGCCTTTATATGTTATGTGTTATTAGCTAACTACACTGGTTAGTTAACCCCCGTATAAAACCTTTTGTTACTCTCACTTTTAGAGTAAGATACCCCTAGAAAAACACTCAGAGCCATTCCTTTCGTTTCTTACACCTATGTTTAAAATGTTTCGTTACACCTTAAACCTTAGCCTACCCTGTAGATTAAAGTCCGTGGTTGGTTAATTGCTATAGGCAGAGTGTGTTTCCTTACATTACCTGTGTTCGCGTGCGTAATTCATTATATATGGTTAGGTCGGGAAATTGCACAATGCAATCGGAGTGAAAGTAAATATTGTATATTTTGGAGTTTATTTTTCGTGTGTTTACTACTTTCACTATTTACCATTATTTCTGAAGTTATGAAAAGTATGGAAAAATTATCCGGAAAGAAAGTTATAGTGATGTGGTGAAATTTTACACATCTATGTTTATGTTTCAAGTTAAAAAAAAAAAAAAAAAAAAAAAAAAAAAAAAAAAAAAAAAAAAAAAAAAAAATCGAAAAAATGAGAAAAGAAAAAGAAAGAAAAAAAGAGTTGGATGTTTATTTTAAGCCAACGATGTAGAGTTATGTAAGTGGTTCATATGGCCACTATTTGTTGTATTATATCTATGGATTGAATGGGAATTGGCAGTTATGGGAATGCCAATTAAGGATTATTCTTTGATTAAGATTTTGTTGAGTATAATTCGTGTCTACCTAAAGCGTGTGTTTCAAGTGTTAAAGCGTGAGTTATTCAATGATATGAGTCTTATTCATGGGATGGTTGGGATAGTGATTAACCACACTTAGGATTTTAATTTATTTGTTTTGTTTAATTTTATTTTTACACCAATTTATATCCCAAATGTTATCCATACCCTGTATTGTTCTTTATCCAACCAAACCTTTGATTTATTGAGATTAGGGATTTGAGCAATCTTAAGTATCGTAGTCGTGGATTCGGCTATGTATTTATGATTTTGTCGCCCTTTTTGATATATTATTATTGGTGAAGTTTGGACCTATCTTTAGCCTATTCGAGTTAAGGATTTGAGCAATTGCAAGTATCGTGTTCGTGGATTCGATCATGTATTTGTGATTTTGTCGCCTTTTCTGGAATTTGAGATCGATAGTGTAAATAAGAATAATTAACCCTTAAGCCTAAAAACCCTTTTTACCGCTTTAGACTTGTTATTCCTTAGCTTTAGTGGTGGAGATGTGTATACTTGCCAAGCCTATGATAGAATATTCGTCGCGACTGGACAGTTAAACGATTAGGTTTGCTTTTATCGACTTATTTTATTTTACTTCTAATTCGTTAAGTGTTTAGTTGTGTGATTATGAAATAAACGAATACATGCTTAAATATAAAAATAAATCCTAACATCTTTTAGGATACATTTTCATGAGATTTAATCTAAGGTTTACTTGGGGACAAGTAAAGTTCAAGTGGGGGGATATTTGATGAACTCAAATAAGTACATTTTATTACTATCATTTATCCTATTAATTTGACTTGTTTTACTATATTATGTATGAGGATTGATACTTAATCGTTTACTTTTGTAATTCTCAGGTAAAAACAAGCATTTGGTGAAACTTGGCGATTTTGGACTAATAATGGAGCAAAACGTACATAAAGTGGAAGTCTACTGACATGGACAAGATCAAGTCAATTCTGCTCCAGATGCGCCGCATCTCACTATCAACATGCGCCGCATCTCTATCAAGATATCACCAGATACGATCCAAGATACAAGAGGACATGCGCCGCATCTAATAAAGAGTTACGCCGCATCTTCTGGCGGTGTACGAATATTCCTGAATATTATAATCTTGGACCCCACGCGAAGTTAAGTACATGCGCCGCATCTACTTAAGTAGATGCGCCGCATCTTCCCTCAGACACAAACTATAAATACCCCGTAGACCAGACGCATAAAAAAGATTCGGAAGTTCGAAAACCTAAAGACCGAACAGGAGAGAAGGACGAATTCAGTCAAGAAGGCAGCACAAGACACACCCAAATCGAAGATACAAGAGCTGTAAGAAGGTGCTGCATGTATTTAATTCATTAAGTAGTTTTGTTTTATTGTTTTAGCAAACTTTAATTCATCAGGATTGGTGGCTTGTGTAATGTGACAACGGAAAGATTGCACTCCCTTTAATACTTGCTTTCCCATCAATTAAAGTTTATATGTTGATGTCTTTGGTTACTACTTATTAGTGCATTGACCACCTCTGTGTTTATTAGTGGCTTGCGGGCACCCGACTGCGGGACAAGGTGTGGCTCCCACGGTTGTTTCTAAATTGATCACTTAGGAATAACTTTTAGACATAAGTCGTCATTAAGGGTTTACTCGCCGATGAGAATAGGACCAACGAGAAAGGGTTAATTACATACACTTCATATAAAGCTATCAATAAAACAAGTGACAATCTACTTAATCATAAGGACAGCCCTCTTATTGTCTCAAGTATCTATCTGTGTACGTGTGTGCTACTTGCTGATTCGTGCCTATTTGTTTATTTTATTATTTAATTGCAAACAAAACTGTGCCAGTCTCTCAGGCTGAAACCCCCTTGCGTTAGGATATTAAAATACTGATTAGATTAACGAGATTATACGTTCCACTCTTAGTGATCGACACTCTACTTACCATTATCTTCATACTGACCGGGTACACTGCTCGTTAAGTGTGTGTGTTATTGATAAGTCGGCTAAATATAAATTTAAAACTTGAGTAGGCATTAAAACTGCTAAACCGCAACGACACATCACGCGCATCAATTGGGAACCCTATTCAATAAATAGCAAGCTGTTAACATAGCTTCACCCCAAAACCCTTGACTCAGCCCTGAATAGGACAACATGGAAATAACCATCTCCTTTAGTACCCTGTTTTTCCTTTCAGAGACACCATTTTGCGGAGGAGTATATGGAGCAGTCATTTCATGGATTATACCAACAAACTGAAAAAACAGAGTATCCATGTACTCACCTCCCCTATCAATCCTTAATCTTCAGTCAATTATGCGTTCCAAGAAGTAGAGTTATTTTCAAAACCATATATCCTTGTTGAATCAGTAACGTCATCAATAGTAATGCTGCTGCCATTAGACTTTATGCTGCTACGTTTACGGTTAATGCTGCTTCCATTGTTTAATATTGCTGTGATATTATTAATGCTGTTGCGTCTAATCATTAGTGCTGCTCCATACAAGTTAATGCTGCTCGACATTTGGGAATAGGCATTTGGTTTTAACCTTAATTGTGGAGTTTGTTAGAACTCCTTAGATCGTTTTGAGCTCTAGAAAAAACAATAACAAAGATTAACAATATACGAAGCGGATTAAAAAAAATATCAATAAACACACCATGTTTAGACAAAACAAACTTATCATATTCAATAACTTGTTTATAACCACAATTATTCAAAATACTACTAGAAGCCAAATTCTATCTAATATTAGGAACATGTAAAACATTAAACAAAGAAACGACAATCTTTCTAGAACTAAATATTAAATCCACACTTCCTCTTCCATGCACCAAGGCTGTTGACTCATTTCCCATATGAAGAATAGAACCATCATTCAGTGACTCATTGGTCTTGAACCAACTTCTATCTTTACATACATGGATTGTTGCTCCAGAGTCAACCCACTATGCAACATCATCATCCTGCACAAAGTATGCCTCAGATATATATGTAACATAATAAATCTGAAAAGACTTATTAAACACTATCTGACCTTTCAGAGGGTTGGTTGAACCAGTCCCTGAACCACTTGTGCCTGATCCATTGGCTTTATTACCAGTATTAACACCCTTACAATCCTTCCTGAAGTGTCCAGTTTTCCCACACTTCCAACAAGTAGCTTTTGGCTTCTTGTTAAGATCAGTTTTGGTGTTATCCTGATGTTTACATTTTTCCTTGTTGTCATTATACCTGGTGGAGTTGTTATGCTCCACCATATTGACAAATGATGGACCAGTATCATTGCTACTCTTTGGTTTGTCACTATCTTGCGTTCTGAGTGATTCCTCAATGCGCAAATGACTACCCAACTCAACAAGAGTTAATTCCCCCTTCTTATGTTTTAGCATATGCTTGAAATCTTTCCAAGAATGAGGGAGTTTATCAATGACACAAGACACTGAAATAGTCTCATCCATGTTCATTTTGTGTTGTGTGAATGTACCTATTATACTAAGAAGTTCATTGTATTGTTCCATGAAAGGTCTAGAATCGACCATTTTGTAATTGTTAAAATTACTTACAAGGAACTTCTTACTTGATGCATCCTTAGCCATATATTTGGATTCCAAGGAATCCCATAGTTCTTTACCAAATTCCACATTTTTATAAATATCAAACAAAGGATCAGACACACCATTGAGGATTAAACCTCTGCAAATGTAGTCGTCATTCTCCCACTTGCTCCTTTTCCTTATATCCTCTACAGTTGCATCATCCCCATCATCAGGAATAGGTGTGCTCAACACATCACCACACTCAAGTTTGACAACAAGAAGTGCATCTTCTTTTGCCATCTTCTGAAATTGACACCTTCAAACTTTTCCAATTTGTAAAAGTTAGCAGCCATTTGCCTCATAGCAGCAGCCATTGATTATCACTAAATAGTTTCTATTGATTGTTGGTTTCTTTTGATCAGTTCCAGCAGGGCGAAGATAATCAATGGTACCGGATATCACTTGAAATCGTGTTATCACTTTCCAATAGAAAATATTCGACCCTATGCCTGGGTTACACGAATATCTCTATGGGATAAGACCAAGTGGTGTTCTTGTTTTAGGCACAAATAAAGAACCTGCTTGCTTTCAAGTGTTTATATTTCGTGTTGTTCTCCTCATGCAGATGTGTTGATCTTTATTAATAGGATCGATTTACTCAAACCTAGTCAATGGAATTATGAAAATTAATTGGCCAATTAATCTCCTCATAATTTTCCTCCATTCTAGTCATAGTGGTTACAAGACCAAGTCATAATAGTCTTAATTACGAGTTCAAAATGACCCATAATTAGGTCAAAGTAGTTACAAACTTATTCCAGCAGTACTAGCAGTAGTAACTAATGCCACCAGTAGTAACTTGCTCCAGCAGTACTAACTTAGTACTAGCAGTAGTAACTCTGCTCCAACAGTACTAACTTAGTACTAGCAGTAGTAACTCTCTTGAAGGATTGAACCTTCTAATGAGTTACTCCCAACCACTATTAGAGTTAGGGTAATCAGTGACTTAATGGGTGTACACTCCGTACCTCTATTTGTAAAAGGTTGTGATTTTCTTAATTTGCATTGATCACAAACAACCGTATATATGAGAGTGCATAGAGAATTCTAGAGCTAACATGTAGGCTAGGCCTACAACATACATATTGGCCAAATACAAATACTAACTAATAGATATGTAAATATATCGACTAATACGCCCCCGCAGTTGGAGCGGGAGGAGGCCGTATGCTCAAACTGGATCGAAAATCTTCAAACAAACCCGAGGGCAGTCCCTTGGTGAAGATATCAGCATACTGATACCGTGAGGGTACATGTAGGACTCGAACCTGACCAACGGTAACCATGTCACGGACGAAGTGAATGTCGATCTCTATGTGTTTTGTCTGTTGATGTTGAATAGGGTTGGCAGACATATAAATGGCACTAACTTTATCACAGTAAATAAGAGTGACAGTCGATAAAGGAGAATGTAACTCATGAAGCAGATTACGAAGCCATTCAGTCTCGGCCACAATGTTAGCAACACCCCAGTATTCAGCTTCAGCGCTGGAGCGGGAGAGGGTGTGCTGACGCTTAGAGGACCAAGAGAGTAAATTATCACCCAAAAATACACAATAACCTGAAGTAAACCGGTGTATAGTTGGGCAACCTGCCCAATCAGCATCAGTATAACCAACCAGAGAAGTAGTGGAGGATACATATAAGTGTAAACCAATATCCAAAGTCCCCTGAACGTATCGCAAGATACGTTTGAGAGCTGCAAAATGCGGCTCCCGCGGATCATGCATATAAAGACAAATCTGATGTACTACATAAGACAGATCTAGACGTGTAAACGTGAGATACTGTAGCCCACCTGCAAGACTGCGATACAAAGTAGGATCCTGAACAGGAACGCCTTCGGGACCCAATTTAGACTCCGTATCAACTGGTGTGCGAGAAGGGTTACAATTAACCATGTGAGCACGCTCAAGAAGCTGAAGAGCATACTTCTGCTGTGACAAAAATAATCCTGTAGAATGACGAACAACAGTGATACCAAGAAAATAATTAAGTGCCCCAAGATCAGTCATGTCGAACTCACTGTGTAAAGAGGTAATAATCTGCTGAAGTAGAGCTGTAGAAGAGGCTGTAAGAATAATATCATCCACATATATAAGTAAATAAGCAACCTGAGAACCCTGTCGTAGAATGAATACAGAAGAATCACATCGACTGTGGTAAAACCCGACTCGTGTGGCATAACCTGCAAACCACTGAAACCAAGCACGAGGTGCTTATTTCAGTCCATATAAAGATCTCTGTAACAGACAAACATGATGAGGGTATCAGGAATCCACAAATCCCGGCGGCTGATGCATATAGACTATCTCAGATAAATCACCGTTAAGAAATGCATTCTTAATGTCAAGCTGATGAATAGGCCACTTGCGGGACACCGCAAGACTAAGAACAGTGTGGATGGTAGCCGGTTTGAAAACTAGACTAAAAGTATCGTTACAATCAATACCAAGTTGCTGATATAGCAACCTGTAAATTTTCACACATCAAAATGACTATTTTACCCTTTGACTTTTTTTAAAGTTAACTTTGACTTTGAATTCTTGACTATTTGACTTTTACCTTAACGTAAAAGCAAATGCTAGAATCAGTAACTAACCGGTAACTTCCCAAGTTAAATAATTCGCTCTACCTCGAATTATTACTCTCTGAACGTTACGTTCACCTTTGTTTATTTAACAAGAAAATATATTGTTTTCCTTGCATACCAACACCTCAATAAAAATGGTTTATATTCGATAATCATTATTCGGAATCAACAGCCTCATTTTTATAGTATGTTCATAAAAACGTCTCCAAGAATATATTTTTCACATTTACCCAACCGTGGTACCGCGTTTACATCTTGACTCAACGGGACACGAGGTGCACCAAATACACTTTAGATCACTAAATCTTATCTTCTCTTTTTATATATACCACAATCTCACAATCTTATCTTATCTCTTATCTTTCTATATATTCAATCTATCTATTTTACTCTCTCTCTCTCATAAATCGTACATTACTTCCTCCCTTCTCTCTCTCCTTGAATGTCGACAGCCAGCAGCAACAATCAACACCACCACTGGCGACCACCAGCCGCTCCTCCATTGCCACCACTCCTCCAACTCTTTGTCATCACGTTCAATCTATGGTATGCCAAAATACCATATTAAAAATTTGTTGTATTTCTTCCTAAAAATCAAACATAAATCGATTTGAATGGATTTCGTGGATTAAAAACAGTTTGTTAATAAATTCGTGTGGTATAATTTATATAAGAGGCGTTTGATTTATTTATTTGTTTGTCGGGTCGGGTCTAAACCCGTATGTGTTTCCAGCCGAGACCCTTGATGGGTCGAATGGTTTTGGAAATGCTTATTATGGAGATAGCTGGCTTATCTGTTAAGTGATTTAATTAGCTAAATTAGTTGTGGCTTATTTTATTTAATTTTTTTCTCGGTATATAATCACCCGAAGGGTGTGCTTGTTTGTTGTGGCTCACCACCGAGACCACCAAAAGGGTTGCGTTTGGTTTATTTTGGCACACGGCCACACCCACGTAGGGTGTGTTTGCTTTCTTTTGGTAAATTTAACGAGGTTAGCCGAGGGGTGCCATGGTTGTTTAGCCTCGACAAGGGAAGAACCCGACCGAGAGGTCAAGGGTTCGAACCCACTAACGGGTCGTTTGATTATATTAGTTCAATTCATTTTCTAGCTTATTATCAAGCATATGGTCTTATTCAAACCCACGTAGGAATGTTTGTCTCGGGTTGATTTGTTACTCTCGTTCACAGCCACATTGCAAGGGGTGTATTTGGTTTAACTTATTAGTTTGCTTATCGCTTATTTTGGGTAAGCTTAATTCTGGTCTTATTTGATTTTAAGTTTACATAGAAGAACATTTTCAAGTTGTTTGTTTAGGTGCGGGTTAGCCACAAACCCGCAAGGGTGCTGTTGGTATAGTTTGTCTCGACTGGAAATCATCCAAGAGGATGTTGGTCTCGTTGTTGTTGTCTCGGTTCACAATCCTAGCCGAGGGTCCGTTTGTCTTGTTTAATTTGTGCATCAACTAGGGTGTGTGTTTTAGGCTCTTAAGCCCACCAAATTAAATAGAGTATGTTTGCTATTCAAGTGGGCCGAAGCCCACTTAAGTATTAAAATTGTGTTAATATTTTTGGGAGTAATACTCGAATCAAACTATATTAATATTTGACGGATTGGGATGCTACGGATTAAAACTTGACAAAATATCGGACTAGTTGACATATTAGACAATGAATATACTTGACGGACTTCATTGCCGGAATTGCAACGGACTTGACCACTTGGACATATTGGACTATTGAACCTTTAATATTGGACTTGGTAATATAAACTATTAAACAAATATTAACGATCAACAATTATATTGATAACTCAAATCACACTCAGCTACAATGTAGAAGTCATATAAACAACCGGATTATTACAAAAACTTAACCATCTTCATATCTCACTCACTTATCTGCTTATCTGATTCATACCGGTTCATTCTTCTTTTATACGTGTTTATTACCTTTTACACTTGTGCTATATGATTTATGCTTTGGCGTGCGTTTGTCTGAGTCTATGACTTCTTTCCACCACACGAAATGAGATACTAAACTTTTACAAACATTGATACAAATATTCCACGAAAACTACAACACTCTATCTTTTGAAACTCGTACGTATCGATTACTTTCCGCTTGTCATATTTTGAGACAAGTTTATATTCATTAGGTTATGACGATTCCGTATTCTTTGAACTATACTTCTTTACACTGTTCTGCCATACTCCTTGGCACCATTGTGTTATCTACGTCACTACATTCCAAGGTGAGTCATAGCCCCTTCTTTCACTTATTTTGAACTCTTTGGGGGAGATACATGCTCGTTCTACTTACAAATTTACTCGTTTACCTTAAACATTGTACTCAAATGATGACACACTCTATTGGTTTATTGAAACATAATTCTTGTTTTCACTTACACAAGTAATATACACTTTTACGAATTACCATGAATTCATACACCCACTTTTATACGTTATCTATCTCCTAGGGAGATACATGCTACAAGATAGAACACAAGTATTTTTCTTTTTGCAACACCCGTTTGATATTGCCTAAGTTACTCTATTGCCAAAAGCCCCTCATATCATGAACCATTAATCACTTGCGAGTGAACGCGAATATAATGAATAGATCTATTGGAGGTTGACTGCCTATTCCACTAATGCCTGACGGATAGCCTTAGTTGCTAGTCGGATTAGTCGCAATGCACTATATCTGAAGGAAATAGGAAATGGAAAATCACATATTACACGAGGGCCATAACTCACACCATTAATTTGGTGTGTTCACCACCGTTTCACGGTACACTGTTAACGTTTGCGTGTCATGAAACTTAGGGCAATGTATCCAACTGCAATATCACCATTTCAAACATGATTGTAATTCACATGCAATCGTAACTTATGTTCAACTGAATAGCATGCATATACTATGTATTTCACTCCACTTTTGTGTTGACCCGGTTAGGGCGAACTAACAAACTATGGGCGTATAACAACGTAGCCCACTTTCACCCAAACTTGAAACTTGTGTTCAACTGATATACAATTACAAACACTATGGATTTCACCCAATCTTTGAAACGGTTAGGGCAAACAAACAAACTATGGGTGTATAACAATGTAATCCACTACTTATTCCATCAATACTTGTATTTATTTCAATTATCACTCACATTTGAAACTATTGGAATCAACTGTTTTTGCTTACAAACTCTATGAACTCACCAACCTTTGTGTTGACACTTTTAGCATATTTATCTCAGGTCCATAATGAACGAGGATGGCACGGAGGAGCACAGATACATCAAGAAGGCTATAAATTTTATTATCATTCGAACACTTATTTAACAAACTATAACACTACTGGGACCTAATTTGTAAACTCTGATATTCAAATGGTAAATCTTTTAACACGACTCAACTAGAGATCGTTTTCTATCATTATAACTGTTATGCCATGAAGTAACACCCAGTTTGAATTCCGCTGCGTATCACGAAATTGGGGGTGTTGCAGATTGGTATCAGAGCTATATTTATAGAGAAACGGGTCAAATTGAGACCTGAACTATAACCACTTTTACAAATAAAACATTTTATAGCCTTTCGCTCTTCGTGCCTTCCATCCTCCAGAAGATTATGTGACTTTTAGGTAATTTATGCTACTCAAACACTTAGTATATTGATATATACACACTCAAGATACTTTCAATCGCTTGAGAACTAAATACATCTTCGTATGCCTTTTCTAGGGAATTACGGCACAACCACATTTTTTTTCAATCATGTACCTACTCATACTTTAGCAGTGGGTTGTAAACACACAGGTTGCAAGTCTTGTATGGGTGGGACTTGGGACTGAGTGGATTTACGATGCCTTTGCTGTGGAGACTTTATTCAAGGGCTTACAATTCAACTATACAAATATGCCCTACTCATACACTTTTGTGGTCTAGGAAACTTCCCCCAGGACATTGTAACTGATTACAATGGTCTTTCCTACTACCCAGACATTGTAATTTATACAACGGTCTCATTTATTTTTCAAGGCACTGTAAGTCCTACAGTGGTCTCTATCACATCCCCAGACACTGTAAACGAAACAGTGGTCTCACTTATTTCTCAGACATTGTGAGTTGCACAATGGTCTCACTTATTTCTCAGACATTGTGTGTTGCACAATGGTCTCATTTATTTCTCAGACATTGTAAATGATTACAATGATCTCTAAACTTTTCATGCCCTTACGTAATATTGTTTTACATGAAACCCATCACGGTCTATCGATTTCCCTATTAGAAATACAAGATATGAAATTGCTAAGGAACAAACTGATTCATCATCTACAAATGCTGAAGTTCAGCAACTTTCTCTACATTCATCAAGTTCTCTTCCGAAACTTTCATTGTTAAAAGTCTATGATTCTAGCCCAGTGTGGACTATTTTCTTTTCCACGCGTATGAGTGTTTTGTCAGAAATTCTTAAGTAGGATGATTTACAATGTCTTTATTTGAATGGATTGGGACGCCTCTTTATTTAAATAAAGAAATTGTGAATCGCCGAACCATAAGTTTATATTTCTTTATTTACATTGTTTGGTACACTTCTCTATGTAAATAATGAATTATAAATAAGTGGGCTTATTTGTATCCGATATGACATGAGTATGAACTCAACTTGAGAATCTCCAACATTCTATTACTCAGCAAAAATCTTAAGAACTCATTTGAACCACCTGAGTTTATTACTCAGTTATCACTTTTGTAATTACAAATCCTTTCAATCATGAGCTATTTATCGAGTTAACAGACTTGTTACACTCTTGACTTGGTTCAATCTCGAACTAACAGACTGAATACGATATTCCACCCACTTACTTGAGTACGTAAATACCTACTTTACTTAGGTGCACGGACACCTACACATAAGCTCTCCCAAGAGTTCCTTCCATTTTTTTACCTTTATTTAGGGACATTGTTTCTCGAAATGTTCTCTCGCCACATCCCCCACCGTTTGTTATTGTTATTGTTACTGTTAAACTTTTCCTATGACTTCTCGTTGGTTGAAACCATTATTGAACACACTATTGCCACCTCTTGAAAGCCACAAATATAAGTTGTGATATCAGCACCACTGACAATGAGAAAATTTCACCTCAATTTCTTACACCTCATTTCGAGGACAATATTTCTTGATCGATAATTTCTCCAACTTAGTCCAAACAATCTTGTAAGTATTCTCAATACCAAAAGATTGAGCAACAACATTCCACCATGATAAAGCATCGTCCAGAAGTATGCTTGTGGCATATTTAACCTTGCAGTCTTTAGCATAGTTGCTGATTTGGAAACGCTAACTCTATTCTCTCAAACCAACAAGTCAAATCAACCACTCTCTCCATGCTTTTGAAATTGCTAAATTTACAACTCATGAAATCCTTGTGAGAACAACCTCTAACCCCTAGCACAACAATCACCCGAGGAGGCGCCACAACATTTGGTTCTCCAGCGTTTTTCGCCTTTCCCTATTGTCCAAGATTCATTAGAAATTGAGGGGTGGATACTGTAGCATCCTGTAAATTTTCACACATCAAAATGACTATTTTACCCTTTGACTTTTTTTAAAGTTGACTTTGACTTTGACTTTGACTTCCTGGCTATTTAACTTTTACCTTAACGTAAAATCAAATATTGTAATCGGTAGTTAACCGGTAACTTCCCAAGTTAAATAATACGTTCTACCTCGAATTATTACTCTCTGAACGTTACGTTCACCTTTGTCTATTTAACAAGAAAATATATTGTTTTTCTTGCATACCAACACCGCAATAAAAATGGTTTATATTCGATAATCATTATTCGGAATCAATAGCCTAGTTTTTATAGTATGTTCATAAAAATGTCTCCAAGAATATATTTTTCACATTTACCCAACCGTGGTACCACGTTTACATCTTGACTCAACGGGACACGAGGTGCACCAAATACACTTTATATCACTAAATCTTATCTTCTCTTTTTATATATACCACAATCTCACAATCTTATCTTATCTCTTATCTTTCTATATATTCAATCTATCTCTTTTACTCTCTCTCTCATAAACTGTACATTACTTCCTCCCTTCTCTCTCTCCTTGAATGTCGAAAGCCAGCAGCAACAATCAACACCACCACTGGCGACCACCAGCCGCTCCTCCATCGCCACCACTCCTCCACCTCTTTGTCATCTCATTCAATCTATGGTATGCCGAAATACCATATTAAAATTTTTTTGTATTTCTTCCTAAAAATCAAACATAAATCGATTTGAATGGATTTTGTGGATTAAAAACAGTTTGTTAATAAATTCGTCTGGTATAATTTATATAAGAGGCGTTTGATTTATTTATTTGTTTGTCGGGTCGGGTCTAAACCCGTATGTGTTTCAAGCCGAGACCCTTGATGGGTCGAATGGTTTTGGAACTGCTTATTATGGAGATAGTTGGCTTATCTGTTAAGTTATTCAATTAGCTTAATTAGTTGTGGCTAATTTTGTTTAATTTTTGTCTCAGTATGTAATCACCCAAAGGGTGTGCTTTTTTGTTGTGGCTCACCACCGAGACCACCAAAAGGGTTGCGTTTGGTTTATTTTCGCTCACGGCCACACCCACGTAGGGTACGTTTGCTTTCTTTTGGTAAATTTAACGAGGTTAGCCGAGGGGTGCCATGGTTGTTTAGCCTCGACAAGGGAAGAACCTGACCGAGAGGTCAAGGGTTCGAACCCACTAACGGTTCGTTTGATTATTTTAGTTCATTGCATTTTCTAGCTTATTATCAAGCATATGGTCTTATTTGATTTTTTTGATACAACCGAGAGGCCGAGGATTCAAACCCACGTAGGAATGTTTGTCTCGGGTTGATTTGTTACTCTCGTTCACAGCCACATTGCAAGGGGTGTATTTGGTTTAACTTATTAGTTTGCTTATCGATTATTTTGGGTAAGCTTAATTCTGTTCTTCTTTGATTTTAAGTGTACATAGAAGAACATGTTCAGGTTGTTTGTTTTGGTGCGGGTTAGACAAAAACCCGCAAGGGTGCTATTGGTATAGTTTGTCTCGACTGGAAATCATCCAAGAGGATGTTGGTCTCGTTGTTGTTGTCTCGGTTCACAATCCTAGCCGAGGGTCCGTTTGTCTTGTTTAATTTGTGCATCAACTAGGGTGTGTGTTTTAGGCTCTTAAGCCCACCAAATTAAATAGAGTACGTTTGGTATTCAAGTGGGCCGAAGCCCACTTAAGTATTAAAATTGTGTTAATATTTTTGGGATTAATACTCGAATTGAACTGTATTAATATTTGAGGGATTGGGATGCTACGGATTAAAACTTGACAAAATATCGGACTAGTTGACATATTAGACAATAAATATACTTGACGGACTTCATTGCCGGCCTTGCAACGGACTTGACCATTCGGACATATTGGACTATTGAACCGTTAATATTGGACTTGGTAATATAAACTAGTAAACAAATACTAACGATCACGAATTATATTGATAACTCAAATCACACTTAGCTACAATAACGAAGTCATATAAATAACCGGATTATTACCAAAACTTAACCATCTTCATATCTCACTCACTTATCTGCTTATCTGATTCTTACTGGTTTATTCTTCTTTTATACGTGTTTATTACCTTTTACACTTGTGCTATATGATTTATGCTTTGGCGTGCATTTGTCTGAGTCTATGACTTCGTACCACCACACGAAATGAGATACTAAACTTTTACAAACATTGATACAAATATTCCACGAAAACTACAACAGTCTATCTTTTGAAACTCGTACGTATCGATTGCTTTCGGCTTGTCATATTTTGAGACAAGTTTATATTCATTAGGTTATGACGATTCCGTATTCTTTGAACTATACTTCTTTACACTGTTCTGCCATACTCCTTGGCACCATTGTGTTATCTACGTCACTACATTCCAAGGTGAGTCATAGCCCCTTCTTTCACTTATTTTGAACTCTTTGGGGGAGATACATGCTCGTTCTACTTTCAAATTTACTCGTTTACCTTAAACATTGTACTCAAATGATGACACACTCTATTGGTTTATTGAAACATAATTCTTGTTTTCACTTACACAAGTAATATACACTTTTACGAATTACCATGAATTCATACACCCACTTTTATACGTTATCTATCTCCTAGGGAGATACATGCTACAAGATAGAACACAAGTATTTTTCTTTTTGCAACACCCGTTTGATATTGCCTAAGTTACTCTATTGCCAAAAGCCCCTCACATCATGAACCATTAATCACTTGCGAGTGAACGCGAATATAGTGAATAGATCTATTGGAGGCTGACTGCCTATTCCACTAATGCCTGACGAATAGCCTTAGTTGCTAGTCGGATTAGTCGCAATGCACTATATTTGAAGGAAATAGGAAATGGCAACTCACCTATTACACGAGGGCCATAACTCACACCATTAATTTGGTGTGTTAACCACCGTTTCACGGTACACTGTTAACGTTTGCGTGTCATGAGACTTAGGGTAATGTATCCAACTGCAATATCACCATTTCAAACATGATTGTAATTCACAGGCAATTGCAACTTGTGTTCAACTGAATAACATGCATATACTATCTATTTCACTCCACTTTTTTGTTGACCCGGTTAGGGCAAACAAACAAACTATGGGCGTATAACAACGTAGCCCACTTTCACCCAAAATTGAAACTTGTGTTCAACTGATATACAATTACAAACACTATGGATTTCACCCAATCTTTGACCCGGTTATGGAAAACAAACAAACTATGGGTGTATAACAACGTAACCCACTACTTATTCCATCAATACTTGTATTTATTACAATTATCACTCACATTTGAAACTATTGGAATCGACTGTTTTTGTTTACAAACTCTATGAACTCACCAACCTTTGTGTTGACACTTTTAGCATGTTTATCTCAGGTCCATAATGAACGAGGATGGCACGGAGGAGCACGGATACATCAAGAAGGCTATAAATTTTATTATCATTCGAACACTTATTTAACAAACTATAACACTACTGGGACCTAATTTGTAAACTCTAATATTCGAATGGTAAATCTTTTAAGACGACTCAACTAGAGATCCTTTTCTATCATTATAACTGTTATGCCATGAAGTAACACCCAGTTTGAATTCCGCTGCGTATCACGAAATTGGGGGTGTTACAGCTGACTACTGCCATTAGCAACCAAACGAGCCTGATAGCGGCTCAAAGTCCCGTCAGCATGAAACTTATGCTTAAATAACCACATAGATCGAACCAAATTAACACCTGAAGGCCTCGGCACAAGAATCCAAGTACCATTTTTAACTAAAGCATTATACTCATCATACGTAGCATTACGCCAAAGAGGGTCTTTTAGAGCAAGAAACGGGGATTTGGGAATGGGAGAAATGAAGGACGTGTATAAGGACAAACGCTCGATGGGTTTTACAATCCCGATTGAGACCTAGTGACCATGGGGTGAGTACGAGGCGGTTCATTTGCGGGTTGTGATGATGGGGCCGAGGTAGTGTGTGTTTGGTCGGTATTGGGCTGTTGTGGTTTGGGTTGCGGTGTGGGTTGTGTTATTGGACTGCTGTTGGGCTAGCTTGGTTTGGGCGGTGGATTGGGTTGTGCTATTGGGATGCGGAAGTGGTGTTGTTGGGTCATTAAAGGGATGCGGAAGTGGTGTTATTGAGGTTGAGTGATGGGTCGCGGTATGTGGTGATATATGGTGTTGAGGAGTATTTAAGGGAGTGTTGGTGTCATGTGTTTGTTGGTGATTAGGGTTAGTAGTTGGAGAAGTTGCGGGGTCTAAAAAGGTATATGTAGGTGGGGCATTAGGTGTCATGGATCGGTAGGGAAATTGGGTTTCGTCGAATGTGACGTGTCGAGAGAGGATTATTTTGTTTGTTTCAAGATCGAGGAAACGATAACCACGGTGATATGCGGGAAAGCCTAAGAAGATGCACGGGGTTACTTGCGGTGCGAGTTTATGAGGGGAGTTAAGCTGTGGGTAACAAAGGCACCCGAATATGTGTAATCGGGAGTAGTTGGGTTCTTTGTGAAAAAGTCTTGTGTAGGGGATTTCATTATTTATGGCGGTTGAGGGTGGAAGGTTGAGGAGATATGTGGCCATGTGGAGGGGCTCGACCCAAAATGTAGGTGGTAGGTGCGCTTGAAAGAGGAGGGTGCGGATGACGTTATTTATTTTGCGGATCATTCTTTCCGCTTTGCCATTTTGTTGTGAGGTTTTTAAGCAAGAAAATCTAAGTTGGATACCATGTTTAGCAAAAAGTGTGTGGAGTCGGTTATTATCGAACTCACCACCATGATCACATTAAAAACTCTTGATTTCACATTTAAATTGATTTTTAACATAATTACGAAAATGTAAAAATTTATCGAACATGTCAGACTTAGAACGTAGGGGATAAATCCACAAATAGTGAGAGAAATGATCAAGAAATAGAACATAATATTTGAAACCACTAGAACTAATAATAGGAGAAGTCCACAAATCAGAATGAATAATATCAAAGCAATGTTCAACAATAGAATCCGAACTACGAAATGGAAGCTTCACATGTTTGCCAAGTTGGCAAGCATGGCAAACATGTGTAGACTTTTCTTTATTACACGAAATAAAATGACGGGAAACAAGGGAGCGTAGCACTTTGTTGGGAATTAAAAGTTTCTGACTTAGTACTGCTGGAAGAATACACTAACAGTACCAACTGCTGGTGTATAAGTGAAGACTGCTGAAGAATAACTAACAGTACAAACTCTGAAGTTAGTACTGCTAGTGTATAACAGAAGGTACTGTTGTTATGATAAGGATGTATCAAGTATAAGTATGGAATAGATCTTATGTATATCACAATTAGTTAGAAATATATGGTAGATACTTATCTTGTAAAGGACTCCTTAAGTCTATAAAAAGAGATCCTAAGTTAGATATTTATGTACGAGTCATATAAGTTTTGTTAAGATTCAAGGTCATTGTAACCCTAGTGATATTGAGATCACTCGTATTATTCTTGAATAATATTGAATCATTTAAAGTTAAACATTGTGTTCTTTGTTCATACTGCATTACTATTACATCAAACAAATTCTTCTAAGTGTGGTTGAGTAGATTCCGCATACTTAACTACATAACCTCAAAGTATCTTAAACACATCATAAGGGAGTAACATCCTAAGTGTTTTAAATCCTCTCAAGTGGTATTAGAGCCAGGCTGATACTTTGATTTTAGAAGAACTCTTTTTGAAGATTATGGACATGGAGACTACACAGACTAACATGGCTGCTAAACTGCCTATGCTAAAGCAAAACGACTTTGAGATATGGAGGCTGCGAAGAGAACAGTACTTCCAGGTGCAAGACTATGCACTCTGGGAGATCATTGAAGAAGGCAACTCTTTTAAGCCTTCCACATCTGTATCAATAGTTGATGGTAAAGAAGAAACTGTTGTGCAAACCTCTCCAGTGACTGCAGAAGAGAAGCTGCAAAAGAAAAACGATGTCAAGGCTAGGAGTTTGCTGATGATGACAATTCCCAATGATCAACTCTTAAACTTCAGCAAGTACAAGGATGCAAAGTCCTTGTTTGAGGCAATCACAACTAGGTATGGTGGTAATGAAGCCACCAGGAAGACCCAAAAGACTCTACTAAAGCAGAACTTTGAAAACTTTAGTGCAACCAGTAATGAGTCTTTGGATCACATGTTTAATAGGCTAAAAAAGATTGTTAGCCAACTTGTTGTTCTTGGTGTTGATATACCTTAGGAAGATTTGAACTCTAAATTCTTGAGAAGTTTACCTGCAGAATGGGCTATGCATGTGGTGGTCTGGAAGAACAAGCCAGACATTGATACTATGAGCCTGAATGACTTATACAACAATTTCAAGATTGTTGAACAGGATGTAAAGAAGGCTGGAAGTACTAGTTCAAGCACTGGGAACATGGCTTTTGTGTCATCTCCCAGTAATTCAAGTCTTGATAAAGTGAAAGTTGTTGTAGGAGTTAGTATTGCTAACCCTAGTGTTAGTACTACTAGCTCATCAAGCAGTACTACTGATATTCTGAATGATACAACCTATTATGCCTTCCTGACCAGCCAGAATGATGGGTCAATGCTGACACATGAAGATCTCCAGGAGATAAATGATGATGATTTGGAGGAGATGGATCTCAAGTGGCAGATTTCACTTCTTAGCATGAGGGCTAAGAAATTCTATCAAAGAACTGGCAAGAAGATCAACATCAACAGCAATGATACTGCTGGTTTTGACAAATCCAAGGTAGAATGCTACAACTGTCACAAGTTGGGGAACTTTTCAAGGGAATGTAGAAGGCCCAGGCAACAGGATAGCAGGAGCAAGGGTTATGGAAGCAAGCCCAAGGCAGTGGAAGATGCTGAGCCAACCTCAAATGCTATGGTGGCTATTGATGGACTAGGCTATGACTAGAGTTTCATGGCAGATGATGAGGAAGCACCTGTTGAGATGGCACTTATGGCCTTCTCTGACTCTGAGTTACTATCTGCTAAAAGTTGTTCTAAAACATGTACTGCTCTTAAAGAATATGAATCTTTAAAGAAACACTATGATGAGCAGAGGATTGAATTAAACCAAACAAATTATAATTTGTCTAATCACAAAAGAGGTTTAGCAGTCCTAGAAGAACAAATAGTGCATTATAAGAACAATGAATCTGCTTTTGCTGAGGACATAGCTGTTCTTAAGAGAGATTTGTCACTTAAGAATGTTGAGATTAATTTGCTTAGAGCTGAATTAGATAAAATCATAAAGGTTAAGGAAAATATTCAATTGAGTGTAGATACTTTAGATTTTGCTTCTAAGGGAGTGAACAAAATCATAGAGTGTCAATTGATAAATAAGGCTAAGTCTGGGTTGGGGTATAAAACATGTCCACCTCCTCACAGAGGAGTTCCTGCACCCCCAGGAATTGACCTAGAGCATACAGGTTTACCTGAGTTTCAACAACCTAAGTTAGAGTATGGTTGTAAGCCAAAAGAGAATGTAATTGCTGATAAACCTGTAGTAGATAATGAGCCTTTTGAGAGTGCAAGTGATACCTCTCTTGCTGAGGATAAGGTGTCCACTGATAGGAATTCAAATGCTCCAACTATTGAGGACTGTACATCTGATGATGATGAAGATCAGGTAGTAGTTAAAGCTGAAGTAGTAAAGATAGATAGAACCAATGTTCCTAAGGTGGACAGTAATGAAACTGTTAAGCCTACATCTAATGTTAAACCAATTAGGAAAACAGTTAGGTACTGTGAGATGTATAGGTCCGCAGACAAGCCAAGAGGTAACCAGAGAAACTGGAATGACCTCAAGTCACATCAGCTAGGAAGTGACTTTGTCATGTACAAAAAGACTTGCTTTGCTTGTGGTAGCATTAACCACCTAGAGGCTTTTTATTACAACCATCAGGGGAGAAAGATGGTTACTGAGAACAATAGGGTAACTGGGAACACAAGTCATAGGGTGAACTCAAACAGGTCTCAAACTCACCCTAGTTCAAACAGAATGACACCCAGAGCACTTTTATTGAAGTATGGCCTCAAACAAATTAGTACTGCGCGACCAGCAGTTAGTACTGCCAGACCTTTTAGAACTATTTACCCTAGACCAGCAGTTTCAAGTGCTAAACCAACTTTCAAATATTCACAACAAAATGTTAAAAGGCCTTTTCATAAGAGAGCATTGGTTCAAAAACAATTTCAGAAACCAAAGGCTAAAACTGCAAAGCCAGCAGTTAATACTGCTAGCCAAGCAGTTAGTACTGGTAACTCTAAAAACACTGCTAGGGATAAGAGGGATAATGCTATTAAGGCCTCAGCATGTTGGGTATGGAGACCAATCAAACCCAGTGGTGCATCAATTGTATTGAAAAGGTTTGACTATATTGATGCACGAGGCAAACCCAAGTCAGTGATGGCTTGGGTACCCCAAGGAAACTAATATCCTTATTTTATGTGCAGGGACATTCACAGGATGATGAGGAAGATCAAGGTTATGCAGACAGTGGATGTTCCAGGCACATGATAGGCAACATGTCCTATCTTTCAGACTTTCAACCAATGGATGGAGGATATGTTACCTTTGGGAGAGGTATAGGAGGAAGAATTACTGGTAAAGGCACCTTGAAAACCGGTAAATTAGACTTTGAGGATGTGTACTTTGTGCAAGAGCTTAAGTATAACCTGTTTAGTGTCTCACAAATGTGTGACAAAAAGAACAAGGTTCTTTTTACTGACACTGAATGTCTTGTGCTTTCCTCAGACTTTAAGCTTCCTGATGAAAGTCAGGTTCTACTTAAAGTTCCAAGAAAGGGCAACATGTATAGTGTTGATATAAAGAAGATTGTTCCTAAAAAGGCCCTTACTTGTCTTGTTGCAAAGGCCATATTGGATGAGTCCATGTTATGGCATAGAAGACTTGGTCATATAAATTTTAAAACCATTAATAAAATTGTTAAAGATGGTTTGGTAAGAGGCTTGCCTCAAAAACGATTTGAAAATGACCAGACTTGTGTTGCCTGTCTCAAAGGCAAACAACACAAGGCTTCTTGTAAGCCCAAGACCTATAACTCTATTAATCAACCTTTGTTTATGCTACATATGGATTTGTTTGGCCCTACATCTGTGAGTAGTATTATGCATAAAAGGTACTGTCTTGCAGTTACTGATGACTATAGTAGATTCACATGGGTTTTCTTTTTAGGTTCTAAGGATGAGACACCTAGCATTCTTAAAACATTCATTACTGAGATAGAAAACTTAGTGGATAAGAAAGTAAAAGTCATTAGGTGTGACAATGGGACAGAGTTCAAAAATAGAGTTATGGATGAGTTTTGTAAGGAGAAAGGTATTAGAAGAGAGTTTAGTGTTGCTAGAACTCCTCAGCAGAATGGGGTTGCTGAAAGGAGGAATAGGACATTAATAGAAGCTGCTAGAACCATGTTAGCTGACTCTAAGCTGCCCATCACTTTTTGGGCTGAAGCAGTTAATACTGCTTGTTATGTGCAGAACAGGGTTTTGGTAGTTAAACCTCACAACAAGACACCATATGAGCTTTTTAGGGGTAGAACTCCTGCATTAGGATTTCTAAGACCTTTTGGGTGTCATGTAACTATTCTAAATACCTTAGACCATCTAGGCAAATTTGATGGTAAATCAGATGAAGGATTCTTGGTTGGGTACTCTCTAAATAGCAAGGCCTTTAGAGTATACAACACAAGAACAAGGAAAGTAAAGGAGAACCTGCATGTTCAGTTTCTAGAAAATAAATCTAATGTTGCAGTTGAAGGTCCAAAATGGCTATTTGACCTTGATACTCTAACCCAATCAATGAATTATGTGCCAGTTGTTGCAGGAACCTTTTCTAACGATTCTGTAGGTTCAGAAGCTGATGTTACAACAAATGAAGCAGGCTTGGGAAAGGAGAAAGATCAAGATCATTTATTGATGCCAATATGGAACAATGTGGATTCATCTTCAAAGAATGATGAACCTTCTAATGATGAAGCCAAAGAAGGTATTGAAGATGAAAACAATGTGGTTGGAGCTGATGATCAAGAGAATCAAGATAACAGTACTAATAGGGATTGTACTATTGAGCCCCAAGTTAGTACTACTAGGAAAAATATTCATACTGCTGGCGCATCAGATACTAATACTGCTGATTTCTCAGAAGATGAGGTGGATATCAACAATCTACTACCTACCTATCCAGTTCTCACTACACCACACACAAGAATACACAAAGATCACTCCCTAGACAATGTGATTGGGGATATACAATCAGGTGTGAAGAAAAGAAGACAAACTATAACTTCAGACCAACAAGGGTTTCTTAGTGCTATTTATGAAGAAAAGAAGCATGAAGATACCAACACATGTTTGTTTGTGTGTTTCCTCTCACAATAAGAACCCAAAAATGTTCTCAAAACCTTAGAAGACTCAAGCTGGGTAGATGCAATGCAAGAGGAGCTTCCCAATTCAAGATTTAGAAGGTTTGGGTACTAGTGGATTTACCCAAAGGTATGAGGGTAATTGGCACCAAATGGGTCTTTAGAAACAAGAGGGATGAAAGGGGTATTGTGATCAGAAACAAGGCTAGACTTGTAGCCCAGGGGTATACACAAGAAGAGGGAATAGACTATGAAGAAATTTTTGCACCAGTAGCAAGGATTGAAGCAATCAGACTGTTCTTAGCCTATGCTTCTTTCATGGGCTTCACTGTTTACCAAATGGATGTTAAGAGTGCCTTTCTATATGGTACTATTGAAGAGGAGGTATATGTCTCTCAACCTCCAGGTTTTGTAGATCCAGAACATCCTGACAAGGTATACAAGGTTGTGAAAGCTCTCTACGGACTACATCAGGCTCCAAGGGCATGGTATGAGACCTTGGCTTCTTATCTGTTAGAAAATGGATTCCAAAGGGGCAAGATAGATCAGACTCTATTCATCAAGAAGAACAAGAAAGATATCTTGCTGGTACAGGTGTATGTTGATGATATCATATTTGGATCCACAAGGAAGGAAATGTGTGTAGAATTTGAGAAATTTATGCATGATAAGTTTCAGATGAGTTCCATGGGGGAACTTACTTTCTTTTTGGGGTTGCAAGTAAAGCAATCAACTGAAGGCATATTTATCAGTCAAGATAAATATGTGGCAGAGATACTAAGGAAATTCCAATTTACTGATGCTAAAGTGGCAAGCACACCAGTTGATCCAGAGAAACCTTTACTTAAAGATGCTGATGGAGAATGTGTTGATGTACATACCTACAGATCTATGATAGGGTCATTGATGTATCTTACCTCATCAAGACCAGATATCATGTTTGTTGTATGTGTCTGTGCAAGGTTTCAAGTAACTCCCAAGGCTTCTCATTTAACTGCTGTCAAGAGGATCTTTAGATATCTTAAGGGTCAACCTAGGTTGGGTCTGTGGTATCCTAGGGAATCACCTTTTGACTTGGTGGCATATTCAGACAGTGATTATGCTGGTGCAAGCCTGGACAGGAAATCAACCACTGGTGGATGTCAGTTCCTTGGTTGCAGACTTATATCATGGCAATGTAAGAAGCAAACTATTGTGGCAACTTTTACAACTGAAGCTGATTATGTAGCTGCTGCAAGTTATTGTGGTCGAGTGCTTTGGATTCAAAATCAACTACTTGACTATGGGTATAATTTTATGAACACCATGATATATATTGACAATAGCAGTACAATATGCATTATTAAGAATCCAGTTCAACATTCTAAAACAAAACACATAGAAATTAGGCATCATTTTATAAGGGACTGCAATGAGAAAAAGTTAGTTCAAGTTGTTAAAATTGATACTCTTCAAAACTTTGCAGATCTTCTCACTAAAGCCTTTGATGATGGAAGGTTTCAATACTTGGTTGCAAGTATTGGAATGCTTAATCTTTAAAATTTTCAATCTGTGTGTTTTTGTACATTAAATTGGATTTTTACTGCTAACTTTGTCAATTAGAACTGTTAGGCATAATTTGTACTGCTGGTAGTAATTTGGATTGTTTGTTAGAACTGTTAATCGTATGTTTATACTGTTATAAAGCAAGTGATTTGTACTTCGTTTTCTTGGTTTAGAACTATCATTTGCAGGTCATAGAGTTGATAATGACAAAACCAAGTATGAAAGATGTTGTCTTCCCCTTAAACCATGCAAAATCATCAAGGATCTTCAAGCTGCAAATCTTCAACATATCAAGAGCTCCCAAGCTCTCATGAGTAGTATTTGGAAGTTTAAGCACAAAGGAATTACTAGTGCATTTTGTGAGCAGCAAATGGTGGTTCAGTTGCTGACATAATAGGTTGATGATGGATAGAGTTTGGGAATACATTAAAAAAGGTTTTATACCTAAGTTAACTGATTCTTTAAAAATTCTTTCTTGAGATCTTACTATGATTTTTGAATTGGAATTGATGGCTTAGTTAGTCAGACAGTAACTGACATAACTCTCTTTCTACCATTTTATACTTTTGTATAATGAGTTAGTCCAAGGACATCTGGTAGAGAGAACAGCGAGCAAACGTGAATCTAACAAAATTGTGTTAGAGGCAACAACTGCCACGAGCTGGAAACCCTATCAAGTAAGCTCTTTGAATGAGTTTATCTGAACACAGGCAGTTATTTTTAATAACTGAAATCATTGGTTCTCACACAACCAGAGGTTGCATTAAACCGAAAATATGATTAAGTGTCTGTATTTACACTTAATCCCTTCAAAATGGTTGTTTGCAGTATGGCTTTTAATCAAACTTGAGTTCATACTGCTGAGTCAAATTTTTCCAAAAAGTTTGTACTGCCAGGCATAATGTTAGTACTGGTAGGCTTAAGTTTGTACTGCTGGATAGACTTTAGTACTGGTGCGAAATAACAGCTTTTTGAAAATAGCCGTTGAGAGTTAGTTGAGATTTTTGCTGCTAAATTCCTTATTTTCAGGGTTTTCCTATTTGGATATTTTTACTTTTTATTTATTATATTAACCTTATCTTCAATCAAAAGTTATCTTTTACATGAAGTTGGCCCAATAGAAACCCTAATAAGACTTTCATAATATCTCAATTCACTTTCTTCATCTACTTTCTAACCTAAATTTACACTATTCACAGCAGTCAAATCAACTTTTACTACAAAATAATGGTTTCTTTATCCGTTGTTGACAAGCACAACATGGTCGCATTTTTGGAAAAAGCAGAGGATGACACATACTTTCATCAGATAGTGTACTTTTTGAATGGTTCTCATATATGGTATTCTTTAACCTTAAATCCCACTATCTATGTCTCCCTAATCAAAGAGTTTTGGCAGACTGTTATTGTAAAAACATTTGAAAATGGTGACAAAGAGTTGAATGCCACAGTGGATGGTAAATCTATCACTCTTACTGAATCATCACTCAGGAGGCATCTCCAACTGAATGATGACAATGGTATTAGTGCTATGCCAAACACTGAGATTTTTGAAACTTTAACCAGGATGGGGTACAACATCCAATCACAATCTTTAACTTTTCAAAAAGGTTGTTTTGCCTCACAATGGAGGTTTTTGATTCACACCGTCCTTCACTGTCTCAGTCCTAAGAAAACCTCATAGGAACAGTTTAGTAGCAATATTGCAACTGCTCTCATCTGCTTAGCTACTGACAGAACTTTCAATTTTTCCAAACTCATTTTTTAAGGAATGGTTAAAAATGTTGATAGCAAATCAAAAATTTTGATGTATCCCAGGTTCATCCAAACTATTTTGAACATGAGGAAACATCAACTTCTTCCACACAAAACTGTTTATCCAACACCCAAACTTACCCAAAAACTTTTCAGTAATATGAGGATGGCCTCAAAAGGGTATAGCGGGGAAGAAATTCCATTATTTGATTCTATGCTACAGGTACGGGGTGAAGGATTAACCAGCCCAGTTGACTCCCAACACACACCCGCATCATCAGAACAATCACCTTCACAACCAACTTCATCACCAGATAGGTATTCATCCAGAGAGGGCTCTGTTGTTCCTCAGCACAGAGACCCTACCCCTCCCAATGTAGGAGATGAGGCTGACTATGTCAGTATGGAAAGGGTTGCTTCTACTGTCTCAGGCTTAGAAGCTGGGCATGACAGAAGTAACATACATAAGACCCAATCTATGGCAACACCAACAGTACCAAGTTCTTATGAACCCAGTACTATTGGTGGAATCCCAAGCCAATAGGAAATATTGGGTGGCTCAGAAGCTCACCATGAGGTGTACTATGAGTCTTTACCCCATGATGCACCTCTCCCTGAAGGTAACACATCAGGAAGTGCTGAGGGCAGTAAGTCACTTCAAGAATTGATGGAAATCTGTACAAAATTTTCTGAGAAGGTTACTACTTTGGAAGCTGATCTGATCTCTCACAAGAAGGTATTTGGAAAAGTATATACAAAACTGGTCCTTAAAGTCAAGAAATTGGAGGACCAGGTCAAGACATTTAAAAGAAAGAGGTCAACTCATTTGGTAGAATCAATAAGTTCATCTTCTTTATCAAGCTCATCAAATGATCAGGGAATAGATCAAGGTGAGGAATCTTCCAAACAGGGGAGGAAGATTGCTCTAGATGAAGAACTAGCTCAGAAATTTCATGAAGAAGAGTTAGAAAGGGTAGCTAAAAAGATTGGCAACATTTATGGTTGAATGTAAGTTTCAGACTGAAGAAGAAGAAGAGAGAGCTGCTCAGATTCTTGCTGATAAGGAGTTAGCTGCAAAACTTCAAGAAGAAGAAAGGTCACAATTCACAAGAGAAGAACAGGAACAAGCAATTGATGATCTTTTAGAGCAGATTAGAAGAAAGAAGAAAGTTTATCAGAAGCAAATTCCTTCAAGAAGTGAACAACTGAGGTAAATGAAAAATTATTTGAAACATCAGGATTACTGGAAGGAAAAATGGTTCATAGGAAAGTCTTATGAAGAAATAGAGAAATTGTACATCAGTGCTCATACAAGAATCCAGAAGTCCTTAAGAGATGAAACTGCAACAATTGAGACTGAGTCTAGCAAAGGTGTGAAAAGAGCAGCAGAGAAATTGGAATCTGAGGAATCCAAGAAGCAAAAGATAGAAGAAGAAAAGCATGATGAACCAGTTGAGGAAGAATCAGCTGAGGAAGAGGAAGAGACATTGACTGATGAACAGATTCATGGAATGATGGTGGTAATTCCAAAAGCTCTTAATGTTGATCCCATTCAAGCCAAAAATCCCATCATAGATTGGGAAGTATACTCAGATGGAAAAATCAAGGGATGGAAGTTCATCAGAGTAGGAGGCAAATTTGAAGTCCATAAGTTCTTTGAAGACATGATAAAAGCCTTTGACAGAGAAGACTTGGATAAGCTTTGGAGCTTAGTTCAAGAAAGGTTTAGATCTGCAGATCCTACAGATGATAAGGATAAAGAGCTATGGGTTGAGCTAAAAATGTTATATGAGCCAGATGCTAATGATTCACTGTGGAGATTCCAAGCTTATGATTTGGCTACTACTTGGAGGTTATTTGACAATTGTGGTGTTTGATGAACTCAAATAAGTACATTTCATTATCATCATTTATCCTATTTATTTGACTTGTTTTATTATATTATCTATGAGAATCGATACATTAATGTTTACTTTAGTAATTCTCAGGTAAAAACAAGCATTATGTGAAACTTGGCAATTTTGGACTAATTATGGAGCAAAACAAGCAAGATGTCAAAAGCCTACTGAAATCCAGAAGATCAAGCTCGTTCTACTCCAGATACGCCGCAACATACTTCTAACATACGGCGTATCACTATCAAGATTTCACAAGTTACAATCCAAGTACATGCGCCGCATACAAAGTCAAGATACGCCGCATCTGAAGACGGTGTACGAATATTCCTGAATATATTAATCTTGGACCCCACGCGAAGTTAAGTCAATGCGCCGCATCTATCAACTAGATGCGCCGCATCTATCCCTCAGACAGAAACTATAAATACCCCAAGGCCAGACGAATTTCGGAGTTGGACACTAGACTTTAGAGACCGAAGACAGAAGAACCCTAGAAGCCGAATTCAGACGACCAAGCAGCACAAGACACACCCTAAACGAAGATACAAGAGCTGTAAGAAGGTCCTGCATGTATTCAATTCATTAAGTAGTTTTGTTTTATTGTATTAGTACACTTTAATTCATCAGGATTGATGGGCTTGTGTCATGTGACTACGGAAAATCATGCACTCCCCTTAATATTGCTTTCCCATTAATTAAAGTTTATATGTTGATGTCTTTGGTGACTTTTATTAGTGCATTGATAACCTCTGTGTCTAGCTGAGCATTGCTTGGGTCGCTATGCCCCTTCCTCGCCTATTTGTTTTAGCGTCTCTTGAATAAATAGGATAGACATAAGTAATCATTAAGGGTTTACTCGCCGATAAGATTAGAGCCAACGAGAAAGGTTTAATTATATACACTTCATATAAAACTAGCAATAAAACAAGTGACAAGCTACTTAATTATCAGGACAGGTCTTCTTATTGTCTCAAGTATCTATCTGTGTACGTGTGTGCTAATTGCTGATTCGTGCTCATTAGTTTAGTTTTCAATTTAATCATAACCAAACCGTGCCAGTCTCTCAGGCTGAACCCCCTTGCGTTAGATTAGGTTGTATAGCTAACTTAGGATATTAAAATACTGATTAGAATAACTAGATAATACGTTCCACTCTTAGTGATCGACACTCTACTTACCATTATATTCATACTGACCGGGTACACTGCTCGTTAAGTGTGTGTGTTATTGATAAGTCGGCTAAATATAAATTTAAAACTTGAGTAGGCATTAATACTGCTAAACCGCAACGACACGCGCACCCCATCAAGTTTTTGGCGCCGCTGCCGGGGAGTGAATTGTTATTATCTGTTAATTTGATTAGTATTTTAATTAGGTTTTTCTTTTTAATTTTTAGATTCTAACCACTAACCCTGTTATATATTAGATAAATTGCATTCATTGTATAGTTTGCATATTTTCTGTTTTTGTGTGTTTTTATTTTCTTTAATTTTTGTTTGTTTTTATTTTTTGTTTTTCTTTTTCTATTTTTCTGCATTCTGCTATCGTTGTATTGTGCTGATACAAACGATACGGCGCATCTGTTTTCACAGATACGGCGTATTGTGTTTAATTTTTATAAAATACAACGCGTTTAATAAATTCGAGTACGACGCATCTTTCCCAAGATACGGCGTATTCTGTTTTTAATAAGAAATTTTTCTAAACACTAAAGCCATACGACGCATCTGTTTTAACAGATACGGCGAATTTTCGATTTAAATTAAAAACAGTTTTCGAATTATTAAACAGATACGACGCATCGATCTCTATCGATACGGCGCATCTACTAAATCAAAAATCTTGTATTTTGAAACGTAACGAAAATACGGCGCATTAGCTTTTGTTAATACGACGAATTTAATTTGATAAATATAGTTGATTTTTGATATTCACTTTGATCGTTCCACTACTCTCGTGCACAAGTTGGTTTACTTTCAGGATAAATGATGGCTTAAGCATCACTATGGAAGATTACATTCTGAACCTAACCAAGAGACGCTAGCTGGAGTAATCAAACCTTAGATGATTGAAAGGCTGTAATAAGACGACAAGAGTGGAGGAGAATTCAGTACTGGTAACATTGAGTATCTTAAAATTCTTGAAATAGAATTCCAGGAATATGTTGCGACGAAGACCAAAGAATATATTAGATTAAGTCGAACGGAAGAAAATGTTGCGGAGCTATACGGGAACATCTTTCGGATGAAAGAAGAAGGATGGCACGTAACAAGAACAAAATAAGGAGCTGAACGTGAGTCTAACTTGAAGACTCTGGAATAAAGACAAGTGCTGACCGGGAGACAACCCGGAAGAAAAATTTTTACTTTTCTGTTCTGTGTCGAGTCTGTCAGACCTGCAGAAGATACGGCGCATCTCCATCATAAGATGCGACGCATCACCTGCACTAGTCATATCTTATTTAATTTTCTGCATTTTTATTTTTGACTTTAAAACTTTCTGTCAGTTTATTTTAATGCGGCGCATCCCTGGTTAAGGATGCGACGCATCTTTTATTCTGATTCGTATTTATTCCAGGCTCGATACGGCGTATCTTCTTCCATAAGATACGGCGTATCGACTGACCTGATGATTTACAGTTTTAATTTTTATGTTTTATTTTTACTAACTACTAATGTATTATGCAAGTTTGAACCTTCTTAATTCAGGTGTGTTAAAGTCTAAATGGTATTATAGATTCCTGCATTTCTGTGGATACATCATCTATGAAGCTTAAACGTTCTAATCCACAAGAAATTTGATTTTTGCTCTTATACGAATAATGGAGGATCATACCGAGCAAATCTCAGGGGAGTTTTTTCTGTTCTAATTCTTTTATTTTCCAGTTTTTAATCTTTGATACAAACAACGAGGACGTTGTTTAACTTAAGTGGGGGGATTGGAGAATTAGAACACTTACTTGTCTTAAACTTTTTCAAAATATGCTTAAAATGCGCTTAATATATCAAAATTTAAATTTTTTTAGCATGTTTTTGTTTAAAGTCTAAATTACATAACCGCACACATAACTCTATTCTTTCAAAAATATTAAAACTTTAGTGTGCTGGTGACTTGTAAACTTTAGAACTTGGCTTGTATACTATTCGAGACCACCATAATAAGTATTATCTATATAATTGGAGTGACTTGTCTAAATTGGTAAATTTCTAGGATTACACCCAAATAGCCTTTATATGTTATGTGATATTAACTAACTACACTGGTTAGTTAACCCCCGTATAAACCCTTTGTTACTCTCACTTTTAGAGTAAGATACCCCTAGAAAAACCCTCAGAGCCATTCCTTTCGTTTCTTACACCTTTGTTATAATGTTTCGATACACCCTTACACCTTAGCCTACCCTGTAGATTAAAATCCGTGGTTGGTTAATTGCTTTAGGTAAAGTGTGTTTCCTTACATTACCTGTGTTCGCGTGCGTAATTCATTATCTTTGGTTAGGTCAGGAAATTGCACAATGCAATTGGTATGAAAGTAAATATTGTATATCTTTTAGTTTACTTTTCGTGTGTTTGCTACTTTCACTATTACAGTTATTTCTGAAAGTATGAAAGTATGAAAAAATTATCCGGAAAAATAGTGATAGTAAAGTTGTGAAATTTTACACATATATGTCAAAAAAAAAAAAAAAAAAAAAAAAAAAAAAAAAAAAAAAAAGGAAAAGTTGGAAGTTTGTTTTAACCAACTTATGTAAAGTTTTGTATTAAGTGGGCGATATCACCACTATTTGTTGTATATTATATTTATGGATTGAATGGGAGTTGGCCGTTATGGGAACGCCAACTAAGGTTATTCTTCGATTGAGATCTTGTTGAGTATAATTCGTGTCTACCTAAAGCGTGTGTTTCAAGTGTTAAAGCGTGAGTTATTCAATGATATGAGTCTTATTCATGGGATGGTTGGGAAAGTGATTAACCACACTTAGGATTTTAATTTATCTGTTTTGTTTTTTTTTCATTTTACACCAATTTGTATCCCAAATATTATCCATACCCTATATCATTCTTCATCCAAACCTTTGATTTATTGAGATTAGGGATTTGAGCAATCTTAAGTATCGTAGTCGTGGATTCGGCTATGTATTTATGATTTTGTCGCCCTTTTTGATATAATATTATTGGTGAAGATTACTTGGTCCTATCTTTAGCCTATTCGAGTTAAGGATTTGAGCAATTGCAAGTATCGTGGTCGTGGATTCGATCATGTATTTGTAATTTTGTCGCCTTTTCTGGAATATGAGATCGATAGAGATTAAAAAGGATGATCAACCCTTAACCAACAAACCCTTTTTACCGCTTTAGACTTGTTATTCCTTGGCTTTAGTGGGGGAGATGCGTATACTTGCCAAGCCTATGATAGAATATTCGTCACGACTAAGCAACTAAACGATTTAGAATTGTTTTACATTAAAAATTATTTTGGTTTCTACTTCGTTAAGTGTTTGGTTGTGTGATTATGACAAAAACGAATACGTGCTTAAATATAAAAATAAATCCTAATATCTTTTAGGATACATTTTTATTTGATTGATTCTAAGGTTTACTTGGGGACAAGTAAAGTTCAAGTGGGGGGATATTTGATGAACTCAAATAAGTACATTTTATTATCATCATTTATCCTATTTATTTGACTTGTTTTATTATATTATCTATGGGAATCGATACATTAATGTTTACTTTAGTAATTCTCAGGTAAAAACAAGCATTATGTGAAACTTGACAATTTTGGACTAATTATGGAGCAAAACAAGCAAGATGTCAAAAGCCTACTGAAATCCAGAAGATCAAGCTCGTTCTACTCCAGATACGCCGCAACATACTTCTAACATACGGCGTATCACTATCAAGATTTCACAAGTTACAATCCAAGTACATGCGCCGCATACAAAGTCAAGATACGCCGCATTTGAAGACGGTGTACGAATATTCCTGAATATATTAATCTTGGACCCCATGCGAAGTTAAGTCAATGCGCCGCATCTATCAACTAGATGCGCCGCATCTATCCCTCAGACAGAAACTATAAATACCCCAAGGCCAGACGAATTTCGGAGTTGGACACTAGACTTTAGAGACCGAAGACAGAAGAACCCTAGAAGCCGAATTCAGACGACCAAGCAGCACAAGACACACCCTAAACGAAGATACAAGAGCTGTAAGAAGGTCCTGCATGTATTCAATTCATTAAGTAGTTTTGTTTTATTGTATTAGTACACTTTAATTCATCAGGATTGATGGGCTTGTGTCATGTGACTACGAAAAATCATGCACTCCCCTTAATATTGCTTTCCCATTAATTAAAGTTTATATGTTGATGTCTTTGGTGACTTTTATTAGTGCATTGATAACCTCTGTGTCTAGCTGAGCATTGCTTGGGTCACCATGCCCCTTCCTCGCCTATTTGTTTTAGCGTCTCTTGAATAAATAGGATAGACATAAGTAATCATTAAGGGTTTACTCGCCGATAAGATTAGAGCCAACGAGAAAGGTTTAATTATATACACTTCATATAAAACTAGCAATAAAACAAGTGACAAGCTACTTAATTATCAGGACAGGTCTTCTTATTGTCTCAAGTATCTATCTGTGTACATGTGTGCTAATTGCTGATTCGTGCTCATTAGTCTAGTTTTCAATTTAATCATAACCAAACCGTGTCAGTCTCTCAGGCTGAACCCCCTTGCGTTAGATTAGGTTGTATAGCTAACTTAGGATATTAAAATACTGATTAGAATAACTAGATAATACGTTCCACTCTTAGTGATCGACACTCTACTTACCATTATATTCATACTGACCGGGTACACTGTTCGTTAAGTGTGTGTGTTATTGATAAGTCGGCTAAATATAAATTTAAAACTTGAGTAGGCATTAATACTGCTAAACCGCAACGACACGCGCACGCATCAGTGTTCATCAGGTTTCTACAAAAGCAGAAGTAGAAGTTTACATGCTAGTGGAAAAGGACTATCCACTAAGAGCAGGAATCTTGATTGTTATGCTAGCTACCAAACTCAGAGTAGATGAAGACTCAGAAATGGAAAGGGAGTTAGTAAGGAAGATCTATCAGCAGGAAGAAGACACAAAGTCCAGAAGATAGTGTTTGGAAGAGTCCTCACAATCTCCATTTAATTCAGAGAAACTTGAGGATTTAGGATAAATCACAAGTTTAGGGGAGGATTGTTGGGAATTAAAAGTTTTTGACTTAGTACTGCTTGAAGAATACACTAATAGTACCAACTGCTAGTGTATAACTGAAGACTGTTGAAGAATAACTAACAGTACAAACTCTGAAGTTAGTACTGCTAGTGTATAACAGAAGGTACTGCTACTATGATAAGGATGTATCAAGGATAAGTATGGAATAGATCTTATGTATATCACAATTAGTTAGAAATATACGGTAGATACTTATCTTGTAAAGGATTCCTTAAGTCTATAAAAGGAGATCCTAGGTTAGATGTTTATGTACGAGTCATATAAGTTTTGTTAAGATTCAAGGTCATTGTAACCCTAGTGATATTGATAGATCTTATGTGATATTGAGGTCATTGTGTTCTTTGTTCATACTGCATTGCTGTTACATCAAACAAATTCTTCTAAGTGTGGTTGAGTAGATTCCGCATACTTAACTACATAACCTCAAAGTATCTTAAACACATCATAAGGGAGTAATATCCTAAGTGTTTTAAATCCTCTCACACTTCGTCACCGGGATGACCGAGACATTGATGCCACGTGGAGGAACTTGTGGAGAGAAAAGCAGTAAGGATAGTTGACGGTCTGGTAACAGGATAGAGATTGCCCGAACTGTCACATCGAAGGAGGATGTGACGATTCAAGAAATCTTTCACAGAAAAACCAAAAGTGTCAAATTCAATAGTGCAATTATTATCCCTAGTAAACTGACGAACAGAAATAAGGTTTTTGATGATATTAGGGGTGACAAGTACGTTATGAAGGTGAAGAGGGCAATGAATAGTTGAAATAATGCTATGATCGCTGTTAGTGACGGGAATAGAATTACCGTCACCAACGTGAACAGATGGGTATAAACGTTTATTAAAAATAGTACTTAAATTACTTGCATTAGAATTTAAATGAGAAGAGACACATGTATCCATGTTCCAAGTCGGGTCCTGCAAAGTCATAGTGCTAAAAACACTAGGAAATGAAGTAGCTTGAGACGGGTACGAAGCGGGTGCGGGACCAAGTATACTTTTGGTGTTGGCGGGCTGGTGTTGGTGTTGGGTTGGGTAGGCAGGTTACAGTTGGTGTTGGGTTAGGTAAAGGAAGTGAGCTCTTGGGTTGTGGTACTGATGAGCTAATCGGTTATTGTAAAACCCGGGTGACACCCACGATTGACCAAAAGAATTACCAAACATGTTTCTGTTGTATCCTATTGTGATACCCGGGTGAAAATGGGCTGTTGATGTGCCCGACCCAGAACCTGTGTGAAAAGCGCTAAAACCTGGTGGCCCATTGAATTGAGCATCGGACATATTCTTTTGATGATGTTGACCTTTTGTGAACCTTCCTGTTTGGACTGAATTATTGATCGTACTAGTGTTCATTGAAATAATAATCTGACACACCTTTTTCTTTACCAATCAATTAAACAATTGACTTTAATTGATATGAAACTATATAAAAACTAAATTATTGATTGTACTAGTGTTAATTGAAATAATAATCTGACACACCTTTTTCTTAACCAATCAATTAAACAATTGATTCTAATTTATATGAAACTATATAAAAATCAACACACCTTTTTCTTAACCAATCAATTAAACAATTGATTCTAATTTATATGAAACTATATAAAAATCAACACACCTTTTTCTTAACCAATCAATTAAACAATTGATTCTAATTGATATGAAACTATATAAAAATCAACAATGACTGCTAGAATTGATATGTTATGTGAAGAAAAGAAAAACGTAAATTAGAAGGTGATTTAGGGTGAGAAAAGAAAAAGAAAAATATACCGGAGAGATATGGGGAAAAATTAGGGGGAGGGTGACCTTTTTAGAGAGAAATTAGGGGAGGATATTTTTGCTCTAATTACCATGTAAAAGGTTGTGATTTTCTTGATTTGCATTGATCACAAACAACCGTATATATGAGAGTACATAGAGAATTCTAGAGCTAATACGTGGGCTAGGCTTAAAACATACATATGGGCCTAATACAAATACTAACTAATAGATATGTAAATATATCGACTAATATGATTATATCACTTAATTGAACTAAATTTCCAACATTTTCTATTGACGGATAAGAATGGTCTTACTAGTTCGGTAAAAAAAAATTCATTTACTAACTCTGTAAATTTGTGAAACTAAGCGTAACAATTTAACCCTTAAATTAATAGAAAGATACTCCCATGTTATTTTTGTTTGTTTGTGTCGGAAAGAAGACATACTCTGTCCTTGTTTTGAATTTGACAGATGTCACTCCCACCGGTCTTTCCTCACATTTCCAAAACACAGACCAAAAAACACACAAAATTCAAAGTCTTTCACAAACACCATCCGTTGCTCTTTCTTCCTCATTTCATCCGACACAAACATATCCGACTCACACTGAGATCATGGGTTGCTGAAAGAGAAACGTTACTAATGACAGCACCATCTTGTCAGCTCATCACATATACTAGAAACAACAAACTCCCTTTATCCGTACATAAAGTCTTGTCCAATGACGACCTTTTGATCGAAATCCTACTCCCATTACCGTTAACTGTACTTCTTTTGTTTAAATCCGTGTCCAAACGCTGGCTATCTCTCATCAAATCTCTTAGTTTCAATATGCGTAGGAATCAAATCACTAACCTCGATACCCCGTCTGGTCTTTTTCTGCACATTCTTTTACGGCGACCCAAATTTCCATTCCTATATAAATATGATTTTGTGCCATTGGATATCCGCATTCCGATAAATACCACCTTCACTTTCACTTTTGGCTCTGTGGCACCACCTGGTGAGGTTGAGATTTTGCGGTCGTGCAATGGTCTGCTTTTATGTCGTGACTGGTCTAAGAAATCTAAGAATCTATATGTATACAATCCATCCATCAATACCATGTTTAAGAATCTTCCAGAACCCCAGATTTTGAATTTGTATCCAGATGCTCGTAATGTTTATGATCGGATCAACTTGGCTTTTGATCCTGCAAAATCACCTCACTATAAAGTCATGCGTGCTAGACAGATATGTGATCAAGATTTTAGATATTTTAATGAAATACAGACTTATTCTTCGGAAACAGGCAATTGGAGTGTTTGCTCTGATCAATTTCCCAACCAAAGTTTTGTAGGTTTTGAAGATGGAATCTATTGGATGAATGCCATTCATTGGCTACATTATAAGGATGATCATTCTTTACATTCCATGTTATTTATTGTAGACCGTCCATTTATAAATACCATACAAACCCCTTTAACAGTGGATGGCAAGATGCCTTGGAACCGCATGCTCTTTGAGTCTCGTGGTTGTTTGCTTCTTCTTTGTAAGGATGTTCTTGACTCACGGCATTTGACTATTTACGAGATGTGGAATCAGTATTCTAAATGGTCAGTGAAGTACATTGTTAATGTTGATGACATTATGATCCCATTTCCCGGTTTCTGGCATCTTAGATCAGTTGTTTGTTTTATTGTTTTGGGAGAAAGAGAAGAGGATTCTTTAATGGTGATGAAGTATTGTGAAAAGGTTGTACAATACAAAATCGTGTCAAAGACTCTGTGCACACTATGTGAAGATTTGGGAACAACTGGCGATCTTTCTAACTGCTTTCAGTTCGTTCCATCGTTGGCTAATGTGTGATTATGCTTTCTCTTTCCATTTCCGGTATGATTTATGTGCTTAGTTATGGTGTTAATGCTACATTTACTTGGTTATAGTGTATTTTAGTATCGGTAATTGTTCATTGCTCTGTTTGTTCTCTTGATATATATGCGCAAATTCGTTTATAATAAAAGAGCTGGTGGAGAGTCTTTAACACTAATTGATCTGTCATGATGCTCATTGTGTACAAAGATATGGATACAATTTATGAGTTGTAACTATAATGATTGATTGAAAACTCATAATGGTGCTATTGGTGTCCTGTATCTTCTATGGATAAAGGAGCATGCTTACCTAGTGACATTTAAAGTATCAACTTTTTCTTAAGTTAGTACCCGCACATTAGTAATATTTATGAGTTGTAACGACTCAAATGCTGTTTTGTCATTTGCAATGCCTTAAGCCCAAAATAGCAATTTACTTTAATGCCTTTTACTTTAGACTTGTAGGTTGGTGTTCAAAATTTAGAATCGATATTGGTTGTGATGGCTTAATCTGTTCTCTTGATTTATACAATGTGAACACTATAGTATCTATGACATGGTGGCTGAGTTTCTCCATTTCATGCACGCGACAAAAGATATTTGCTCATTGAGTATCGAATTATTACCCTTTCAAAGTAAAAATGAGCAGCTAAGGTTAAAAGAGAGATTATGAATTGAGAAGCACCTGCAAGCTCTCAAGTTGTGGGTTTCTAGTATAAAACAAGTAAACAACCATCACTTTTGTAATTGCAACATGTGTGTAAAATCTTCATTTCTGCATTACATTCCCTAATTTTTCTACCTGTTATGTCACTTTTCTTTTTAAATGCTGGTTATCTCTCATTACATCTCCTGATTTTACTCATCGCCGGCCCCAAATCCCTAACCTTGATCCCCCTTCTGGTCTCTTTATCGTGTACATACAAAATTGTGTCAGACTCTCTGCACATTGTATCAATTGGCCGTATTGTTAGCTGCAATTCAGTTCAGTCCATCTTTTTCTAATTTGTGAGTCTGCTTTATGATATACATGCTTAGGGGGTTGGCAATGCATGTAGCATTCTCTCTCCCATCACTCACTCCCAACCAATCCCCTTATGTCACATCATTTACTCTCTCTCCCATCACTCACCCATATTTTTGTAGGCAACACCATCTAGCACTAGTGATTAAATGTGCATCAGTCCTCACAAAGTGTTCCTTTTTTTTTGCTCGTCTAGTGCTAGATGGATCCCGTCTTGTGCTATCTAGTACCCATTGCCAACACCCTTAATTAGTTATAGTTTCAATGGTACAGTTACTTGGTTGTAATTCAATTGTGTTTCAGGTCTTGGACATGAAGTTACGTACAGACATGCAGTCAAGAGGAGTAGAGGACTATGGAGTTTTGTCAGATATCTGTAATAAGTGACAATGGTTATGATGCAAAAAAAAAGAAAAAAAAATAAATAAATAAATAAAAAAAAGAAAAAAAAGAAAGAAAAAACATTTACCATAAGTAGTAACTAAGAAGGTTGTACTTGTACACTTGACTTTAAATAACCAACGTTTCTTTTTTGGTTTGCATAACAATATGGTATGTCCTTTTTCTCTTTTTTGTTTGTTACATTTGACATGAACAGCAGTTTAATTCTCCTTTTGTACTTAAACATGTTTATTCTATTTTTAGCTGGTTTTCCTTTTGTCTTATGTTGTTCCTTGCTTGGTTTTAGCTTGTGGGACATTCATATTGGATCTATGAACCGATCCAGAACTGAGAAGCGCTGAACCAGTCTAGATCCAATGGTCCGATTCTTTGGTAAACCTTTTGGATCTTGGATCCGCCGTTTCCGGAACTGGATACCAGTGACATTTGACAACTTTTTGATTCAATTATTAAAGACGCTATTATGGTAAACAATAACATTCTAAACCACAGGCTATTATAATTTCTTTTCATACAACTTGGGCCATCTCAAAACTTTTTGGTTTGTGAACTTCAACAGATATGAAAACAACAATCTAGTCCTCACAAGGTTGATCTAGCAATAACAAGTAATCAGAGACTCAGAAACACTAATAAATAAAAATCATGATATATCAATTTTAATAAATATAAATGTCCCAAAATGCAACTATTCAGAACCACTAATATCATACGGAGTAATACATAAAACACTACCATCCAAAAACAATTGTCATCTTAAGAAGCGAAGGACTACATATTTTTGGCATAATCACTGTACAAGAAACAATTCTAAAAAAACTTTGAGGTCCCCCTAATAGGTCAACCTGTGAGCTAGCATCGTACAATAACATTCTAAACCACAGGCTATTATAATTTCTTTTCATACAACTTGGGCCATCTCAAAACTTTTTGGTTTGTGAACTTCAACAGATATGAAAACAACAATCTAGTCCTCACAAGGTTGATCTAGCAATAACAAGTAATCAGAGACTCAGAAACACTAATAAATAAAAATCATGATATATCAATTTTAATAAATATAAATGTCCCAAAATGCAACTATTCAGAACCACTAATATCATACGGAGTAATACATAAAACACTACCATCCAAAAACAATTGTCATCTTAAGAAGCGAAGGACTACATATTTTTGGCATAATCACTGTACAAGAAACAATTCTAAAAAGACTTTGAGGTCCCCCTAATAGGTCAACCTGTGAGGTCCCCCTAACAGACCAAAGATGTTAAAGCGAAAGAACCATCTGTGTGCGTTTGGACCATCCTGATGCAGATTATGTCGCACAAAAGACAAAAGATAAAAGGGTAAAAGTCAGAAATGATAAACATGCTTTCTAAGATGTACCAATATGATAAACATGCTTATTTATGTACCAATATGCTAAACCAAAGTTCAAATTATGTACAATAATGGGTAATTCTTCACATCTTCATATCTTACATCTGCATCGTTAGTCCTTTATACTAACGGCCGTTAGTAAATAACTTAAAATATGGTTTTCTTACGTGTTCATCCGTTTTTACACGTTTTCGTCCGTTTTTACACGCTTTCGTCCGTTTTTACACGTTTTCGTTTCTTTTTGCATGTTTTCGTCCGTTTTTACACGTTTTCGTTCGTTTTTACACGTTCTCGTTCGTTTTTGCACGTTTTCGTCCGTTTTTACACGTTTTCGTCCGTTTTCACACATTTTCGTCCGTTTTTACACGTTTTCGTCCGTTTTCACACATTTTCGTCCATTTCTAAAAGTTTTCGTCCGTTTTTACACGTTTTCGTTCGTTTTTGCACGTTTTCGTCTGTTTTTACACGTTTTCGTCCGTTTTTAAACGTTTTCATTCATTTTTAGATGTCTTTGTTCGTTTTTGCATGTTTTCGTCTGTTTTTAAACGTTTTCGTCCATTTTTACACGTTTTCGTTCATTTTTGCATATTTTCGTCTGTTTTTACACGTTTTCGTCCATTTTTACACGTTTGCATCTGTTTTTAAGCGTTTTCCTCCGTTTTTAGAAGTTTTTGTCTGTTTTTATACGTTTTTGTTCTTTTTTGCATGCTTTTGTTTGTTTTTACATGTTTTCGCTCATTTTTTCATGCATTTTTACACGTTTTTGTGTGTTGAAAAACGGACGAAAGCGTGTAAAAGTGGACAAAAATGTGCAAAAATGAACGAAAACATGTAAAAACGGACGAAAACGTTTAAAAACAGACGAAAACATGCAAAAATGAACGAAAACATGTAAAAATGGACGAATATGTTTAAAAACGGACGAAAATGTGTAAAAATGAAGAAAACGTGCAAAAACTAATGAAAACGTGTAAAAATGGACGTAAACGATTAAAAACGGACGAAAATATGTGAAAATGGACAAAAACGTGTAAAAACGGACGAAAACGTGCAAAAACGAACGAACACATGTAAAAACAGATGAAAATGTTTAAAAAGAGACGAAAACGTGCAAAAACAAACGAAAACATGTAAAAACAGACGAAAACGTTTAAAAACGGACGAAAATGTGTGAAAACGGACGAAAACGTGTAAAAACTGACGAAAACGTGCAAAAACGAACGAAAACATGTAAAAACGGACGTAAATGTTTAAAAACAGACGAAAACGTGCAAAAACGAACGTAAAATGTAAAAACGAACGAAAACGTTTAAAAACAGACGAAAATGTGTGAAAACGGTCGAAAACGTGTAAAAACGGACGAAAATGTGTGAAAAAGGACGAAAACGTGTCAAAACGGACGAAAACGTGCAAAAACGAACGAGAACGTGTAAAAACGAACAAAAACATGTAAAAACGAACGAAAACATGCATAAATGAACGAAAACGTGTAAAAGATAAAGCGAAAGAACCATCTGTGTGCGTGATAACGCCAAAATCTAACATGTTTTTAGTAGCGTTATTCATGTTTTTATGTATGTTTTGTGGTTATATTTATATACTTTTGTTACTTAATCGTACCAAAGTGTGTTTGCGAAGCATTTGTAGCCAAAAACAGGAAAATGGATGAAAAAGATGCAAAAACGAGGAAGAAGGAAATGTTTATGAATGCATGAAGATTATTGTGACAAGTCCCGCACCAAGAGGTACTTCGAAGAGTAAAAGTCCAAGTAGTCGAGTTAATAAGCTTGAGGATGAAGGGAAAGATCAAAGAACCAAGAGCTACGAGCTAGAATCAAGTCAAACGAAAAAGGTCCAAAAAGTGCATATCAGCATGTTCCATCCGATCGGATGTAGCCCGCATCCGATTCGGATGGAAGCTAGTTTGAAGACCAACCGATCGGATGGACAGAATACCGATCGGTTGGATTGTTGCTGTGTTACCAAAACTTCTTCATTAAGATTTGTGACTTTACATATCCGGTTCTAGGTCCTTCCTCTCAGCATTCCTGTCTATTCAATACTACTTGGAGGACAAGAGAACAATTTAATGAACCAAGACCCTTGGTTGGAGCATTTAAAGGATCATTTGATGAGTATTTAGGGTACATCCAAAAGACATCCAAAAGAATAATCAAAGGAAGCAAAAAACCACTCATAACATACTCTTAAATTTCGTCCAAAAAGTCCAGGAGCAGAGGAGAGTCGAAGTCCATTCCATTTCTTGTGAGAATCATTGCCTTTTCACTTGTAATCTTATTTTCAATCATTGTAAGACTTTCAATCATGGTTTTTAATGTTCAATGTTTTAAGATTATGTTTATGTTTGTTATGAGTGGCTAGTGCCTTTATGCACTTGCTTAGATGATGTGTATTACTTATTGATTGGCATATGATTGTGATAACATGTTGTAATTCAATTTCAAGTCGATTCTAAGAACAAATTGTGATAAAGTTTCATAGTGACATTTGGTTAATCAAGTTTAACTAGTGCTAGTAATTCTAAGGGTCGAAAGAACTATTGTTATTCAACTAGTTATAATCATTTGTCTATGAATGATTGTTGTCATCCACTATACTTGATTAAACAAAGGAACTTAATCGTGATTGTAATGAAAATGCTTTTGTCTATCAAAACGGATTGATTGTAAACCATTTTAAGGGTCGAGAGATTAATAGTTTACCTTCAATTGTGACCTTTTGTCTATAATTGGTTACCTTTTGTATTGACCATTTCTCAAGCTTGTTTGATAAAACAAAAGATTGTTTTTGTGTTTAAGGAACACCAACTTATGAACCTTGAATTGATCTTGAATTGATTGGTTAAACGTAATGCTTGTTTTTATAAACTAAGATCTTGACGAAGGTTTAATTTGTAGAAACAATAGATTAGTAACCAAGCTAATTATCTCGACCAACATGTTATCCAAAGTTATCACAATCATATTAGTCAATTGTAGTTCACTAAGTCTAAGCAAGTGTAGTTTTTAATCATTTGAATTTTCATATTATCATTATTCCTTGTTTGAGAAATTTGCTTTTAACTTACAATTCGATTCACTACACAAATCCCTGCGAACGATCCCAACTTACCATCAAAATCTTGCTACAACGGACGAGTATACTTGCTCGTATGCGTTGTTCTTAGATTCGGTAATTCACCCCTTATAAATTTAAAACTTGCATGAACCCGAACGCATCAAGTTTTTGGCGCCGCTGCCGGGGATTTTGATCGTGTTTCTGTAAGTTTTAGTCCATTTCTCACATAGTTAGTTTTCGTAAAAAAAAAAAAAAAAAGTCTTACCGAGCTGAGAAACCGATCGGTTTCACATCCATCCGATCAGTTGCTTAGTCTTTCACTTTACCGAGAGCACCATCCGATCGGCGAGCACTTCCATCCAATCGGATCCTTCAAACTCAACTTTACCGAGAGCATCATCCGATCGGTAGTCATTTCTATCCGATCGGTTGGTCGATTCTGATCTTTTTAAATTGTTTTCATTCTTCACTCGTTTGTTTAGACATTGCCTTGATTCTCTGGGGAATTGTATGAACACTCGATCAACTGGAGTAGACCCAATTTCACCTTTTTTCGATCCCGAAAGTTTGATTCTAACAAGACCTAGAAGAAGAAGAAGAACACCCTTTGTTCCATTAACCAATCGTGTGCCAAGAGTACCAAACCCACCATTTGATAACCTTTTTGAAGCCAAAGTCGTTTATAATCCATTCACTGATCAACGTTTTCCCATGGCTGACGATCAACCCATGTGGGAAGCAAACCGAGCCGTAGCACCCACTCCTGGAGCTGCTATTGTTGCCGTCAACTTAGGTGACAATTTCACCGTGAAAGGACACCATCTTTCTATGATCAAAGACCGTCAATTTGATGGTCGTTCGAGGGCCGATCCTCACAAACACATTGCCGAATTCATTGAAATTTGTGGCATGTTCCGATATGGTGATACTAATGTGGATGCCATTAAACTCAAACTTTTTCCGTCATCACTTGCTGGAGATGCAAAAGTGTGGTATAACGAATTAACACCAGGAATCATCAATACTTGGGAGGAGATGAGGCAAGCTTTTGTAAGCCGATTCTTTCCACCTGCCATGTTTGACCGACTCATGGGAGAAATTCGTGCTTTCACACAAAACCCTAACGAATCACTCGTCGAAGCTTGGCTTCGTATGAAGGATTTACTTCGAAGTTGTCATGGACATGGTTTAGGACGAGGAACCATTATCCAAATCTTCTACCATGGACTTGATGAAGCATCTCAAGGAATTCTTGATGCTGGAGGAATTTTTCTTTATAAAACACCTAACCAGGCATATCAATTGCTTGAAGACCGAGTTCTTCTCAAACTCGACTGGTCGAAAGATGCCAAGACCAAACCCCTAAGAAAAACCGTTGCTTTTGCTGAAAGTTCTGATTCATCTAAACTCATGGAGAAAATGGAAACCTTGGTTTCCAGAATCGATTCGCAATACAAAGATCTTAAAGGAGAGATGAAAGAAATGTGAGATGGTTGTAACAACTATGGAGGTAATCACCCGTCTTCAGAATGCGATGATCAACCAATGGACCAACCCAAAGAAGGAGAAGCTAATTATGTCCAAGGAGGATACCGTGGAGGCGGATATCGTGGAAATTATTACGGACGAAATTCTGTTAGTTGGCAAGATCGCCGACAAAGGGATAACATCCATGATTCCCAACCAAGAGTAGAGAACCAAGCTCCACAAAATGCCGATAAGAAACCTGAAGAAACAGATTTTGAAAAAATGATGAGAGAATTCGTCACTGCTCAAAAATAAACCAACGAGTTCGTCAAGAATCAATTCTTCAATCTCAAAACCAAAGTTGAGCAAGGTCAGAAAAATCACCAAGCGTCTATTCAAGATCTTGAAAACAAATTCGGAAGACTCTCTGATCAAATTTCTTCCCGACCATCAGGTTCGTTACCTAATAACACCCAAACCAACCCAAAAACATCGTCATCATCGAATGATAAGACTTATCGTCCACCACAAACCAGAAATGAGCATATCAATGCTGTGTTCACAAGAAGTGGCCTGTCTTATGATCCACCACTCAATCCAAACAATACCACGATCATCAATGATGATAGTGAGGATGAAGATGAAGAATCCAAGAAGGAAAATACCCCAAAAACACTACCCAAAACCAAACCACCAGTTAAAGCATACACTCCAAAAATTCCATATCCTCAGAGCCTTAAGAAAGAAAGAATGGAGGAACGTTATAAGAAGTTTGTTGAAATAATCAAAGAAGTTAGACTCAATGTACCTCTCATTGATGTTCTAGCCGGAATGCCCAATTATGGGAAATTTTTGAAAGAACTTCTTAATAACAAGAACAAGTTAGAGCAAATATCCGCTACCTTTCTCAATGAAGAATGTTCAGCTATTGTTCAAAACAAAATTCCACAAAAACTCGGAGATCCGGGAAGTTTTCTGATTCCATGCATCTTAGGAAACAACATCACATGCGATGCTTTAGCCGATTTAGGTGCGAGTATCAACTTGATGCCCTATTAGCTGTATTCTAAACTTTCCATCAATACCTTGAAACCCACAAGGATGAGTATCCGATTAGCTAATCATACTTACCAATATCCTGTTGGTATTGCTGAGAATATGCTTGTCCAAGTAGGTAAATTCATTTTTCCAGTGGATTTTGTGATATTAGAAATGGAGGAAGATAGTAGAGTACCCCTTATATTAGGAAGACCTTTCCTAAACACCGCTGATGCGATCATCAAAGTAAAAGGAAAAGAACTCAATCTTGGAGTTGGAGAAGATAGAATCACCTTTTTAATCGATAAAGAAATGCAATATCCACATTCCAGTGATGACACTTGTTTTAACATTGATATAATCGATGAAGTCACTGAGGAAGAATTGGACGCATTACTTGAAGATTCTGATTCATACATGACTATTTCAGAGAAGATTAATGAAACAACCTTTGATAAAGAGTTCGCTGATTTTATGGAGGTAAAGATTGACGAAGAAGAAGAAGAAGTTGAAGAAGGAGAGATAATAGAAGAAGATTTTGAGGAAATCGATTTTAATGATCAAATGAGGATCAAAACATCACTACAAGAACCGCCGACTGATCTTGAGCTGAAACCACTTCCTAAAAATCTTGAATATGCTTACTTGGAAGAAAATTTACTTCTTCAAGTAGTCATATCTTCGTTGCTCAATGATTATGAGAAAGAATGTCTCATTTCAGTTCTTAAGAAGCATAAAGAAGCTTTTGCGTGGAAAACTTCTGATATCCCATGAATCAGTCCTAATTTTTGCAAGCACAAAATCAATTTCGAAGAAGATGCCAAACCAGTTGTAGAAAGACAACGTCGACTCAACCCCAACATGAAAGAAGTTGTTAAAAAAGAAATCATCAAACTTCTTGATGCCGGTATTATTTACCCCATCGAAGATAGTCCTTGGGTGAGTCCTGTTCACTGTGTTCCGAAGAAAGGAGGAATGACTGTTGTGACCAACGAACGGAATGAATTAGTTCCTACTAGAACTGTCACCGGATGGCGAGTGTGTATTGATTACAGAAAGTTAAACAAAGCCACCAGAAAGGATCATTTTCCTTTGCCTTTCATGGATCAAATGCTTGAGAGATTAGCAGGAAACAAATACTTTTGTTTTCTTGATGGTTTTTCAGGATATTTTCAAATTCCTATTGATCCGGCTGATCAAGAAAAGACTACATTCACATGTCCCTATGGAACTTACGCTTACCGGCGTATGCCTTTTGGATTATGTAATGCTCCCGCAACTTTTCAAAGATGTATGATTGCTATATTCCAAGACATGCTTGAAACGTCTATGGAAGTTTTCATGGATGACTTTTCAGTTTTTGGAAGCTCATTTGAAGCTTGTCTTTCTAATCTCGATAAAATGCTTGAAAGATGCAAAGCTGCACATCTTGTTCTCAACTGGGAGAAATGTCATTTCATGGTAACTGAAGGAATTGTGTTAGGACACAAAATTTCTAGCGCAGGAATGGAGGTTGACAAAGCGAAGATCGATGTCATTATCAAATTACCACCCCCAACTAATGTTAAAGCGGTTAGAAGTTTTCTAGGACATGCAGGTTTTTACCGTCGTTTTATTAAGGATTTTTCCAAAATATCTCGTCCAATGACGAAAGTTCTTGAAAAAGATTCTGTTTTCTACTTTAATGCAGATTGCATGAAAGCCTTCGAAATATTGAAAACACAACTGACTAGTGCACCCATTATGGTTTCCCCTGATTGGTCACTTCCATTCGAGCTTATGTGCGATGCAAGCGATTTTGCAGTTGGAGCTGTATTAGGACAACGAGAAGAGAAACATTTTCGTCCTATATATTTTGCCAGCAAAACACTCAACAACGCTCAACAGAACTACACGGTTACGGAGAAAGAATTGTTAGCCGTTGTTTTCGCTTTCGATAAATTCAGATCTTATCTTGTACTTTCGAAAACAATCGTGTTCACTGATCATTCAGCGTTGAAATATCTGTTTGCCAAACAAGATGCCAAACCGCGTCTTATCCGATGGATTTTGCTACTCCAAGAATTCGATATTGAAATCAAAGATAAGAAAGGAGCAGAAAATCTAGCTGCTGATCATTTGTCCCGTTTAGAAAATCCAAATTTGGAAGAACTGAAAGAAGATGAGATTGATGATTACTTTCCTGATGAAACCCTCATGACTGTTGATGCAGTTGATGAAAACGAAATTCCATGGTTTGCAGATTATGCAAATTATCTCGTTGGAGGAATTCTAAAGAAAGGATTAACTCATGCCCAACAAAGTAAATTCTTTTCTGATCTTAAACACTACTACTGGGAAGAACCCTATCTTTTCAAAATGTGTCATGACGGGATGATTAGAAGATGTGTTTATGGTTCTGAAATGAGAAGAATTCTCGAGGAATGTCATCATGGCCCGACTGGGGGACACTATGGTCCTTCCACCACCGCTAAAAAAGTCTTTGATGCTGGATTCTATTGGCCAACTATTTTTAAAGAAGCTCACACTCTTGTTCAGAATTGTGATGCTTGCCAAAAATCCGGTAGTCTTTCTCGAAGAGATGAAATGCCACAAAGGAGCATTCAAGTCTGTGAATTATTCGATATTTGGGGAATTGATTTCATGGGACCATTTCCTAAATCACACAAATACGAATACATTCTCGTTGCTATTGATTACGTTTCCAAATGGGCTGAAGCGGAAGCTCTACCCACCAATGATGCACGAGTAGTTGTTAATTTTCTCAAAAAGCTTTTCGCTCGTTATGGAATTCCTAAAGCTTTAATAAGTGATCGTGGAACCCATTTCTGTAACAAACAAATGGAGAAAATTATGAAGCGATACGGAGTTCATCATCGTTTCGCTACAGCTTATCACCCACAGACCAGTGGTCAAGTCGAAAATACTAACAGAGCCTTAAAAAGGATACTCGAAAAAACGTTCAAAGACAATCCCGCCGTTTGGTCGAAGAAACTAGATGACGCTCTGTGGGCATTTCGCACGGCTTATAAAACACCAATTGGTACAACACCATACAGATTGTTGTATGGAAAAACTTGTCATTTGCCGTTCGAAATTGAACATCGCGCTTACTGGGCATTAAGAAGCTGTAACCCAGATCTCAAAATAGCTGGAGAAAAGAGATTTTTGCAATTGCATGAACTCGATGAATTAAGACTCCAAGCTTACGAGAACTCCAAGCTTTACAAAGCGAGAACCAAAGCCTATCATGACAGAAAGCTGCGAATCCGAAAAGAATTCAAAGCTGGAGACAAAGTTCTGCTTTTTAATATGAAATATAAGTTCAAAGCTCCCAAGCTGAAACCAAAATGGTTCGGACCATATATGGTGAAACATGGATTTCCATCTGGATATGTTGAATTGCATGACAAACATGGTGGAAGTTTCATTGTTAATGGACACCGAATTAAATTATACTATGACAAGGAGCAGATGAATGAAGTTTCTATTCAAGAAATTCCGCCTGAATCGGAATATGAAGCTATAACATTTATGTCACCTTTCCCGGCCGATTTCAAGAAAAACACTCCGTGGGCCGAGGATTCTAGTTATATCTATGATGTTCTTCCAAGACCGTGGGAGAAAGTCAAATTGGAATACATAGATGAAACTGGAGAAGGAATAGTGATTGGAAATGTGTTGTATGTTCCAAAATTTTCAAAGAAGAAGTCAAAAATCGCACCAACGTAAGAAAGAGAAGTTCGAGTCCGGCTGATGACTCGTTAATAAAACAAGCGCTTCTCGGGAGGCAACCCGTGTGTTTGCTATTTTCATTTTCATTTTTATTTTCAAGTGATTAAACCCCAAAGTTTTTCTAAATTGCTTAGTTGAACTTAAGTGTGGGGGTGTATCACTGTCTTTTGAATAAAACGAAGAAATATTTCGTGTTTGTGTTTCTTTTGTTTTTAAGATTACTGCAGGTAATGATTTCGAAGCTGGGAAGCTAGGATCAAGAATCTCTTGAGCAGAAAATACGGTTTATTCTCTTATTTCCCTATTTCGTTCTTTGTCGTTTATCACATTGAGGACAATGCTTAACTTAAGTGTGGGGGGGGGGGGTGAATAGGAAAATAAGAATAGATTGTATGTTTCGAGCTTAATTTTAATTTTAAATTTTGTTTGCCCTTGTAATCTAGTTGTTGGTCATTTTAAAGATCATACATTAGAATAAACTGGATTTATCCACTGGTGAAACCCGTAATTTTTGAAAATTCGAGATGTGTCCCGATTAATATTGCAATCCATTCTAGGATCGATAACATTAGCTAGCACATAGTATAGCCCTTCCCACTAAACTGTGAGGATTTTAGCCTGTTTCGTATATAGCATACATCTTTTATGCTTAGATCTTTTGCTATGAGTGTGCCGGTGATTTTATTTATTCTAGAACTTGTACTTGTAAATCATTACGAGACCGTTGTGAGATCACGTTTTTTGTGATATAAGTATATATGCGTGATAAGAGGCAACCTTAGGATTTAACCAAATGGCCTTCCATTTACATATAATGATATATTAGCTAGCTACATTGGCTAGTTAACCACTCATATAGACCCATTTGTTAGCATTTATCTTTAATGCTAGATACCCCTAGTTACACCCTCCGAGCCTATCTTTTTCTTTTGATAAAATCCAGAAAAATTCAAAAAGATTTTACACCTTTTAGCCTAGCCTTACCCTTAGTCAAGTCTTGGTTGGTTGCTAGCTATTTGGCAAGATGGATGTTATGTGGAAATCATGAAAGTTCAAAGAAAGTTGCAAACTCCAAAAGTTGTTATCCAAGTGAAGTCATCGCAATTATATGATGACAAAAAAAAAAAAAAAAAAAAAAGGAAAAAGAGTCATCGCAACTATAAGGTGACAAGAATGAGCCAATGGGCTAGTGAATCAAGTATGAATAAAGGAAGTATGGAGTTTCTCGCAAAATGGCATGATAGTGGTTTGTAATAGCTAGTAACATTTGGTTAATAGACTTTGACTAGTTTTTATTATTATCAACCCTCTCTTAAATATATCCCATGCCTTATCCTACCCTTTTTGACTTTGTGAAATTATTAAGTGTATGGACATGTAGTGACCATCCGATTTCTTGAGGAATTGACTAACGTTGTTAGCGATCTAGGGCGTATTTTGGCGACCATCCGTTATGCAAGTAACGTTGCTAGCGAACCAAGGTACAATCTAGTGACCATCCGTTATTTGGTAACGCAAGAATTCGTTGTTAGCGAGCTATTATGTTTTGCATAAGATAGTGGCACATAAGTTTGATATTATCCCCTAAGCCCTTAAACCCGAATAAAAGTCCTTTTTGACATGTATACTTGGCGCTCACACCAATTTGGTGTAGTTTTGTTTCGTGTACAAGCTTATGGTAATATTTAGATCATAACTGAGCAAATGAGTGTCATTCCTCTTATATACTCCACCAATCATACAAATGAGTGTTTGAGTGAATTATATTTCATTTTCCTTTCGTGAGGTGTTTAGTAATGTTTATCATGCAAGAAAATCATTTGGGTATTGTCAAACATCTCGATGCTTCAACCATAAAAGCTTAAAATGATGGATCTAACTTGTACTTGTACTTGATAGATTTGCATCACATTTTCCTAATCATTCTTGTATGCCATGTGGATAATTGTTTTTATTTCTAGATTTGCTTGAGGGCAAGCAAAGTTCAAGTGTGGGGGATTTGATAACGCCTAAATCTAACATGTTTTTAGTAGCTTTATTCGTGTTTTTATGTATGTTTTGTGGTTATATTTATATGCTTTTGTTACTTAATCGTACCAAAGTGTGTTTGCGAAGCATTTGTAGCCAAAAACAGGAAAATGGATGAAAAAGATGCAAAAACGAGGAAGAAGGAAATGTTTATGAATGCATGAAGATTATTGTGACAAGTCCCGCACCAAGAGGTACTTCGAAGAGTAAAAGTCCAAGTAGTCGAGTTAATAAGCTTGAGGATGAAGGGAAAGATCAAAGAACCAAGAGCTACGAGCTAGAATCAAGTCAAACGAAAAAGGTCCAAAAAGTGCATATCAGCATGTTCCATCCGATCAGATGTAGCCCGCATCCGATTCGGATGGAAGCTAGTTTGAATACCAACCGATCGGATGGACAGAATACCGATCGGTTGGATTGTTGCTGTGTTACCAAAACTTCTTCATTAAGATTTGTGACTTTACATATCCGGTTCTAGGTCCTTCCTCTCAGCATTCCTGTCTATTCAATACTACTTGGAGGACAAGAGAACAATTTAATGAACCAAGACCCTTGGTTGGAGCATTTAAAGGATCATTTGATGAGTATTTAGGGTACATCCAAAAGACATCCAAAAGAATAATCAAAGGAAGCAAAAAACCACTCATAACATACTCTTAAATTTCGTCCAAAAAGTCCAGGAGCAGAGGAGAGTCGAAGTCCATTCCATTTCTTGTGAGAATCATTGCCTTTTCACTTGTAATCTTATTTTCAATCATTGTAAGACTTTCAATCATGGTTTTTAATGTTCAATGTTTTAAGATTATGTTTATGTTTGTTATGAGTGGCTAGTGCCTTTATGCACTTGCTTAGATGATGTGTATTACTTATTGATTGGCATATGATTGTGATAACATGTTGTAATTCAATTTCAAGTCGATTCTAAGAACAAATTGTGATAAAGTTTCATAGTGACATTTGGTTAATCAAGTTTAACTAGTGCTAGTAATTCTAAGGGTCGAAAGAACTATTGTTATTCAACTAGTTATAATCATTTGTCTATGAATGATTGTTGTCATCCACTATACTTGATTAAACAAAGGAACTTAATCGTGATTGTAATGAAAATGCTTCTGTCTATCAAAACGGATTGATTGTAAACCATTTTAAGGGTCGAGAGATTAATAGTTTACCTTCAATTGTGACCTTTTGTCTATAATTGGTTACCTTTTGTATTGACCATTTCTCAAGCTTGTTTGATAAAACAAAAGATTGTTTTTGTGTTTAAGGAACACCAACTTATGAACCTTGAATTGATCTTGAATTGATTGGTTAAACGTAATGCTTGTTTTTATAAACTAAGATCTTGACGAAGGTTTAATTTGTAGAAACAATAGATTAGTAACTAAGCTAATTATCTCGACCAACATGTTATCCAAAGTTATCACAATCATATTAGTCAATTGTAGTTCACTAAGTCTAAGCAAGGGTAGTTTTTAATCATTTGAATTTTCATATTATCATTATTGCTTGTTTGAGAAATTTGCTTTTAACTTACAATTCGATTCACTACACAAATCCCTGTGAACGATCCCGACTTACCATCAAAATCGTGCTACAACGGACGAGTATACTTGCTCGTATGCGTTGTTCTTAGATTCGGTAATTCACCCCTTATTAATTTAAAACTTGCATGAACCCAAACGCATCAGTGCGTTTGGACCATCCTGATGCAGATTATGTCGCACAAAAGATAAAAGTGCATGCAATAGTGGTCAAGTTTTAATATATTGTGTGAACCATTATCTATCACACTGATCAGCCAGATGCATTGCTTTAACAAAACTGTTACAGGGGGTTGGATAATTGCAGCCTTTCAGTTCACTGATTTATATTTCAATTAGATACAGTGAAGAAAAACCAGAAGTTTCATGGTGTCAAGAGTCATGAGATAATTGGGTACTGCTCTATCAGTAGACTACTGTTCCATGTTGGTGTATTCTATAGTTGAATCTTCTTCATTAAGAGATGCAGCTTTGTCAACTCCACTGGTTTCAATTGTTCAGGTTACTGATAACTCATACCTAAAACATGTTGCATTTCATTCTAAGGGACTGTTGGGTCATGTTTAGGATAAGTAACACCTCTTTTAATCTTAAACTTAGGGTCTATGTCACCATCATCAGGTTCCTCTATTTCTTCTCCTTGGTTAAGAGGGACTCGCTCATCAATAAAACCCCTAAAGTTCCCATGGTTGCTACAAAGTTTGTTTAAAGAAGGGTCTTGAGTGGTTAAATTCTAATAACTACATTATCCTCCCCTTCTGTTTGAAAGTCAACATACTCAAAATCCTCACACTCATCACTAGAATAATAGTAATCACTTGACTCACTATACTAACAATACCATTTGCTTCTTCATTTATAAAATGTTAGTTGGATATATGAGATGTTACTCTCACAAAAAATTGCTAAAACAATTACATCGAAAAAATATAAAACACTTCTTTCGTATTAAAAAATGGCACTCAAAACTATCCTTTATTTAAAACTTGAAATACTTTTCTTTTGTTACTCACTGGTTACTTCTGGTACATTTTTCATTCTGATACAACCACGTAATTTATTGGCAAAACATTGTACAACTATTACCAAATAGTTGGTCAAAGATCAATTTGATCTTTCATCCGTATATCTAGTTTCTTGTTTTTCACATGGTGTTGAATCAATGTGGTAAAAGCAAAACATTATTTTTCATCTTTTAAAAACTTGTGTAAAATATTTTCAACTATTATTTTCTCAAGCATCAATAGTTGGGCTTGACTTATTTTAAAACTTTTCTTTTTCTTTTCGTCAGCAAAATACATTAGTTTACATTCTCCCCGTAATGTGTTTTGGCTTAACTCCCAACTTTCGTCTGAGCTCCTGAAACTTTTCTCTTGGAAGTGCTTTTGTGAGTTTACAAAATCACTTTCTTGAAATGAAAAGATCACCTTCTTGAACCGTCCTATGTTGAGCACTTTCTTGAACCGTCCTATGTTCATACAAATCTTCACTCGAGAAGTAACCTTTTCAAATTTTACAATTTTTGAAAACCTTGTATTGATGGGGTATGAAAGCCAAAGTACTTCTTTAAAATTTTCAAAAGGGGCTTTGTCTCCACAATGGAAATTCTTAATTCACACTATCTTATAGTGTCTTAGTCCAAAGACTACTGGTTGGAATGAGTTTAGTAGTAATATGGCTTCTGCTATTATCTGCTTGGCTCAAAATCAAAGAAATCAAAGATTTAATTTTTCAAAATTAATTTTTGATAGTGTGGTTAAGGGCTTGGATAGTTCATCAAATAAATATTACTTATATCCAAGGTTTTTACAACTTCTTATGGACAAACAATTTGTAAACAGAAAGGTTCATAAAAGGGTTTATACTGCTCTCTTTCATACTAAAAAGATTTGTGCTAATATGAAGAGAGAGGGCAAGGATTTTAAAGGCAGAGTTACAATTTTGTTTCAAACAATGTTGCAACTAGGTCTAACTGACGGTGAAAGCTCAGGAATCCCAGCTGATGTTTATCACACACCCACTCTTTTGACATCCCCATCAACAACACAAAAGACCCATACCCCTCGGATCACTAAAAAGGGCACTCAACTACCTCAGGTTAGTGTTAGTATGGCTGCAGATGAGGATGTGCATGAGGAGAGGGGTCACAGATTAGAAAGGGCTATCACTACTGCTACTAGCTTAGAAGCAGAGCAGGGTAGTGATAACATAAGTAAGACCCAATCTAAGGCAACTTCTAATGAATCTAGTTCCTTTGGAGCTAATTCAGGTGAAGGTCCCAGCCAACCGGATAATATAGGGGGTGTAGATGCTCAGAATAGATCTGAGGCTATGCTTAACTCACCCAATGATGCACCACTCGGGAGAGGTAACACACTCCGAAATGCTGAAGGTAGTATGAAACTTATTAATGAATTGACGGCTACTTGTGCAAAATCGTCAAGGGATGTTCTTGATCTCAAGAAGGATCTTAAGCAGATTAAACTTTCTCAAGGTACTGAAATCACAAGGTTGAAGAGGAGGGTTAGGTATCTTGAAAGTCTACAGAGGTCAAGAACACACAAAACCAAAAGGTTGTACAAGGTTGGAACTACTTCCAGGGTTGAATCTTCTGCTGAAGCACAAAGTTTGGAGAAGGATGTTTCCAAACAGGGGAGGAATACAAGCAAAGCTTCAGGGGAGAAAACTAGGGTAGATGTTGGGACAGATGATGAGACTAAGTTTGTAGATGATGATGTGAATGAGTTTGTTGTTGCAGATCAACAGGGTAATGCAGCAGTTATGGATAAGGTTGCTACTACTGCTGATCATGGTGCTATGGATGATGTTGAAGTAGCTAAAGTGTTACTTGATGCTGCTACACTTAATATTGCTAGTGGTGAAGTTAATGTGGCTAGTGAAAAGGTTAGTGCTGCTGAGGCTAGTGACAAGGTTAGTGCTGCTGAGACTGAACTTAGTATTGCTGCTACTCAAGGTGATGAAGATATGACTATAGCACAAGTATTAACAAAGTTAAAGAGTACAAGACCAAAGGCAAAAGGAGTTGTAATCAAAGAGCCAGTATCAGTATCAACAACACCATTAACAACTATTTCACCATCAGACAAAGGCAAAGGTTTGTTGATTGAAGAACCTAAGAAGAAATTTCTATCACTCAGTCAACAACAACAACAACTTAAGACTGATGAAGAGGTTGCAAGACAAGTGCAAGCTGATCTTGATGCTGAAGAAGGAGAGGCAAGAAGAAAGCAAGCTCAAGAAGAAGAACAGGCAAGTCTTGAACTTATAAATTATTGGGATGACATTCAAGCTAAATGTGAAGCATATCACATGTTAGCTCAGAAGATGTGGGATGATGAGCAGGAAGAACTATCAATGGAAGAAAAGTCAAAACTCTTTATGGAATTCTTAGCTCAAAAGAAGAAGTTCTTTGCACAGAAAAGAACTGAAGCAAAGAGGAACAAACCACCAACTAAAGTTGAACAGAGGAGAATAATGAGTAAGTACCTGATGAACATGGAGAATTAGAAGGCTTATCAACTAAAGAATCTCAGTTATGAAAAGATTAAAGATGAGTTTGACAAGGTGTTCAAAAGGGTTAATAATTTTATTGCCATGAATGAAGAAGAGTTGGTGAGGTTCTCTAAGAGGTCTGGAGAAAAGCTAGAATCTGAAAGCAGCAAGAAGCAGAAACTAGATGAACAAATAGAGCAGCCACAATAGCAGGTTCAAGAAAGTGAGGAAAAGGAAGCAATTAATCTACAACAAATGGTTAGAATTGTAGACAGTGATGATAAATTTGTTGATGTTGTTCCATTGCAGACTAAAGTTCCTATCATTGATTGGAAGACTGGTTATAGAGGTGAAACTCCTTGGTGGAAGATAATCAGAGTGGATGGAACAGAGCAAAGGTTTGTAACATTTCCTCAAATGCTCAGAAATTTTGATAGAGAAGATTTGGAGACCTTATGGGCATTAATCAAGAAAAAATATGGAGATACAAGGCCAGAAAATATTTTGGATACAGTTCTTTGGGGAGACTTGAAGATTATGTTTGAAGTTTATAAGGAAGATAGAGTTTGGCTTGAGCAATACAAAAGTAAAGTTATCCTCTGGAGACTTTTTCAATCATGTGGAGTTCACACTGTAATGATGAGAGGACTTCAAATCTACATGCTAGTAGAAAAAGAATATCCTCTGGCAGAGACTACACTTGATATGATGCTTAATGGGACTGATTACAAGAAAAAGAGGAAGTAAGTATTTGGAAACATCCTCCTGGTGAAGGTTCAAGCTTAGATTGAAACTTGATGATTTTGGAAGAAAATATCAAGTTTAGGGGAGGATTGTTAGGTTTTAAAGGTTTCTTGAAGTTAGTGTTGCTGACATTGTTAAGACTGCTCAGGTACTACAAAGGAAATACGACAAGTTATTAATGCTGCTGGTTATGAAGTTAATGCTGCTTATGGAAGATTAATGTTGCTACAAGATTAATACTGCTAGAACATTTAGTTAGTATTGCTAATACGTTATTAGTGTTGCTAGAGTATTAGAGTCGGTTATTATGTATAGTATGTTTAGATAAATATAGAAAAGATTCTATAAAGATTTATCTTGTAAAGAAAGTTATTGTAAGCTGACTAGGACTCCTTAGTCTATAAAAGGAGGACCTAGGGCATAGATGAATATAGTTTTGCGATAGAAAACTTCAAGGTTGTAAACCCTAATACTCAGAGAGTATTCGTATTATTAATAATATTGAAGTGCTTAGTTTGATATTCATTTTTCATTATTAAGTTCTTCTTAAGATCAAATACAAGATTTCGCATTATGTTTGATAAGTTACAAGACAGTTTCTATACCTAGTTGTGTTAGATTTATCTAGCATAGCTAAACCCTTACAAGCTAAGGGATTCGATCAAGTGCTCAACTGGGATCAACAAGAATTGTGAAGTTATAATGAAACAACTTCGTGGATCGTTTAGAGCAAGTGGGATAAACAATAATAATGAATAACACGATGCGCAGCGGATAAAACAAAAGTATCATTAATATTGCTACAAGGTTTCTTCGTCATCATCTCTACTACTACTAACAAACACAAAACCTAGGCGTCCATTGTAGGAACTTGACGCCTAGACTACTTGGTGTTACATCTCTAACACCTGTATATCAAACTAACGCCCCATATCCTCTTTATATACTAGAGGATTAGGGTTACAAAGGATATTTACTAAAAATATAAAAGATCTTCTGCATTTTATAAACTTTCATCCTTTGTCTTCTTAAGCCCTTCATCTTTCATGTTTTGTCAATATCAACTCTAATTAAATTCCCAAAAAAATGTCTGCTAGCTGATTATTCATTCCACGAAATTCAAGTTGCACATATCTGTCTTCAATTGCTTCTTTGATAAAATGATGTTTCAAAGCGATGTACTTTGTGCAGCTATAATGAACCGGGTTCTTTACGATTGCTATTGCTGACATGTTATCGCAAAAAATTGTTGTAGGCTTCAATTGCTTTTCTCCAATATCTTCAAAAATTCTTCGTATCCAAATTGCTTGTGATGTGCCTAGAGCTGCTGCTACGTACTCTGCCTCCGCTGATAATTGTGCGACTGTTTGCTGCTTCTTTGAGCACCAACTAAACATACCTACACCAAGTGAAAAAATATATTCGGGTGTACTTTTCATGTCATCTGTACATCCTCCCAAATCACTGTCACAAAAACCATGCAAATTTATATCTGCATTTTTTACGAACTTCCAAAATCTTTCATGCCTTGTAAATATCTTAAAATTCTTTTACCAACTCCCATATGAATCTGACTAGGATTGTGCATGAACCTTGAGAGTAAACTTGCGGCAAACATGATTTCGGGCCTTGTTGCTGTGAGGTATAACAATTTCCCCACCAAACTTCGGTAGAGTGTAGCGTCCACTTTACTTGAACCATCTTCCTTCATGAGCTTTTCATTGACAACCAAAGGAGTGTCCTTCGGTTTGCATTCCGACATGTCAAAATTCTTCAAAATCTTCTCGACATACTTTTCTTGATAAATAAATACTCCGCCATCGTTGTGATAAATTTTCATTCCGAGAAATGATTTAGAAGTCCTAGATCACTCATCTCATATTTTTGCATCATCTCATTCTTGAAATCTTCGATCATTTTCTTGTTATTTCCTGTGAACACAAGATCATCGACATAGAGCGCCATAATTAAAATGTCATTTGTACCTTGATTCTTAACATATAAGGTTGGCTCACTCTTGATTTGATCAAAACCTTTTTCTTTAAAATAACCATCGATCTGGCTATACCACGCTCGTGGTGCTTGCTTGAGTCCGTAAAGCGCTTTATTCAACTTGTAAACTTTTTCTTCTTTTCCTTCAGCCTTGAAACCCTGAGGCTGATTTACATAAACTTCTTATTTAAGTTCTCCATTGAGAAATGCTGACTTGACGTCAAGTTGATATAGTAACCAACCTTTCTGGCCTGCTAGTGAGATGATTGCTCAGACTGTGTCCGTTCGAGCAACTGGAGCAAATGTCTCGCCGTAGTCAATTCCAGGCTGTTGTGAGTAACCTTTTGTGACTAGTCTTGCCTTATTCCTTTGAACAGCACCATTTGCATTGTACTTGACTTTGTAGACCCATTTGAGACGAATAACGTCTTTGTCTAAAGGTCTGTCTGTAAGCTCTCATGTGTTGTTCTTTTCGATAACTTGAATTTCGTCCTCCATCACTTTCTAACATGATTCTTCTCTAATCGCTTCTTCAAAACTTTCGGGTTCTACATGACAAAAATTAGCATTGTATATTTGTGTCAACGAAGGAAATTTTCTTGGTGGTGGATATAATAACCTAAGAATGTAAATTCTAAAATACGTGCTAATTTAAAATTTTGAACCCGAGAATAACATAAGTAATTATGAAGTACAACATGAGGAGTACAAATTACAAACACCATAATCTAAGTAATATTTAAACTCAACATATGTGGCAATTTAAGTAGTAACACCACATGTTATACTAAATTCACATAGGGACTAATCTTCTTTTCTACATGTTGTACTCGACACAAGCATGGAAAATTTAGTTTTTATGTCACGTTCTATATATGTCCCATATTGAAATAAAAGTTGTGCACAATAGATATTATGGAAAAGTTTAGAAATTATTTTGATTTTTGAAATATGATTGGGTCTACTTATCCTCCATGAAGCTCGGCACTCTCATCCCTATATATCCTACTCCTCCTGATTTTTTTTTACCAAAACATTCACAACCAAGATACATAAATAAACCCTAGAAAACTACCAGTCGACTGCATAACTTTGGGAGCTTCATTCGAGTGGTACAAGGGAGAATTTTGAAAGGTTTTAGGAGAGCACACAAGGGTGATTGATCATAGGTATAACCTGGTTCGAAGAGGTTTGGGTGTGAGCTCGTATAGGGTGTTGCTTGTGGTCCGATTTCCAGTTTTTCTGTCCTTATTTTGCCCTTGCTCATTCGACACCAAGGTATTCACCTTTGATCTTGTTTTCCTCTCGTCATGAGCACATGAACTGCTAATCCTTGTAACTTAGTATAAGCTAGGGTTTCATTGTCAAGACTTATGTCGATACATGAGTATGTTATATCATATAAAATCAAAAACAAAACGCGACCGTAATGCTTCCATAACCTGAATAAAATGTTGTATGAAATGGAACTATTGACATGTCGATTTATATGTTGATTAAGGCTGTTCGAATCTGTTTATTTGAAGGTCAAATGAGTTTATATATGCATGAGTAAATATAGATAATATACGTACGAGAAATAATAGATAAGTAACATAAGATGAAAAGTGTATGTTGCATGATCTGATGAAATGGCACAAAGAATGACAAATACACAGCAATATGGAGTAATATGTGTTGAGTTGGTTGTATGAAAACTTAATACTTATTGGGTATAATATGACGTACAGCATAGGTGTATTTAAAACAGGAAATCTGAATATAAAAGTGTGATGAGATGTGACTTAAAAGATTGTATGTTGTGGGACTTTTGTGTGTGCATGGAACCTGGGAAATACATCAGTGTATAAGTAAGAGTTTCATACATGGGTATGTCATGTTTTATGAGTAGATTCCATGGGGTAAAAGTGGTTTGTTCGAGTACTTGTATGGGTTGTTAGTCGAGGTGTCGAATGCTTGTTGGAGGGTGATTTTGGGTGTGTCGTATAGGGGGTAAACATTGGGTCGATTATGGTCAAAGATGTGTGATTTGATGTGTGGTCTAATAGGCATGTTTTGGTGTGTCGTGGGGCTGAAATCAAGGGTCAGGCGTGTGATGAGTATTTTGTTTGTGGGTGTCGTATGAGGGTGCCAAGGGTGGAACTAGGGTTGTTTAATGCGTGTGTGTATGCATGAATTTGTGTTGTATAGGGTAGTGGAAGGTTATGAGTTTATGTGATTGTATAGGTGGTGTTTAGTGTCGTATTACAAGATAAAATTTGGGCTGCTGGGTCGTTATTTCATGTGTGTAGTGATGTCGATCTAGGGCAAAGTTGGAGGAGTCATATGGCGTGAAATCAAGAAGGTCGAGTTGGTCATATGTTGGTGTCGAATGTGTTGTATAAAGGGGTCCTTGGTGTGTCGAACTGTGGGAAAAACTAGAGGATCGAATTGGTCTTGTTGTGGGTCGAATGAAAATAGGTAGACATGGGTGATTTGGTGGTTCAAACGTGTGATTTTGTGTGGGTGTGTGTCGTTAAATGGGTCAAAGGAATAAAGTTCAAAAAGGGTTAGTTGCATGGGACAATGAATGAGACGCAATGAATTAGAAATATGAGAGTTTTTATATAATCATAAATTACATAATAGACCCTAAACTTTAATATATTGACAATATTAAACCGTAAACTATAACATTGATCATATTAGGTCCAAAAGTTATTAAATTGGCATAATTAACTCTAAACTATTATAATTGTCATTTTAACCCTTAAATATTATTAATTGTCAATTATAACCATAAAGTATTAAATTACTATTTCGGGAAACTTTCTAAAAATAGAACGTTACTAAATATAGCAAGTTACTAAAAATAGGAAGTTTCTAAAAATAGAACGAAACCATAAATGGGAAAACTTAATAACTATAATTGGGAAACTTATAAAATGAGCTTATAAGTAATACGAGATCGTTAATTTGTATAGGTTCAGTGAAGAAGGAGTGATTTCCTATTTCCGGTGATTTCTTATTTGATTTGGCTGATTTGCATAAGGTACAGATATTCTACCCTTTCTCAGTAAGGGTTCTGCTCTCATGACTTTTCGATCTTTGATTTGATTCGTTTGCTTTGATACGATATGATCCTTTGTTATGATCCCCTTGATATAATTCAGTTGCTATCCATTCTGTTATGATGATCTGTTTATTATCTCCTTGACTGAGATTATGTTCAGTTGATATGCCTTGTTGATTATGATTGCTTATTATGGATAGTTTTATTTCTGTTATGTTTTGTCGCCCGAGCTAACTAGCCATGGAGGTACCATGGCCATGTCATTGAGGCACCGATGGCATGACACTTCCTGGGGAGGTGTGATTGATCCCCGGCATTCCCTTCTGTTATTATTATATTATTATGGCACAGTTGGCCATTCTGTTATATGTATGTATAGTCTCGTACTTGCATATGTATTCTGTTTTGCAGGGAGCGTATGGATGCATCCTAGGCTTATTTGATTTGTGGTTTGAATTGATTGGTGACTGGCTGTATGTGCTCTATACCCCACTCACTGTTCTGGTACTTAGAGGTCTCCCCTCTCTGTACACTTAGATTTGATAGGTATATTTGATTATTTTGTCTATTCGAGTGGCTCATTTAGACACGCTCGTGGCTATCTGTTAGGTATCTTTGGTCCGTTCGAGTGGCTTGTTTAGACGTGTTCGTTGACGTTTATTTCTTTGACTCTAGAGCTATTCTTATCGTGGTGTGTATGCACGTGTTCCATTTAATTCATATTATCTTATCTCTCATTCTTTTGACAGATGATATTCGTTTCAGCAAGAGCTTATGTTTCCTTTTCCTATACCTTTATATGATTTGTTTATTCGTTTGTTATATATATATCTGTTCACTGGGCTTTTTAAGCTCAGCCGCATTTCCTTTCCTGCGGCAGGTTTTAGGTTGGAAGCTGGGTTTGAGTGAAGAGTGCATAGGAGCTTTTAGTGGACTACCCTGACGATAGATCCCCATGGCAGTTGGATTAGATTTTGAAGTTAACTTCCATTTAGATTTGTTCAGACTTGTATTCTAGTTAGATAGTCACTATTGTTTAGATGTATTATGTCCCTAGTTTTATTTTGAACCTTTGTAACCTTAATAATTATAAAAGTCTTCCGCTTGCGTTTGTTCTGTTGACACCATAATGTGGGACTTTGACCCTTGTCGGGTTGGGGTGTTACAATTATGGTATCAGAGCGAGGTTGCGACTTGTATTACATAAGTTATGGCCTGTGAAGATTTGGACCCTTAGGTTTGCACTGTAGGAGCTTATGAAACAACTTTTGAAATTTTGCCTTAGGTTTTCCTTGTAGAGACTTTAGTTATGACCGGTGAGGATTGGGTAGATTATGCGATAAGGCATTAGTTAGTTAACTTTTTTCCGCACCACTCTGATTTATGCTTCTGATTTCAGCTAAGCCTTTATAAGGTTATTCGTTCTGGAGATTTAGGAATTTATCAAGATATGCAACATAAGTTAGAATGATTTGAGGAATTGTAGTAATGCCTTTCAGGTTTCACTTTCTGAGGTTATCACATTCTTTTGAATTTCGATCTCCGATTCATTTATGATTCGTTTAGATACCTTTTCATTCGGTCAGAGAATTCGTATATATATAAATCCGATGTGTTCGACACATTCTGTGGTTTCCCTTGCTTTTGCTAAGCATATTAAGGTCCCCTCTACACTATTAGAACCTGCTATACTCATTTCTATTCCTACGAGAAAACTTGTGATTATCCGTCACGAGTATCGGAATTATCCAGTGTGTTTTGAAGGTATTGGAAGATAAGTTTCGTTTTGCTAATCTGTTTCCTTTGGGAACGTTTAATTCGATGTTATTATGAATATGGATTTGTTGACTGAGCATCGAGATGCTAACAACAGTCATATTAGATTTGTAATCTTTGACGATTTGAGAAACTCAAACTCTGTACCATGGTTCCCAACCTGGTAAATAATTATGATCACCTCTGTTTTAAAAACTCGTACATTAATCTGTCGTAGTTGTGAGGATATTTCGTTTGATGAAACTCGCCTCGAGAGTTATTCGGTTGTTTGAAATTTTCGTAATATATTCCGTAGTGAACTATCAAGATTTCCATCTGAGTCTGAATTTGTTTTGACCCGGTTATGAAATTTGTTTAGTCACGACTCGAGGTAGACTATGATTGCAATAAAGGCATGTGTATATGATGCAAGTATTATGACGCCTGGCCAACGTGATAATAATTACATCATATAACTTGAACTTATTGGAATCATAGGAGATCTTGAGCAGTGCCTGGGAGCAATAAGTTGATTGATTTAGAAACTCTATCCGTATAAGAGCAGTGTTTTCCTAATCATGAAACTCCGTATTTTATGACATCGGTTGAATGGAAAGAATTGAAGGACCAGCTTTTAGCAAGTGGTTTTATCCATCTGAGTGTGTATCCGTGGTGTACTCCAGTTGTATTCATGAAGAAGGATGATGATAGCATGAAGTTGTGTGCGGAACTCAGGAAGCTAAATCGTATGGTGGTTAGAATCGTTATCCGTTACCTCAAAACAATGTTTTGTCTTATCAATTTCTGGGTGTGAATTTTCTCAATGATTGAATTAAGATCTAATTATCTTTAGTTACGTGCAAGATGTTCTTAAAATTACTTTTCATATTCGTTATGATCTTTATGAGTATTAGTGATGCCAATTGTATTGGCTACTACTCCGACTACTCCTATGAACTTGATTAAATCGTGTCTTCCATAAATACTTGGACAATTTGTCATAGTATGACATATTGGTATATTCAGAGATGAAAGAGAAACACGGAAATCATCTTAGTACTCGGGGTTGAGATTTCTACGTTAGAAGAAGCTATATGTTATATTCACGAAGAGTAAATTTCGGATTAGGATGAAGAATGAGAGGAGAATTTTGAGAAGCTGAAAAGAGATTTGTTTCTACTCAAGAAGGAGACTTAGTTATGTCCTTATGCAACATGGGAAGATTATTCGTTATGCACCCATACAGCTAGAACCGTAGGAAGTGAACTATCTTACGCATGACTTGGGAGTGATTTGTGACAAGCAAGAAGAAGCTCAGGAGCAAGACGGTGGAATATGATCTATGTTAGAAGACTTGGAGGAAGCGGTTTCGATTGAAGCACGCAGTTCTAATTGCTCTATTCATCTTAGTTGTACTATTATGAATAGAGACTTGAAGACAAATTGTTTTGATGGAATAGTATGAAGATGATTTTGACTTCATCGGTGGCGAAGTATTTAGCATGTTGACAGGTCAAGATTCAGCATCAACATTCAAGTAGTTCTCCTTAGGTGGATGTTCATATGTAGAAGCGAGATTAAACCTTTAGGGATTTTGTAACGGGAATTCCACGCACATTAGGAAGGACAACATGAATGGAGTTGTAGTGGATCATTTGACTAGGTCGGCTCACTTGGAGGATAGGTAGAGATTTCTTTCGGTAGAAGGTTATTCAAGCTACGTGGCGCACCTGCAGTGATCGTGTCAGAGATTCACGTTTCTACATCACATTCCTAGGAAGAGTTACTGAGGGCTTGAGGAATCAGACTCGAGTTAGTAATGCTTTGCACCTCCAAACCGATGGATAAGCAGAAAAACTATTCGAACTTGGAAGATGTGTTGAGCAGGAAACTTGACAAGTGCTAGTTCTGGATTGTGGTTGCTCACTATGATTAGATAGCTCGCAAGTAGCAAGGTTTTCCTTTCAGTGTTTTGTATGAACAGAGATGAAGAAACCCTTTTGGTTAAATTAGGTTATAGAGCTGTTTATTGAAGGACTTGAGTTAATTCAATAACTAATGGATTAGTTATCATTTTGGAAGAGAAATTCTAAAACTTTAGACCGAGAATTTGTGTGTTCCGTGTGATGTTCCGTACAATAGTGTTGGGCGTTTTGGAGTATGAGAAAGATTTAGTTCACGATACGTTAGACCTTAGATTTATTCTGATCCGTGCAATTATTCTATCTGTTCCGTTATGCCTTCTGATATGTTTTTAGTTGATCGTCGATACAAATATGTTACCCATTCTTTTGAAACTCTAGATACGTTTGAAGACTCGATACGTGTTTCTCTGATTATTAACCAATTCCTCAGTTCACTCAGAATCTTGATAGAGTTGATGAAGTTTTATCGTTATTCACTATCTCCGTACTTGCAACATGTGTATATGTGCTTCATGTATCTCTTAGTAAGATTACGAATATCTTTTGTCATGTATATGTTCCGTATTCGTTGGATCGAGAATTGTTATGATTTGTCTGTTATGTGGAGAGCCTGGGGCTATCCTTGTTTGTTGGGATCGAGTCATGAGAAATAAATAATTTTCCGTTTGTTAAGATCTTTTGGAAGAACCTCTCCGAGCGTGAGGCTATTTATGGTCACTTCTTTTGTGAATTGATATGAATCCGTCTAATTTTTGCGACTATAAATTTCGAGGACAAAATTTTTCTTTTAGAGGGGAAGAATTATAATAACCTAAGAAAGTAAATTCTAAAATACGTGCTAATTTAAAAATTTGAACCCGAGAATAACATAAGTAATTATGAAGTACAACATGAGGAGTACAAATTACAAACACCATAATCTAAGTAATATTTAAACTCAACATATGTGGCAATTTAAGTAGTAACACCACATGTTATACTAAATTCACATAGGGACTAATCTTCTTTTCTACATGTTGTACTCGACACAAGCATGGAAAATTTAGTTTTTATGTCACGTTCTATATATGTCCCATATTGAAATAAAAGTTGTGCACAATAGATATTATGGAAAAGTCTAGAAATTATTTTGATTTTTGAAATATGATTGGGTCTACTTATCCTCCATGAAGCTCGGCACTCTCATCCCTATATATCCTACTCCTCCTAATTTTATTTTACCAAAACATTCACAACCAAGATACATAAATAAACCCTAGAAAACTACCAGTCGACTGCATAACTTTGGGAGCTTCATTCGAGTGGTACAAGGGAGAATTTTGAAAGGTTTTAGGAGAGCACACAAGGGTGATTGATCATAGGTAAAACCTGGTTCGAAGAGGTTTGGGTGTGAGCTCGTATAGGGTGTTGCTTGTGGTCCGATTTCCAGTTTTTCTGTCCTTATTTTGCTCTTGCTCATTCGACACCAAGGTATTCACCTTTGATCTTGTTTTCCTCTCGTCATGAGGACATGAACTGCTAATCCTTGTAACTTAGTATAAGCTAGGGTTTCATTGTCAAGACTTATGTCGATACATGAGTATGTTATATCATATAAAATCAAAAACAAAACGCGACCGTAACGCTTCCATAACCTGAATAAAATGTTGTATGAAATGGAACTATGGACATGTCGATTTATATGTTGATTAAGGCTGTTCGAATCTGGTCATTTGAAGGTCAAATGAGTTTATATATGCATGAGTAAATATAGATAATATACGTACGAGAAATAATAGATAAGTAACATAAGATGAAAAGTGTATGTTGCATGATCTGATGAAATGGCACAAAGAATGACAAATACACATCAATATGGAGTAATATGTGTTGAGTTGGTTGTATGAAAACTTAATACTTATTGGGTATAATATGACGTACAGCATAGGTGTATTTAAAACAGAAAATCTGAATATAAAAGTGTGATGAGATGTGACTTAAAAGATTGTATGTTGTGGGACTTTTGTGTGTGCATGGAACCTGGGAAATACATCAGTGTATAAGTAAGAGTTTCATACATGGGTATGTCATGTTTTAAGAGTAGAATCCATGGGGTAAAAGTCGTTTGTTCGAGTACTTGTATGGGTTGTTAATCAAGCTGTCGAATGCTTGTTGGAGGGTGATTTTGGGTGTGTCGTATTGGGGGGGGGGGGGTAAACATTGGGTCGATTATGGTCAAAGATGTGTGATTTGATGTGTGGTCTAATAGGCATGTTTTGGTGTGTCGTGGAGCTGAAATCAAGGGTCAGGCATGTGACGAGTATTTTGTTTGTGGGTGTCGTATGAGGGTGCCTAGGGTGGAACTAGGGTTGTTTAATGCGTGTGTGTATGCATGAATTTGTGTTGTATAGGGTAGTGGAAGGTTATGAGTTTATGTGATTGTATAGGTTGTGTTTAGTGTCGTATTACATGATAAAATTTGGGTTGCTGGGTCGTTATTTCATGCGTGTAGTGATGTCGATCTAGGGCAAAGTTGGAGGAGTCATATGGCGTGAAATCAAGAAGGTCGAGTTGGTCATATGTTGGTGTCGAATGTGTTGTATAAAGGGGTCCTTGGTGTGTCGAACTGTGGGAAAAACTAGAGGATCGAATTGGTCTTGTTGTGGGTCGAATGAAAATAGGTAGACATGGGTGATTTGGTGGTTCAAACGTGTGATTTTGTGTGGGTGTGTGTCGTTAAATGGGTCAAAGGAATAAAGTTCAAAAAGGGTTAGTTGCATGGGACAATGAATGAGACGCAATGAATTAGAAATATGAGAGTTTTTATATAATCATAAATTACATAATAGACCCTAAACTTTAATATATTGACAATATTAAACCGTAAACTATAACATTGATCATATTAGGTCCAAAAGTTATTAAATTGGCATAATTAACTCTAAACTATTATAACTGTCATTTTAACCCTTAAATATTATTAATTGTCAATTATAACCTTAAAGTATTAAATTACTATTTCGGGAAACTTTCTAAAAATAAAACGTTACTAAATATAGCAAGTTACTAAAAAAAGGAAGTTTCTAAAAAAAGAAAGAAACCATAAATCGGAAAACTTAATAACTATAATTGATAAACTTATAAAATGAGCTTATAAGTAATACGAGATCGTTAATTTGTATAGGTTCAGTGAAGAAGGAGTGATTTCCTATTTCTGGTGCTTTCTTATTTGATTTGGCTGATTTGCATAAGGTACAGATATTCTACCCTTTCTTAGTAAGGGTTTTGATCTCATGACTTTTCGATCTTTGATTTGATTCGTTTGCTTTGATACGATATGATTCTTTGCTATGATCCCCTTGATATAATTCAGTTGCTATCCATTTTGTTATGATGATCTTTTTATTATCTCCTTGATTGAGATTCTATTCAGTTGATATGCCTTGTTGATTATGATAGCTTATTATGGATAGTTTTATTTCTGTTATGTTTTGTCGCCCGAGCTAACTAGCCATGGAGGTACCATGGCCATGTCATTGAGGCACCGATGGCATGACACTTCCTGGGGAGGTGTGATTGATCCCCGACATTCCCTTCTGTTATTATTATATTATTATGGCACAGCTGGCCATTCTGTTATATGTATGTATAGTCTCGTACTTGCATATGTATTTTATTTTGCAGGACGCGTATGGATGCATCCTAGGCTTATTTGATTTGTGATTTGAATTGATTGGTGACTGGCTGTATGTGCTCTATACCCCACTCACTGTTCTGGTACTTAGAGGTCTCCCCTCTCTGTACACTTAGATTTGATAGGTATATGTGATTATTTCGTCTATTCGAGTGGCTAGTTTAGACACGCTCGTGGCTATCTGTTAGGTATCTTTGGTCCGTTCGAGTGGCTCATTTGGACGTGTTCGTTGATGTTTATTTCTTTGAATCTAGAGCTATTCTTACCGTGGTGTGTATGCACGTGTTCCATTTGATTCATATTATCTTATCTCTCATTCTTTTGACAGATGATATTCGTTTCAGCAAGAGCTTATGTTTCCTTTTCCTATACCTTTATATGTTTTGTTTATTCGTTTGTTATATATATATCTGTTCACTGGGCTTTTTAAACTCAGCCGCATTTCCTTTTCCGGCGGCAGGTTTTAGGTTGAAAGCTAGGTTTGAGTGAAGAGTGCATAGGAGCTTTTAGTGGACTACCCTGACGATAGATCCCCGTGGCAGTTGGAATAGATTTTGAAGTTAACTTCCATTTAGATTTGTTCAGACTTGTATTCTAGTTAGATAGTCACTATTGTTTAGATGTATTATGTCCCTAGTTTCATTTTGAACCTTTGTAACCTTAATAATTATAAAAGTTTTCCTCTTGCGTTTGTTCTGTTGACACCATAATGTGGCACTTTGACCCTTGTCGGGTTGGGGTGTTACAATGGACTTTGAGATTCTTCATCAGGTTCTTCGTTGGTTACTTCGTCATGTGATGGTTGATTTTCAACACTTTCCACATGTGCTTCATCCTACATATTGTTAGTGGGAAAACTTGGTCCTTCATTTTTTTTCTTCTTCCTGGAAGAATTTTCATCAAAAATTAAATCTTGACTAACTATTACATTTTTTGTTTTTAGGCTATACAATCTATAAGCTTTTGACTTGCTACTGTAGCCTACAAAAATACACTTCTCACTTGTCTAATCTAACTTATATCTTTTTTGATTTGTTATTTGAGAATAACCAACGGACCCACAAACTTTAAGATGTCTTACCGAAGGTTTTCTTCCATTCCACGCTTCAAGTGGAGTTTGTTATCGATGGCTTTTGTAGGACTTCTATTCAACAAATATACTGCCTTGTAAACTGCTTCCGCCCAAAAACTTTTTGGTAAACCTTTCTTGTGCATCATTGATTTCGCCATTTCAACAACGGTCTGATTCTTTCTCTCGACTACACCATAATGTTGAGGTGTGTATCGAGTTGTGAGCTGTCTGTGCATGCCTTCATCCTCACAAAACTTGTCAAACTCTTTTGAATTGTAGTCTTTTCCTTGACCACTTCTCAAAATTTTGATAAAACTACCTGATAAGTCCTATATTGTTGAATACTTATCACGTGTTTATTTACTCATATTATGCATGTTTATATCTGAATTGGTCCTTAATTGTCTTAGTTTTCCCATTTCAGTGATTATGGAGCAATATTGTTAAAGACACGGAAAGAATACATGATTTGGAGCTAATTATGATTTCTTTGTATGCAAGCTGTATAAGAGCATACGGTGTATGTAACTCTAGCCATACGCCGTATTGGTACCTTGAAGAATTCACTAAGTCTTGGTGAATATTGAAGAATACGGCACATTTAACTCTGGCAATGCGCCATAATTGGAAGCTCTACAGTCAAAACCCAAGTTGAGAGGATCTAAACACACGTGAGTTGGGTTGAGGATACTTTGAGTATATACCAAATAGTATGCGGAATCTACTACTTGATACTTAGAAGATTATGCAATGTAACAGTAATGAACTATATGAACAGTTTATGATTTCACCAAACGCTTCAATATTATTATGTATAATACGAGTGATCTTGCTTATCACTAGGGTTTACAAACCTTGAAGCTTAACAAAACATACGTACAAAATCATTAGCCTAGGACCTCCTTTTATAGCACAAGGAGTCCTTTACAAGATAAGTATAATATTCTAAACATGCAGAATATTGGTATAATTCTAACTATATAAGATATACACAAAATCTACTCTATACTTATCTTCTTACACGTCTTCATAAGCAGTACCATCTTCAGTCTTCAAGCAGTCCAGCAGTATCAACTTCTATCCTAGCAGTACTAACTCAGTCAGTTAGTACTGTTAGATATATCTTCAGCAGTCTTCAACTTTAACTCTGGCAGTACTAATATTTACACTAGCAGTACTAACTAAGTTAGTATTGTTAGTGTTATTCTTCAGCAGTACTAACTCTTCTCTGACAAAACCAAGTACTTGAACATTTAATTCCTAACAATCCTCCCCTAAACTTATGATTTACCCTAAATCATCAAGTTTCTGAATTAAATCATGATCTTGTGAGGATTCTTCCAAAAACTCTATCTTCTTGGTCTTGCAGTCTTCATCTCTTCTACTTACTGATAAATCTTTCTCACTAATTCCCTTGCCATGTCAGATTCCTCATCAACTCTAAGCTTTGTAGCTAACATCACAAATAAAATACCAGCTCTTAAAGGGTAATCCTTTTCAATCAGCATGTAGACATCCACAACATCTTTTGTAGATACATGGTGAAAACCACATGTATCATACAATCTCTATGCAGTACCAAGGTCATGAGCTTGAAACTGGCATAGGTTATCGTCTGGATCAGGTTTATATAACCTCTTCAATTCTACCTATAACACCTTGTCTTTGTCTTCAAAAGGATCTGTAGACCTGAACTTCCCTTGAACCAGACTCCATAGCTGATTCAAGTCTTCTCTATCAAATGCCTTACGCATGTCTTCATAATACTTGTACATTTCAGAGTGTCCACCTACTCTGATTATTTTCCATGCCTTTAAAATCCCATCTGTGTGAACTTCCCAGTCAATGATTGGATGTTTAGCCTGAATTAGTTCAACATTTAAAACTTCTGGAATGATAACCATCATTTGCTGAAGTCTTTCATCAGTTAACTCTTCTTCTGTTTCTTCTTCTTCTTCTGTTGGTTGTTCTTCTTGTTCAGCTGTAGAAGCACTTTCACCAGTCTTTTGCTTCTTTGAAGATGTAGACTTTAACTATATACCTGCCCTTTTATCAACTCTACTAGTCTCAACAGTTTCCATGAATCCTCTTAACAAATATTGAACTTTCCTATATGTTGTGCAGTACAACTTTTCAATTTCTTCATAAGTTCTGCCTCTTAGTTGTCTTTCAGCCCAATGGTCTTGATGTTTCAAATACTCCTTCATGTACTTCATCTGTTGAGCTTTTGTTGGAGGTTTCTTCTTAGCAGCCATCTTCTTACTCTGACTCTTTCTGATCACCTCAAGTAAATCATTAAGGGCACTTTCTTGCTCTTCAGGTGTAAAAGCTGATCTTTCTTCCTCTTGCATCTTCAAAGCCAGTTCCTTGTCTGCTTGTTCTTGAGCTGTCCTTTCTTCTTCTTCACTTTGTAACTATTGTTCAACCAAGAACTTTGCTATTCTTTCGTCTTCTGCTATCCTGGCTTGCTCTTCAGCTTGTATTCTTTGAGCAACTTCATAATCATACTCAATCTGAGCTTGAGTCTTCTTGCTGAACTTCTTAGATGGCTCAACTTCAGTCATGATTGCCTTCCCTTTATCAATTCTTCTTCTTGTAACATAGACTGCCCCAGCAGTACTATCCCCTGCACCAGCAGTACTAAGTTAATGAGCAGCAGTACTTTCAAGAGTTTCTCCCATATCTTCACCTTGCCTCCCTTGAGTACCTTGCCTCCCTTGAATGTCAGTACTCCCTTGAATTAATGAAACATTGGGGTCTTCATCAAGCTTGGCAATCTTCCTACCCTATTTGGAAAAATCATCACCCATGTCATCTGAGTCTTGATCATCAGAACATGAAGATTCTACCACCCATGCTTTTCTCTTGCCTTTGAGTAACTTGACCTGTTGCTCCAACTTTTTCACCTTCAAAATCAGCTTTATGTATACCCTTCCAAAGACCTTCTTGGTTGCCTTCAGATCATCTTCTAGGCCAGTCACTTTTTCATTCAACCTGGTACAGAGTTCCATCAATTCTTGAATTTTCATACTACCCTCAGCACTTCCAGATGTGTGACCTTCTGGGATAGGTGCATCATGGGGCAAAGACTCAGGCTCAACCAAAGGATGGGTATCTGAGCCACCCATTGTTTCCATGTAGCTTGGGATTCCACCACCTGCATCAAGTCCATGAGGGCTAGATACATTAGGTGTTGCCATAGGTTGGGTCTTAGGTATGTTACCCCTGTCCTGCCCAGCTTCTAAGCCTGAGACAGTAGGAGCAGCCCTTCCTATTCTGTCATAGACAGCCTCATCTGCTACTAGGGATGTAGTAGGAACTCTGTGCTGAGGTACACTAGAGCCCTCTCTGGATGTACTCCTAGTTGGTGATGAAATTGGTTGTGAGGCTGATGTTGATAAACTTGTGGGTGTGTGTTGGGATTCAACTGGGGTAGTTGATCCTTCACCCTGTACCTGCGACATAGTATAAAAAGTGGAACTTCTACCCCACTATAACCCTTTGAGACCATCCTCATGTTACTAAATAATTTTTGTGAAAGGGTTGGATTTGGATAAATATTTTGATGAGGTAGAAGCAAGCTTTTTCTCTTATTCAAAATCATTTGGATAAAACGTGGATACATTAAAAACTTGGATTTCCTATCCACTTTGACCACACCATCAAAAATCATTTTTGAAAAATTATAAGTCCTATTTGTTGATAAGCAAATGAGAGCAGTTCCAATATTGCTACTGAACTGTTCCCATGAAGTTTTAGTAGGACTCATACAGTGAAGAATGGTATGTATGAAAAACCTCCATTGTGGGGCAAAACATCCTTTTTGAAAAGTTAATGTTTGAGAAGTTGTGTTATACCCCATTCTGGATAGATTTTGAAAAATTTCAGTGTTAGGCAAATCACTAATACCATTGTCATCTGCTAGATGGAGATGCCTCCTAACAGATGATTTAGTAAGAGTGATGATCTTGCCATCAACTGATGCAACTAACTCTTTGTCTCCATTCTCAATAGTATTGATAGTGACAGTCTGCCAAAACTGTTTGATTTGAGAGACATAGTGATGAAGCGAAAAGTGTACCGCTTTTAGGGGGTCATTTAAGCCCTAAATCGTATTTATTTGATCAAATATTGCCCTAAATCGTTCCTTTTGTCATTTTAGGTACTTTGGAGAAGAAATCTGGAAAAGTGAAGAAAACGACAAAGTCTTCAAAGTTGCTGGAAAAGTGCACTTGACGACGTCAAGTATTGCTCTTGACGGCGTCATGGCTTGGCAAAAGAGGTGGATATGAAAAATACACCTGACGCGCCAGAGAGTTTTGCAATGGAAAGTCTGACGGCGTCACCTTTTAAGGTGATCAAGGCCATCACGGTTTAAGCTAAAGAGAGACGGCGTCAAGCCCTATTCTGACGGCGTCAGCCCTTGATAGGCCAGAGCGGATTTTGGAGGACTAAAGAGGGACGGCGTTAGGAAGACCATCCGGGAACCCTAGCCACGGCGAGGTGACGGCATCAAGATCTACAACGTGACGCCGTCAGCTACTAAGTTCTATATATAGTTTTGCAATTTTTTGTCACTAGTGTGCAACTTTGTGAGGAGAAACCCTAAGACGAATTTCTGCCATTTTTAAGGGTTTTTATACCCTTGGATCTCCCATGTTTAATTGAAGAAAAGTTATCATTTAATCATTCAATATGTCTATGTGTTGTTTGATTATATCTTGTTCTTGTCTTTTAATTAACATGCTAGGCTAGATTTATCTTGTGTTTGCTTAGATCTAATGAAACCTAACTATTGATTATCGGTTGTTAATGTGTTATTAATTGTTTTGGATGATTGTTTATCGATGTTAGGCTTAAGAAAACTGGCTAACTTCCTATACGGTAACTTGCTTGAACGTCTTAAGAAACATGAACCAATGCGTACTAAGGTTATTATGGTTGTATTTAGTGCATGAGCGAATTCTAGTGATCCCATGTTAGGAGCTTCTTAGCCAGCTCGACATAGGAGTGAAGTAGGAGCTTGTAGAGTTGGGGAAGTACGTACGCCACCCCACGATTGGTATTAAGGAATACACCTGTCATCCACGCAATTAATACACACTAATCAACCGGTAAAAGATAGTTAGGGAGTAAGGAAATCTAAGTAAACACATTTCTCTCCATATAAGTTTCACGACCTTTTCATTTTCAGTTATTTTATTTTATTTGTATTTGTAGTTATTTGGGTTAGTTGACTAGCAACTAATTCCGCCCACTCCTTCAAACCCGAGATTTTACTTGCTTTCATAAAAAAAAAATATATAAAAATACAAAAAGAATCTTCCCTCACCCTTAGACCTATTAGAGTAGTTTTTCAATCCTAACGACACTATTCCCCTAGAGAACGATCAATCCCCCGGTACTTGCCACTTCACTATACTACATCGGTCAGGTACACTGCCTGGTGGGGATTGCAAGCCTCTTGAGATCCCTCGAGAGGTAAAACCTGTTGTAAGGTCGCAAAACCACGCATCAAGTTTTTGGCGCCGCTGCCGGGGAATAGTTATTGTTTAGGTTGAATTTTTATTTTATTAGGTCTACTCACTAGATTCCTTTCTAGTGAGATTTTTATTTTATTTTTCTAGGATTTCTTTAGTCTATCTTTTTTTTCTTCGTTTCTTTGTTCGTAACCATTACCATCCGACATCATGGAAGGTGGTAATATCCTCGATCCCAACAACCCACCACCACAACAACATCCACCTCCTAGAGCCCGTACCTTAGGAGACTACTCCCGTCCTAGCCACCATGGCTATCGAAACACCATTGAGCTCACTCAAGGAGCCAATGTCACTCCCTTGCGATCCGACACCATCCGGTTGGTGCAAAGCGGATGCGCATTCCATGGACTTCGTTCCGAAGATCCTAATCAACATCTCAAGGACTTTCTCAAAATCGTTGATTCCATAGACCTTGATGTTGCCACTCGAGAGACGACCCGACTGCGTCTCTTTCAATTCTCTCTGCGGGACCAAGCTAGTCAATGGCTAGAGCGTCTACCCGCAGGATCCATCACCTCTTGGGATGATCTCACCACTCGTTTCCTTGCTCAGTTTTTCCCACCAGGAAGAACTACCAAGCTAAGGAATGATATCTTGATGTTCCAACAACGTCAAGGCGAAACCCTCTACGAGGCATGGACTCGATTCAAGGACTTACTCCAAAAAGTCCCTCACCATGGCATAGAACTTTGGCTCCAAGTCCAAATCTTCTATGACCACATCAATCTCTCCACGAGGAAAACCATTGACCAATCGGCCGGTGGTAAGCTACGTGATCTAAGTGCGGAACAATCATGGGCTCTCCTGGAAGATCTTGCTCTTTATGACAACGAAAGTTGGAGTGATCCCCGTGATTAAATAAAACAGTCAAGGCAATATCTTTGCCTTCGAACAATTCAAGCACTTCCGACCGTAGGATCATGGAACTTGAAGACCAAGTCAAGTTTCTTATGAAATCCTACGAGGCTCCTAAACCTTCAAGCCAAGTGAACAAAATCACTTCTTCATGTGAATTATGTAGTGGTCCCCACGACATTCGTGATTGCATGGAACTCCCCGAACAAGCTTTTGCGGACTACGCATCCTCGCGTACCGACGGAGCGGGAGACAAGTGGTACACTTTCAAACCCGAGCCAAACCCCTACGGTGATTCATACAACCCCTCATGGAAAAATCACCCAAACCTTAGGTGGAAACAAAACCAAAACGCACAACAAACCAATTCTTCCAACCCACCTAATCGTTTCCAATCAAGCGGTTCCAACTCGAACCGTACTTTCAATAACAATCCTTCCAACAATTATGGTAGTACCAATAACTTTGAAGGATTGATGTCCCAATTTATGGCATCTCAAGAAGCTCGTTTAGCCAAGTTTGATTCCGAATTCAATCAACAACAAACGGAGATGACCAATAAAATTGACAACTTATTGAAAGCCCCCAATAACCAAGTGCTATCACCTCCACATAAGGACGCTAGGAACACAAATAGCGGACCCCAAGTAAAAGACCCCTCTTCATCCAAACATGTCCACTTCGTCAACATTGTCACTATCAAACCAATTGATAGGAATGAGGATAATAGTGAACCTGAGGATGAGGTTAAGAAAGTCGAGGTTGATAAAGAAGTTAGGAAAAGTGAGATTGAAGAAGTAGATGATGATGAGGACTAATTCAATAGGCTACCCACTAAGGAAGAGCGCGCATATCATACAGACTTATTCGATGACCCCGAGACACCATACTTCCGAGGTAGACCAATTATAAAAATAGGCGATCCTTCTAATCTCAACATACCATGCAACATCGGACATTTGCATGTGTGGAAAGCTTACATCGACCTTAGATCGCCCATAAACATCATGACTAGAGCCCACTACAACTTGATAATGAAAAATCAACTTGGGTATAGGATGTTCCCTGATAAGGGTTGGATGAGTAACTTCACGGGAAGAGTTAAGGGATTACCGGTTTATGTAGGAAACTTCACCTATGTCACCGACTTTGTAATTGTAGAAGATATCCGGCCAATAGTCGAATCATGCTTAACTCAAGTAGTTTTTGGAAAACCATTTGTTGAGATCTCTAGAATGACTTATGAACCTTCCTTAGGGATAGTTAGATTTAAGGATGAGACCGATGAGGTAAACTACCAAATCCCATATAAGATAGAGCAATTCCAACACTTGTCAAATGTTGAGAAGGAGCTTAAGCAAGCGGTCTACTATAGGAATGATGAAGATAGAAATAAAGGAGTAGACTATGTTATGGAAAGGATATCCGGTTTCTACAAGGATTGTTTGAAATTAGGACCGGAATATAAAACCGAAAATGAGACTGGCCTAGGAACCGTGACCAATGATGGAGTCACGTAATGTACGGTGACTTTGAGTCTAGCTACAAGACTCGTTAATAAAGAAAAGCGCTTCTTGGGAGGCAACCCAAGCTTTATTTGCTTTGTGTGTGTTTATTTATTTGTTTGTTTGATTTTATTTGCTTCCGTATGTGTGTTTAATTTTTATTATTATTGATTCATGTTCAAAACTAAATTGTGAAAATGCGTTATCTTGTTTTTAACTTCGTCTTAACTACATATAAAGGTATTTTGCAAAAGTTAAGTGTAAGGGAAATCCAAATCGGTTTATTAGAACAAATGAACATGAATCGTAATAATATTAAATTAACATACATATTAGTAATTGTTTGAGTCAAATGCTTGTATCGAGTCATAATGATATTTTGCAGGATTTCCAGGAAGTAAGGTATAGGTTTTTCCAAAAATTTTCCGGAAACTTAACATGAGAATTCTGTCAGATCATTTCTGACGGCGTCAGGACTTACAACCTGACGGCGTCAGGTTTTAATTTTATGAAATTTTTGAAAGTTTTGTTTTCATAAAAAGTTTTTATTAAATCTCTAACTTATAAACTCCAGAAATCTGCAAAATTATCATTCCACAAGCATTATATCCTTATATAGAATTTATCCCGCCGATGTTATGCAGGTTTTCGTGTTTGTTTTCTCAGGTTTAACAGGTTATTTTGGACAAGGAGATGTATGTGGAATCAAGCTTTTGGCGATGCTTTAGTCTTGGAGCTTCTACATTCTCTTGGAAGAAGATCTAACCATGTTACCTCTTTATCTACCAAACGAATCAGGGGAGTATTTGATTTCATTCTTTTACCTTATTTACTTTTACATCTTGTTATTTGAACATTGGGGACAATGTTCATCTTAAGTGTAAGGGGGGGGGGGTAAAGTACGATACTTTAGAGAATGCTATTACGCTTGATTTTTGTTTGTTTAATGGTAGATGTGTAATAAAACTGAGATAAATACCTGTTAGGGCAATTTTAGTGCCAAATTTAAATTTTTTTACAACATTTAGGAGTGAAACTTTGATCTTAATGAGCGTCTCATGGATAGGAGTTATATGACTAGCACAAAAACCGTACCACTAAAAAATTTTTCCACCCCCAAATATGTGAGGTTCGCCCCTAGAATTGGTAGGAAAAGAATTTATGCTATGATGTGTGTACCGGTAGCACTTAGATTCTAGAACTTGCGTTAGGACCATTCCGAGGCCACAAGTGAGACTACATTCATGTAGTTAGATTTACTACATGATAAGAGGCATTAGGATTAACCCATTGTTTTACACCTGTGTTTTTGTTATAATTACGTTGGCTACATTGGTCAAGTAATTCTCCCACACCCTTTGCGTTGTACTCATTTTTAGTACACGATACCCCTAGTACACCCCTCAGAGCCTATCTTTTCGTTTTGACCTTTAAGCATTTTACTTAAAGGAAGAATTTGTTTACACCCCACTTAAATGTACACCCAAATCGCCTTAGCCTACCTTGTATGCACTCATTTTTAGTGCATTATTGTTACAACATTTGTTTAAACCCCAAGTTAATTATCTAATTGATTACATGGTTGCTAAGTCGAGTCATATCCTTGTACATATTGTTTTGGGACGATTGGGACTCATGGATAAAGTACTAGTGTAATGGAGTAATGGGGAAGAACAACATTATTACCCCCATATGTGTTAAATATTTTAAAAGTACTCCAAGTGTTTCGATTATCTTAATTCGAGTCATTAGAATAGTTAATTGTAAAGTTATGTAAAAATTCAAGTGTAAGGGGAATGCAACGCCCCTGCGATGTATTATTTTGGATGGTAGGGCAAGAGTGTTTGAAAAAAAAAAAAAAAAAAAAAAATCAAGAAAAAAAAAAAATGAGAAAAAGAAAAGTAGAAAAAACATACGGACTACCATCCCGTTTCATTTTATGTTTATTTATCTTTTTGTTATTTTGTTTTTAGCTTAAGTCGAGTCTAGTCTTGGCTTAGCAACGCCATATTGTACATGTAATTAATCAAGATCTTTAACTCGCCACCAGTAAAATATCCCTTATCCAACAAATCTATGTTTATCATATCCCTACACCTCACATTATAACCCATGTAAAAGCCCTCTTTGATAGTTTATCTTAGGTGCTTACGCCTAGTGGAGAAGGTTTTCGATCCTTTCCCAAGCCTATGGTAATCTATTTGCTATGACAGGTAGTGAGAGATATTATCCGTTTTCATTTATGAGATTTATTTTGATGACACCTGAGAGATGTGAGTATCTAAACACTACTTGTGAGGTGCTAGTTTGTAATCTCCGTGCTTATTATGATTAAAGTGGAACGACTATTTGTTGTAATTACTTTTATATTAGCATTAAATGACCCCTAACTTGTATTTTGATTAGAATAAAAGCGCATTTGCTTGAGGACAAGTAAATCTCAAGTGTAAGGGTATTTGATGAAGCGAAAAGTGTACCGCTTTTAGGGGGTCATTTAAGCCCTAAATCGTATTTATTTGATCAAATATTGCCCTAAATCGTTCCTTTTGTCATTTTAGGTACTTTGGAGAAGAAATCTGGAAAAGGAAGCATTTTGGACGTTTTTGGAGCATAAAAGTGAAGAAAACGACAAAGTCTTCAAAGTTGCTGGAAAAGTACACTTGACGGCGTCAAGTATTGCTCTTGACGGCGTCATGGCTTGGCAAAAGAGGTGGATATGAAAAATACACGTGACGCGCCAGAGAGTTTTGCAATGGAAAGTTTGACGGCGTCACCTTTTAAGGTGATCAAGGCCATCACGGTTTAAGCTAAAGAGAGACGGCGTCAAGCCCTATTCTGACGGCGTCAGCCCTTGATAGGCCAGAGCGGATTTTGGAGGACTAAAGAGGGACGGCGTTAGGAAGACCATCCGGGAACCCTAGCCACGGCGAGGTGACGGCGTCAAGATCTACAACGTGACGCCGTCAGCTACTAAGTTCTATATATAGTTTTGCAATTTTTTGTCATTAGTGTGCAACTTTGTGAGGAGAAACCCTAAGACGAATTTCTGCCATTTTTAAGGGTTTTTATACCCTTGGATCTCCCATATTTAATTGAAGAAAAGTTATCATTTAATCATTCAATATGTCTATGTGTTGTTTGATTATATCTTGTTCTTGTCTTTTAATTAACATGCTAGGCTAGATTTATCTTGTGTTTGCTTAGATCTAATGAAACCTAACTATTGATTATCGGTTGTTAATGTGTTATTAATTGTATTGGATGATTGTTTATCGATGTTAGGCTTAAGAAAACTGGCTAACTTCCTATACGGTAACTTGCTTGAACGTCTTAAGAAACATGAACCAATGCGTACTAAGGTTATTATGGTTGTATTTAATGCATGAGCGAATTCTAGTGATCCCATGTTAGGAGCTTCTTAGCCGGCTCGACATAGGAGTGAAGTAGGAGCTTGTAGAGTTGGGGAAGTACGTACGCCACCCCACGATTGGTATTAAGGAATACACCCGTCATCCACGCAATTAATACACACTAATCAACCGGTAAAAGATAGTTAGGGAGTAAGGAAATCTAAGTAAACACATTTCTCTCCATATAAGTTTCACGACCTTTTCATTTTCAGTTATTTTATTTTATTTGTATTTGTAGTTATTTGGGTTAGTTGACTAGCAACTAATTCCGCCCACTCCTTCAAACCCGAGATTTTACTTGTTTTCATAAAAAAAAAATATAAAAATACAAAAAGAATCTTCCCTCACCCTTAGACCTATTAGAGTAGTTTTTTCAATCCTAACGACACTATTCCCCTAGAGAACGATCAATCCCCCGGTACTTGCCACTTCACTATACTACATCGGTCAGGTACACTGCCTGGTGGGGATTGCAAGCCTCTTGAGATCCCTCGAGAGGTAAAACCTGTTGTAAGGTCGCAAAACCACGCATCACATAGATATTAGGGTTGAGAGTTAAAGCATACCTTATATGGGTAGAGTTTAGAAAATCTACTATCTGATGGAAGTGTACACCTTCCTGTGTTTTCTCCAAGTACGCCACGATGTTGTGTTTGTCGACAAAAGCTAAATTTGCCATTATGATCAGTAAAAGTTTGATTTGACTGCTGGGATATGATTGATTATGAAAGAAAGTAGGTTGAGTAAAGCAAATTGAGATGTTATAAAGAATACTTAGGGTTTCTATTGGACCGACTTCAATAAAAGATTTCTTTAGATTGAAGAAAGTGAATAAAGTAGATAAAAAGTAAAAATTATCCAATTAAGGAAACCCTTAAGTAAAGTAATTGACCAGAATTTTCTCAACGGCTATATTCAAAAAGTGGTTATGACTCAACAGTACAAACGGCTATCCAGCAGTACAAAGTTTTGCCTAGCAGTACTAAGTTGTGGAAAAACTTTTACTCAGCAGTATAAACTCAGTTTTTATTTAAAAACCATACTGCATTCAAACATTTTGAAAGGATTAAGTGTAAAGGAAGACACTTAATCAAATTGCGGTTGAATTTAACCTCTGGTTGTGTGAGAACCAATAATTTCAGTTATAAAACTGCCTGTGATCAGATAAACTCATTCAAAAAGCTTTCTTGATAGGGTTTCCAGCTCGTGGCAGGTGTTGCCTCTAACACAAATATGTTAAATTCACTTTTGCTCGCTGTTCTCTTTACCAGATGTCCTTGGAATAACTCATTATACTAATAAAAGTATAAAACGATAAAGAGTGAGTTAGATCAGTTACTATCTGACTAACTATGCAATCAATTCATGTTCACAAATACCATCAGTTTGATTTCAAGAAGGAGATTTTAAAGAACCTCCCAACTCAGGCGTAAAACCTTTGTGAAGTGATCCCCAAATTCTGTTGGGAATTAAATGTCCACAAGATTAGTACTGTAATACCCAAAATTTCAAAACATGCAAAATTACCAAAATACCCTTGTAACTTAAAATTTCAATTGATATTTAAATAAAACATCAAATAAATCCCAAACCCTTGGAAATGAGCAACATATGAAGTATGATAATTTTTGCATTAACATTTTAACATCCTAAATGTCCTAAAAATACTTGTCACATCACTTAAAATATTTTGTACCAAAAATACATATTTATATATGTTTATTTACTTGTTAAATAATTAAAATGTATAAAATAAAGAGATAAGTATCACAATTAAAGGGAAATCAATCACAAATCAGAAATTGATCTTATCACATCACCTTGGGCCGAAATCCATGCCCTCTCTCCATTCAATCACACGGTTTTATATTATTTCCCTTTCTATTCATTCTTTAAACCTAAAAACAAACTAAAAACTCCCATTCGGCCACCACAATTTTCCACGACTTCTTGGCAGTTTTCCTGGGTACTTAGGAGTTGAAAGGAGGCTATAAAAATAGGATTTCGAATATTGGAGGCTTGGTTCGCTTGGTTTTGATTTTTGTTCGAGTTCTATTCTTGCCGAGAGGTATTAACTCTCTACACCTCATTCGATCATTCTAAAAGCTATCTGGTATTTTTGTGACTCTTTTTACATAATATATGATCTATATAAAATGGTTATCACGACCCATGCATGCTACTTAAGTCGTTTGAATTAAAATACGATTTTAAACCCTAAAAACCAAATAAATCATGAATCGGCTATTACGATTTTTGTTTCCTTCAAGACTATTTTTCTCAGGTCCTATTCGTGCTATATAACACTAGAAAAATGATACTTGAAATTATCGAAGCCTAAATCTTGCTTGGTGAGTTTTTCTTGTAATCGGATTTTAAAGAAAAAGGGTTTAAAATAAAATATAAATCGTATGAACTAGGGTTAGGGTTTTTGGTGATGGATCTGGTATATTAAATGTGTTTTAAGGTTAATTCATTGATTGGTAATGATTGGAAAATTTTAGAGTTAAGGTTTATGCATTTTTATATTATACCGTTTGGAAATAAAAAGGATTGGGTGTGTTTTGTAATTTTATAAACTTGTGGATTATTTTTGTAAGATACTTGGGAACAGGGTTGAATCTTAAAAATTATGATATAGGGGTATTATATGTAAATTTTGTAATTAAAAGGTTTAAATGGTAACTTGTTTAATTATTAAAACCGAATTGAAAATATTTAAAATAGAGGGACTTGTTTTGTAAATATTGTAAATGAAGGGTATTTCGTATAATTATTGAAATAAGGGGTGTGATGTGTAATTTTGAATAATTGAAGGCTTAATGTGTAATTATGAATATTATGAGGATTAATTTGTAACTTAATTAATTATAAGGTTTAATTTGTAATTTATTTAACTAAAGGGTTTAACTTGTAAAATTGTTAAATTGAAGGATTGGATTTGTAATTATGGGAAACTTATGGATTAAAATGAATAACTTGTAATATTTGCACTTTAGACCATATCTTTTACATATTTGCATTTAAAACCCTAAAATATGGAAAGTTGTCAAGTTTAACCCTAAGCTACTATAACTTGCTAAAACGAACCCTATTTCCATAATAATAATTAATTGATGACTTAACCTAATTACTTTAAGGAATTTGTCTAATTATGGAAAATTGCTATTTTGGGAACTTGTTAAATAAGGAAACTTTCTAAAAATGGAAACCTGCTAATCTTGGAAAGTTACTAAAAATAGAAAGCCGACTGAAATGAGAAATCTGATTTAAATAAGATATTAATAATAAGACGACCATGTATTCGTGTAGATTCGCTGAAGATGGAGTTTGTTTTCGATCTTTGTATTTCTAGATGTGTTTTCACTTGCGGTATAAGGTACAGATATTCTACCCTTTTTCAGTAAGGGTGCTTCCACTCTCATGACTTGATCTTGATCCTTAATTCGTTTTAAGATTCCCTAAGCCATTGCTATGTTTCCCCTACACTTTGGTTCGTTTGTTTGATTCATTTAGACTTTGATGTTCGATATGACCCTCTTTGCTTTGAGCCTCTATAATGATCCATCTGATATTCGTTCGTTACCTTGTGATATTAGTATTCGAAACACTTGATACTTCGAAGGTTCATTTGATTTTGGTAACTTGATGTGAAAACCTTTGTAATTATATCATGGAAATGTTTTGAGGAAAACTATTTTTAAATGATGTTTATGAATGATGCAATACCACGTTTATATGGAATTTTACTAAACTTTTACGAAAATTACTTTTAAAGACTACTTTTGTGAAAACCGTTATTAAAGATCATTTTTATGAAAAATCAATGGATAAAGATTTCTCTAAATGAACCATTTGATTATGAACCTTTGATCCGTTCATTTTGACTCATTTGACTTTTATATTGGATATGACCCCTTTTGCCATGAACCTTTGATATTTGGACTTTGACTATGATTCGATGACTTAGACTATTTGAACCTTTGCTATGATTTGGACCTTTGACCTTTGACCCTTCTGTTTGATACCCGAGCCAAGTTCGTTTCCTAGCCATGAAGGTAACATGGCCGTGTCATTGATGCACCAATGGCATGACTCCAGTGTGGTCGAGTGATGTTCCACACCGTCCCCATTTTGCTATGCGCGCTTTATTATTTATTATGGCCAATATTATTGTTCAGGGGGCGTATGGATGCATCCTAGGTTCGTGTTCGTATTAGTGGATTTAACATGATTTGATATTATATTATTGTTCGGTGACTGATGCATGGGTGCAATCCACGTCTTTCACAAGTTCGGGAGTTAGCTACTCCATTTGAAGAATGAGGACACCCCTCATATTATCTGGTTACTTGAGAGGTCTCCCCTCTATATGATTATGAAGACATGGTTACTATATTTGATTTGTGTTCGGGCTCGTGGTGGATTACTGACCTACCCTTTTCTTTTCTTACTTTGTACCTTTGTCTATACCTTATGTTTTCCCAATGCACTATACTATATTTGTTCGTTTTCTTTTGCTTTCGTTTTCGTTTATATATATCTGTTCACTGGGCTTTTTAAGCTCATCCGCATTTCTTTCCCTGCGGCAGGTTTTAGTTGGAAGCTGGGTTATGAGTGGAGAGAACCTTGGACTTGGAAGACTGTGATAGCTATTCTGGATTAGAGATGACTAGAAGTTATTATATTTAGAAATTGTAGTTATTAAAATTCTCGATTGTAATCTTTTATATTCAGTATTTCATTTGTAACCTTCTATTACTATTGATGCATGCTTTGTTTTGATCTGATATGAAACCATTATTATGACATCTTTACCTTTATCGGGTTGGGGTGTTGCAATTATGGTATCAGATCAACAGGCTGCGATTCGTAATACATTTACCCTTGGCCTGTGTAAGTTAGGACCACTAAGTTTACCCTGTAGGCGCTTGTAAGGCAACCTTTGAAAATTTGCTTTAGGATTTCCCTATAGGAACGTAAGTTTTGACCGGTGAGGAATGGGTAGACTATAAGACATTTGTTTAAGTATCATTGCTTCTGCATCACTCTGATTTGTGCCTTGCTTTTGGTTAGATCCTGTTGATATCACTTTTGGGAATTGAAAGCTTATGCTTTGTACCACCTAAGATTTGAAACCTATTTAAATCTTGAGGGCATTGAGAATTGCATAGTAATTGCCTGACACTATTTGATCCTTATCTTCAGATTTTGACTCTGACCTCTGATCCTTTCGTTAATCATTTTGATGCCTCTTCGGGCACCCTGAGAACCTCCATGGCGATGACGTATTTGATATATTTTGTTATTTATCTCTTGCTTTTGATAAGTATCTATGAATCTTCCGACACTATTTGATTTCGTTTAACCCATCTCTGTCCCTATGAGAAGTCTTGTGGTGTGTAACCACGAGTATAAGAATGTTTTCCCCTCACTTTTGAATGATAAAGATTTGATTTGTGATCCGTCTTTCTTCGGATAGTTAACTTCGATTTTATTCTGACAAGGAATTGGTTGATTGATCATTCAAATATTGACAACTATCCCCTATGTCTCACCTTTGGCGTTTGCAATAATTTTGAACTCCCTACCATGATTACCGATTGTTAAACCCTTTGCTATCACCATTACTCTGGAGACTCATGTGTTTACATTCGCGGTTACGAAGTTTTTCCTAGAACCCATTTCGTACACCAATGAATGAACCTTATCTTGAGAGTTACTTGGCACCCTGCGTTTTCTGAATATGATTCCTGGTCGAACCACCAAATTTTCCACCGGAGCGTGAAGTAAGATTTGACATGTTACCGAGAGAGTGTCTAGTCACCGAGCGAAGGTGTCTTCCAGATGTGTCCGGGATCATACCAGTTGGTTTGAACAACTGGGAAGAGCAGCAACCGAAGACCAGGAAGTAAGTTTGCTTAAGTGTATCTTCTGGGTGTGTTTTAGTTTCGTTCGCGATAACGAAGGACGGTGACTGGAATTATGTATTGATTACAGGAAGCTAAACCGTATTACTGTTAGGAGCCAATATTCCTCCACCCTGAAACGACTATGTGTTTGTTTAATTTCAGAGCGCGAAGTTTCCTTCTGATGAATTGATTTTATTCTTGGAATCGCCTTCCGTATTCGTAAACGACTGCTATGACGGTTAGTGACGCTAATAGTATTAGCTAAAGCTCTGACCGTTTTTCGAATTTGATAAATGATGTTTTCTCATGAGTAATTGGGCAAATGGTCATTGTATGGTTTAATGGTACGTTCGGAGACGAGGGGGAGCATGAAAATCATCTTTGCACTTTGTTAGGAAATTCGTCGATCATTTGTACATTCTGAGAGATTGATATTTGTGAGACAACGATGTTCTTAATTGAGGATATCTCTTTAAATCCCGCAAGTTTTGAAAACTATCACCAAGTGGTCAAGGCCGATAACAGAATGAAGAACTGAAACCTTTTGAACTTTGCAGAAGAATTCTGGAAGATGTTTGCAACTTATGATACCATTGAGAAATTTCGTGAACAGAGAGAAACAGCTTAGTTTGATTGAGAATGGAGTTTTGGAAAAGCTGAAATAGAAAGTAGTTTCCATACCTTCAGGCGGAACGAATTTTGGGGCATTCCAGAAAGAGACTCGGCTTTACTCCCTTACAGCACAGCAGGTTTTGCGTATGCATCAAGACAACTAGAAGCGCATCAGAAGAATTAATTCATTGTCTGACCTGGAGTTGGCAACAACGGTGGCTACCCTAAAGAGTGAAGACATTCCTTACAAGGTTGAAGTGTTGGCGACGCAGAAGATCTAGTCAAGATGGCGAACATGGAACTGATGAAGACGTACAGTCTCACTTCCCTATTCATCTTGGTTGTACTAAGATGAATTGAGAGCGGAAACAGACTGGATGATGAAGAGATTTAAAGATTGTGCCAGAAATCCACGTTACTCCATTACATTCTAAGAAGAACTGCAGGAGGCTTGATGAACCAGACAAAAGTACACGATTTTGTTTCACTTCCAGATTTATGGACAAACGAAGACAGATTAACCAGACTTGAAGAGATTCTTGAAACAGACCTTGTATGTTTGGAAAAATTGATTCTATAAAGGCCGAAGTTGTCGACGACTAATTTTCATTTCCGTTGACCATCTTAAGTTTCGTTATAAGATCCTCTAATGATTCAAGTTCCCTGGAAGCATTTCATTTCCGTGTTTATTTTTTCGTATGATCGGTGATGGCTTTGTTTTGAGAGATTTTGGCGAATTGTGGAAGATATGATGCTTGTGACGGCGTACCTCACTTCTGCTAGGCAATCTGGGATTTTGATACTCTTGCGAATAGTTTTGTTTTCCCTCTTGACTATGACATTTGATTTTGTTGACTTTGAGAATGTAGAAGTACTAGGTGAATTAAGATAGGTGGTTTTGCTCACGACTTGAGATAAAGTATGACCATCATGGGGGCATATTTATATGATGCCAGTATTATGACGTCTGGCCAACGTGATAATACTTACATCATATAACGTGCACTTGTTTTGGGCATAGGATATCTTGGGGAGTACCTAAGAAGTTTAGAATTTGATCTCCGTTGGATTACCCGTGATTAGTGAGACTTTAGGTTCATTCTACCTATGTGTATACTCTGTTTTCGTTCGTTAGATATTGGGATGACTTTGGACTCTCGTTTTGCATTCCGTTGACCTCAGTTATAAATCTTGAACTCTTTGTAGAGCTCTCTACTGTTGAAACAGTTAATTTGATTTGAAATCTTGTTCGTATTCCATATGAGCTTTCTAGAAGATTCTCCTATCGTCCATATTATGTTGCATGGACCTTTTGATCAGAATCAACTTATTTTGTCTCCTTCTGAGAAATTTGAACCCACCTCATTTTGATTCGAGTCATGAGAAACTATTTGGTCTAAAGATCTTTTTGGAAGAACCTCCCCGGGCGTGGGATTGTTTGTGACTATCTTTTGCGATTTGCGACGACTTCGTCTAACTTTGCGACTTCAAATTTCGAGGACGAAAATTTTCTTTTAGAGGGGAAGAAGTTGTAATACCCAAAATTTCAAAACATGCAAAATTACCAAAATACCCTTGTAACTTAAAATTTCAATTAATATTTAAATAAAACATCAAATAAATCCCAAACCCTTGGAAATGAGCAACATATGAAGTATGATAATTTTTGCATGAACATTTTAACATCCTAAATGTCCTAAAAATACTTGTCACATCACTTAAAATATTTTGGACCGAAAATACATATTTATATATGTTTATTTACTTGTTAAATAATTAAAATGTATAAAATAAAGAGATAAGTATCACAATTAAAGGGAAATCAATCACAAATCATAAATTGATCTTATCACATCACTTTGGGCCGAAATCCATGCTCTCTCTCCATTCAATCACACGGTTTTATATTATTTCCCTTTCTATTCATTCTTTAAACCTAAAAACAAACTAAAAACTCCCATTCGGCCACCACAATTTTCCATGACTTCTTGGCATTTTTCCTGGGTACTTTGGAGTTGAAAGGAGGCTAGAAAAATAGGATTTCGAATATTGGAGGCTTGGTTCGCTTGGTTTTGATTTTTGCTCGAGTTCTATTCTTGCCGAGAGGTATTAACTCTCTACACCTCATTCGATCATTCTAAAAGCTATCTGGTATTTTTGTGACTCTTTTTACATCATATATGATCTATATAAAATGGTTATCACGACCCATGCATGCTACTCAAGTCGTTTGAATTAAAATATGATTTTAAACCCTAAAAACCAAATAAATCATGAATCAGCTATTACGATTTTTGTGTCCTTCAAGACTATTTTTCTCAGGTCCTATTCGTGCTATATAACACTAGAAAAATGATACTTGAAATTATCGAAGCCTAAATCTTGCTTGGTGAGTTTTTCTTGTAATCGGATTTTAAAGAAAAAGGGTTTAAAATAAAATATAAATCGTATGAACTAGGGTTAGGGTTTTTGGTGATGGATCTGGTATATTAAATGTGTTTTAAGGTTAATTCAATGATTAGTAATGATTGGAAAATTTTAGAGTTAAGGTTTATGCATTTTTTTATTATAACGATTGGAAATAAAAAGGTTTGGGTGTGTTTTGTAATTTTATAAACTTGTGGATTATTTTTGTAAGATACTTGGGAACAGGGTTGAATCGTAAAAATTATGATATAGGGGTATTATATGTAAATTTTGTAATTAAAAGGTTTAAATGGTAACTTGTTTAATTATTAAAACCGAATTGAAAATATTTAAAATAGAGGGACTTGTTTTGTAAATATTATAAATGAAGGTTATTTCGTATAATTATTGAAATAAGGGGTGTGATGTGTAATTTTGAATAATTGAAGGCTTAATGTGTAATTATGAATATTATGAGGATTAATTTGTAACTTAATTAATTATAAGGTTTAATTTGTAATTTATTTAACTAAAGGGTTTAACTTGTAAAATTGTTAAATTGAAGGATTGGATTTGTAATTATGGGAAACTTATGGATTAAAATGAATAACTTGTAATATTTGCACTTTAGACCATATCTTTGACATATTTGCATTTAAAACCCTAAAATATGGAAAGTTGTCAAGTTTAACCCTAAGCTACTATAACTTGCTAAAACGAACCCTATTTCCATAATAATAATTAATTGATGACTTAACCTAATTACTTTATGGAATTTGTCTAATTATGGAAAATTGCTATTTTGGGAACTTGTTAAATAAGGAAACTTTCTAAAAATGGAAACCTGCTAATCTTGGAAAGTTACTAAAAATAGAAAGCCGACTGAAATGAGAAATCTGATTTAAATAAGATATTAATAATAAGACGACCATGTATTCGTGTAGATTCGCTGAAGATGGAGTTTGTTTTCGATCTTTGTATTTCTAGATGTGTTTTCACTTGCGGTATAAGGTACATATATTCTACCCTTTTTCAGTAAGGGTGCTTCCACTCTCATGACTTGATCTTGATCCTTAATTCGTTTTAAGATTCCCTAAGCCATTGCTATGTTTCCCCTACACTTTGGTTCGTTTGTTTGATTCATTTAGACTTTGATGTTCGATATGACCCTCTTTGCTTTGAGCCTCTATAATGATCCATCTGATATTCGTTCGTTACCTTGTGATATTAGTATTCGAAACACTTGATACTTCGAAGGTTCATTTGATTTTGGTAACTTGATGTGAAAACCTTTGTAATTATATCATGGAAATGTTTTGAGGAAAACTATTTTTAAATGATGTTTATGAATGATGCAATACCACGTTTATATGGAATTTTACTAAACTTTTACGAAAATTACTTTTAAAGACTACTTTTGTGAAAACCGTTATTAAAGATCATTTTTATGAAAAATCAATGGATAAAGATTTCTCTAAATGAACCATTTGATTATGAACCTTTGATCCGTTCATTTTGACTCATTTGACTTTGATATTGGATATGACCCCTTTTTCCATGAACCTTTGATATTTGGACTTTGACTATGATTCGATGACTTAGACTATTTGAACCTTTGCTATGATTTGGACCTTTGACCTTTGACCCTTCAGTTTGATACTCGAGCCAAGTTCGTTTCCTAGCCATGAAGGTAACATGGCCGTGTCATTGATGCACCAATGGCATGACTCCAGTGTGGTCGAGTGATGTTCCACACCGTCCCCATTTTGCTATGCGCGCTTTATTATTTATTATGGCCAATATTATTGTTCAGGGGGCGTATGGATGCATCCTAGGTTCGTGTTCGTATTAGTGGATTTAACATGATTTGATATTATATTATTGTTCAGTGACTGATGCATGGGTGCAATCCACGTCTTTCACAAGTTCGGGAGTTAGCTACTCCATTTGAAGAATGAGGACACCCCTCATATTATCTGGTTACTTGAGAGGTCTCCCCTCTATATGATTATGAAGACATGGTTACTATATTTGATTTGTGTTCGGGCTCGTGGTGGATTACTGACCTACCCTTTTCTTTTCTTACTTTGTACCTTTGTCTATACCTTATGTTTTCCCAATGCACTATACTATATTTGTTCGTTTTCTTTTGATTTCGTTTTCGTTTATATATATCTGTTCACTGGGCTTTTTAAGCTCAGCCGCATTTCTTTCCCTGCGGCAGGTTTTAGTTGGAAGCTGGGTTATGAGTGGAGAGAACCTTGGACTTGGAAGACTGTGATAGCTATTCTGGATTAGAGATGACTAGAAGTTATTATATTTAGAAATTGTAGTTATTAAAATTCTCGATTGTAATCTTGTATATTAAGTATTTCATTTGTAACCTTGTATTACTATTGATGCATGCTTTGTTTTGATCTGACATGAAACCATTATTATGACATCTTTACCCTTATCGGGTTGGGATGTTACAAGTACTGCTGAGAAGATTACACTAACAGTACTAACTGCTAGTGTATAAGTGAAGACTGCTCAAGATATAACTAACAGTACTAACTGCTAGGTTAGTACTGCTAGTTCATCTGAAGGTATTGCTTATTGGATAACAGTCCCGTTTGACTTTGTATAGGATAAGTATTGAAAAGATCTTTTATGTATTATAAGTCAAATATAGTTAGTAGATATCTTATCTTGTAAAGATCTCCTTTGGACTATAAAAAGGAGATCTTAGCTTAGATATTAAACACATGCAATACACAGAACAACTTGTAGAAGTAAGATACTAACACACACAACATCAAGTGTGACACAAGTGGGAAAAACACATCAGTCATTTTTTTTGTAATAGAGATTCAAGGTTTTGTAACCCTAGTGATAGTGAAGATCACTCGTATTATTCTCAATAATATTGAATCATTTTGTGATATACATTCTGTGTTCATTGTTCAACATTAAAGCATTACTGTTCCATTACTCAAACCAACATCCTTCTAAGTGTGATTAAGTAGATTCCGCATACTTAATCATATTCACTCAAAGTATCACATACACATTAAGAAAAAGGAGTAACATCCTAAGAGTGTATTAAATCCTCTCAAGTGGTATCAGAGCCAGGTTTGATACTTTTGATTTAGAAGAAGTTATGGACATGGAAACTACTCAAACGAATGTGGCTGCCAAGTTGCCAATGCTCAAGCAGAATGAGTTTATATGTGGAGGTTAAGAATAGAACAGTACTTCCTGGTGCAAGACTACACACTCTGGGAAATTATTGAAGAAGGAAACTCTTTCAAGCTTTCAACTTCTACATCAACAGTTGATGGTAAAGTACTGACAACTGTGCAGACCAATCCAGCGACTATAGAAGAGAGATTTCAAAAGAAGAATGACCTCAAGGCCAGAAGTATGCTGATGATGACCATTCCAAATGATCAACTTTTGAATTTCAGCAAGTTCAAAGATGCTAAGACATTGTTTGAGGCCATTGTTGCTAGGTATGGTGGGAATGAAGCCACCAAGAAGACCCAGAAGAATCTTCTCAAGCAGAACTTTGAAAACTTCTCTTCAGCCAGCAATGAATCATTGGATCACATGTTTAACAGGCTTCAGAAGATTGTGAGACAACTTGCTATTCTTGGTGTGGATATACCTCAAGAAGGTTTGAACTCTAAATTTCTGAGAAGTTTACCTGAAGAATGGGCTATGCATGTTGTTGTCTGGAAGAACAAGCCAGACATTGACACTATGAACTTGATGGATTTGTATAGCAACTTCAAGATTGTGGAACAAGATGTAAAGAAGTCTAGAGGATCTAGTTCAAGCACTGGGAACATGGCCTTTGTGTCATCTCCTAGTATGTCAAATCCAGTTGAAGATGTTAAGATTGATGTGGGAGTTAGTACTGCTAACTCAAATATTGGTACTGCTAGTTCATCAAGCAGTACTATTGGTATTATGGATGAGAAAACATGTTGTGCCTTCCTAACAAGCCAGAATGATGGGTCTATGCTTACTCATGAAGACCTCCAGGAGATCAATGATGATGATTTGGAGGAGATGGATCTCAAATGGAAAATTTCTCTTCTTAGTATGATGCCTAAGAAATTCTATCAAAGAACAGGTAAGAAGATCACAATTAGCAGCAATGACACTGCTGGTTTTGACAAATCAAAGATAGAATGCTACAATTGTCACAAGATGGGGCACTTCTCAAGGGAATGTAGTAGACCTAGGCAGCAGGATAGCAAGAGCAAAAGTTATGGAAGCAAATCCAAGGCTGTGGAGACCACTGAGCAAAATTCAAAAGCTATGGTAGCTATTGATGGTCTAGGGTTTGATTGGAGTTTTATGGCCACAGAGGAGGAAGAACCTACTGAGATGGCACTTATGGCCTTCACTGATACTGAGGTACAATCTGCTAATGTTTGTTCTAAATCTTGCACTGTTCTAAAGCTATTGATGGCCTAGGGTTTGATTGGAGTTTTATGGCCACAGAGGAGGAAGAACCTACTGAGATGGCACTTATGGCCTTCACTGATACTGAGGTACAATCTGCTAATGTTTGTTCTAAATCTTGCACTGCTCTTAAAGAACTAGAAACTTTAAGAAAACATTATGATGATCAAAGGATAGAACTAAACAAAACTCATTATAACTTGTCAAATCATAAGAGAGGTTTAGCTGTCCTAGAGGAGCAGATAATACACTATAAGAACTCTAGTTTTGCTGATGACATATGAATTCTTAAAAGGGATTTAACTTTTAAAAATGCTGAAATTAGTCTTTTGAGAACTGAGTTTGATAGGATTAAAAAGACAAATGAAAACATTCAATAAAGTGTAGAAACATTAGAATATGCCTCTAAGGGTGTAACAAAATTAATTGAATGTCAATTAATCAACAAGGCTAAGTCTGGATTAGGATATAGGAGTGTTCCACCTCCTCACAGAGGAATCCCTGCACCCCCAGGGATAGACCTAGAACATACAGGCTTGCCTGAATTTCAACAACCAATGTTAGAATATGGTGTTAAGCCACAAGAAAATGTAGTTGTTGATAAGCCTGTAAAAATAAGTGAATCCATAGAGAGTATAAGTGATACTTCATTCCCTGAGGACAAGGTGTCATCTGGTAGGAAATCAGGTGGTCCAATCATTGAGGACTGGACATCTGATGATGATGAGGAAGATCAGGTTGTGACTAAACCTGATGTTGTTAAGATAAAAGGAACAAGTGTTCCTAAGATGGTCAAGAATCATACTGTTAGGCCTAAGACAAATGCTAAATAAATTAGGCAACCAGTAAGATATTGTGAACAATATAGAGCCACAGACAAGCCCAGAGGTAACCAAAGGAATTGGAACAACCTCAAGTCTCACCAACTAGGTGATGACTTTGTTCTATATAAAAAAGCTTGTTTCACTTGTGGAAACTTTGACCATCTTGCAACTTTTTGTAACAAGAGGGTAACTGGGTATTCAAACCATAGGTTTAAATTAGAAAGACCTCATACTCACTCTAATGTTGCTAGAATAACACCCAAAGCAGTTTTATTAAAGTCAGGCCCAAAACAAGTTCATACTGCTAGACCAGCAGTTAGTACTGCTAGACTATTTAAGCTTGTTTACCCAAAATCAGTAGTTCTAAGTGCAAAAATAACCTTCAAACATGCACCATCAACTGCCAAAAGGCCTTTTCAACCAAGAGCAGTGGTACAAAAACGAATTTGGAAACCAAAAAGTACAACTTCAAAGCCATCAGTTCATACTGCTAGCCAAGCAGTTAGTACTGGCAACTTTAAATACATTACTAGGGAAAAGAGGGCAATTGATGTTAAGGCCTCAGCATGTTGGATTTGGAGACCTCTTCAATCCAATGGTGCATCAAATGTTCTAAAGAGATTTAACTATATTGATGTACAAGGCAAACCCAAGTTAGTGATGGCTTGGGTTCCTCAAGGAAACTAATTTCCTTATTTCATGTGCAGGGTCATTTACAAGCAGATGATGAAGATCAAGGATATTCAGATAGTGGGTGTTCCAGGCATATGACAGGCAACATGTCCTATCTTTCAGACTTTCAACCATTGGATGGAGGATATGTTACCTTTCAGGGAGGAATAGAAGGAATAATTACTGGTAAAGGTACTCTTAAAACCGGTAAATTAGACTTTGAAGATGTGTACTATGTGCAAGAGCTTAAGTATAACCTGTTTAGTGTTCACAAATGTGTGACAAAAAGAACAAAGTTCTTTTTACTGACACTGAATGTCTTGTGCTTTCTCCAGATTTTAAGCTACCTGATGAAAGTCAGGTTTTGCTCAAAATTCCAAGAAAGGGCAACATGTACAGTGTTGATATGAAGAAGATTGTTCCTAAAGAGGCCCTTACTTGTCTTGTTGCAAAGGCCACATTGGGTGAATCTATGTTATGACATAGGAGACTTGGTCACATTAATTTTAAAACCATAAATAAAATTGTAAAAGATGGTTTGGTAAGAGGATGGCCTCTAAAAAGATTGAAAATGACCAAACTTGTGTTGATTGTCTCAAAGGGAAACAAAATAAGGCTTCTTGTAAGCCCAAGATTTTTAACTATATTGATAAACCATTGTTTATGCTTCATATGGACTTATTTGGACCTACTTCTATGAGTAGTATTAAGCATAAGAGATTTTATCTTGTTGTAACTGATGACTATAGCAGGTTTACATGGGTTTTCTTTTTAGGTTCTAAGGATGAGACACCTAGCATTCTTAAGAGATTCATTACTGAGATAGAAAACTTAGTAGATAAGAAGGTAAAAGTCATTAGATGTAATAATGGGACAGAGTTTAAGAATAGAGTTATGGATGATTTCTGCAAAGAAAAAGGTATTAGAAGGGAATTTAGTGTTGTTAGAACTCCTCAGCAGAATGGAGTTGCTGAGAGGAGAAATAGGACACTCATAAAAGCTGCTAGAACCATGTTAGCTGACTCTATATTTCCTATCACTTTTTGGGCTGAAGCAGTTAATACTGCTTGCTATGTCCAGAACAGGGCTTTGGTAGTTAAGTCTCATAATAAGACACCTTATGAGCTTTTTAGAGGCAGAACTCCTGCACTAGGATATCTAAGAACTTTTGGGTGTCATGTGACCATTCTGAATACCTTAGACCATCTAGGCAAATTTGACGGTAAAGCATATGAAGGATTCTTGGTTGGATATTCTCTCAATAGCAAAGCATTTAGAGTTTACAACACAAGAACTAGGAAGGTTGAGAAAAACCTGCATGTTGAATTCTTAGAGAACAAATCTAATGTTGCAGGTGAAGGTCCCAAATGGTTGTTTGATCTTGAGACACTAACCCAATCAATGAACTATGTGCCAGTTGTTGTAGGAACTAATGATTTTGCAGGTTCAGAAGATGATGATGCAACAAATGAAGCAGGTTTGGGAAAGGAGAAAGATAAAGATCATGTGTTGATGCCAATATGGACAAGTGTGGATTCAACTTCAATGGATGGAAAACCCTCTACTGATGAAGCTCAGGAAGGAATTGAAGGTAAAAACAATATAGTTGAGATTGAGGAACAAGAGAATCAAGTTAACAGTACTAATGATGATAGTACTGCTGAGCCCCAACTTAATACTGCTAGGCCAAATATTGATACTGCTAGTTCAAGTGTTCATACTGCTGGCTCATCAGACTCTTATGCAGTGGATTTCTCAGAAGATGAGGTGGACTTCAACAATCTAACCTCATCCTATCAAGTTCCTACTACACCATACACAAGGATTCACAAAGTACACTGCCTGGATAATGTGATTGGTGATGTTCAATCTGGTGTGAAGACAAGGAAGCAACTTCTGACTTCAGACCAACAAGGGCTTCTTGATGCTCTTTATGCATCAAAGAAGCATGAAGATGCAAACTCTTTTTTATTTGTACGTTCCTCTCACAAATCGAACCCAAAAGTGTGCTCAAAGCCTTAAATAATTCAAGCTGGGTAGAAGCTATGCAAGAGGAGCTTCTCCAATTTAAAATTCAGAAAGTTTGGTTGCTAGTGGATTTACCCAAAGGTGTAAGGGTAATTGGAACTAAATGGGTTTTCAGGAACAAAAGGGATGAAAGGGGCATTTTGATTAGAAACAAGGCTATACTTGTAGCCCAAGGTTACACACAAGAGGAAGGTATAGACTATGAAGAGGTTTTTTCTCCAGTAGCAAGAATTGAAGCAATTAGACTATTCTTGGCCTATGCTTCATTCATGGGATTCACAGTTTATCAAATGGATGTCAAGAGTGCCTTCTTATATGGTACTATTGAAGAGGAGGTTTATGTCTCACAACCTCCAGGTTTTATTGATCCAGATCATCCTGATAAAGTGTACAAGGTTGTAAAGGCTCTCTATAGTCTACATCAAGCACCAAGGGCATGGTATGGAACATTGGCTTCCTATTTGATAGAAAATGGATTCCAAAGAGGCAAGATTGATCAGACATTATTTTTCAAGAAGCACAAGAAGGATCTTTTGCTAGTTCAGGTGTATGTGGATGATATCATCTTTGGATCTACAAGGAAGGAGATGTGTGTAGAGTTTGAGAAACCTATGCATAATAAGTTTCAGATGAGTTCCATGGGGGAACTTACTTTCTTCTTGGGTCTGCAAGTTAAGCAATCTAATGAAGGAATATTTATCAGCCAGGATATATATGTTGTGGAGATTCTAAGGAAATTTCAGTTTGCTGATTCAAAAGTGGCAAGCACACCAATAGATCCTGAGAAGCCTCTTCTTAAAGATGTAGATGGAGAGAATGTGGATGTTCACACATACAGATCTATGATAGGATCCTTGATGTATCTTACTTCATCAAGACCAGATATCATGTTTTCTGTTTGTGCCTGTGCAAGATTCCAAGTGATTCCTAAAGTTTCTCACTTAACTGCAGTCAAAAGGATCTTTAGATATCTCAAGGGTCAACCTAGGTTGGGTCTATGGTATTCTAGGGAATCACCTTTTGACCTGGTAGCCTATTTAGATAGTGATTATGCTGGTGCAAGCTTAGACAGAAAGTCAACAACTGGAGGATGTCAATTCCGTGGATGCAGACTCATATCATGGCAAAGTAAGAAGCAAACAATTGTGGCAACTTCTAAAATTGAAGCTGAATATGTGGCTGCTGCAAGTTGCTGCGGTCAAGTGCTTTGGATTCAAAATCAACTTCTTGACTATGGGTACAATTTCATGAATACTGTCATATATATTGATAATAGCAGTACAATTTGTATAATTAAAAATCCAGTGCAACACTCTAAAACTAAACACATAGAAATTAGGCATCACTTCATTAGAGACTGCAATGAGAAAAAGGTTATTCAAGTGGTTAAAATTGATTATGATCAAAACTTTGCAGATCTTCTCACAAAAGCCTTTGATGTAGGAAGATTTCAATACTTGGTAGCAAGTATTGGGATGCTTAATCCTTAATGTTTTCAAACTGTGTGGTTTTGTATATAAAATGGATTTGTACTGCTAGCATTGTCAATTGGTACTGGTATTGAAAAGTTTGTACTGTTAGTACAAATTTAGATAGTTTGGTTCATACTGTTAGTCATATGTTCATACTGTTATAAGGCAAATGCTTTGCACTTTGTTTTCTTGGTTTGGACTAACAATTGCAGATTTGGAGATTAAGCACAAAGAAGTTACAAGTGAAATGTGTGAGCAAACAGAAATTGGTGGTTCAAGTTGCAAATATAATAGGTTAATGATGGACAGAGTTTGGGAATTCATTAACCAAGGTTTAAACCTAAGTTAATCAATTCTCTAAAATTTTATCTCTTGAAACTTATTGTGATGTTTCATATTGAATTAATGGCTTATTTGATCAGATAGTAACTGTCTCAACTCACTTTCTATCATTTTATACTTTAATTAGTATAATGAGTTAGTCTAAGGACATCTGATAGAAAGAACAGCGAACAAACTTGAATCTAACACTTGTGTTAGAGGCAACAATTGTCACGAGCTGGGAACCCTGTCAAGAAAGCCCTTTGAATGGGTTTATCTGTACACAGGCAGTTATTTATAACTGAATACATTGGTTCTCACACAACCAAAGGTTAATTTAAACCGAAATCTTGATTAAGCGTCTTTTATTACACATAATCCCTTCAAAATGGTAGTTAGCAGTATCATTTTTCATTAAAATCAAGTTCATACTGCTAAGTCAAAAGTTTCTTAAAAAGGTACTGTCAGGCTTAATGTTAGTACTGGTAGGCTAAAATGGTACTGCTGGATAGACGTTAGTACTGTGCGAAATAACCGATTTTTGAAACTAGCCGTTGAAAGTCAATTGGGATTTTTACTCACAATTTCCTTATTTTAAGGGTTTGCTTTTTGGATATTTTTACCTTAAATATATTTCATTAACCTTATCTTTGATTAAAAGTTATATTTTAATCCAAGTTGGTCCAATCAGAAACCCTAACAAGCAAATCATCATACTTTATCTCATTTCACTTTCTTCTTCTACTTTCTACCTTAAATTTTCACTATTCACAACAGTCAAATCTCCTTTTTACTGAAATTACCATGGCTACTTTATCCTTTGTTGAAAGACATAATCAAGTTGCTTATTTGGAAAAAGCAGAGGATGAACCAACTTTTCATCAGACAGTGGACTTTCTGAACAACACTTATGTAAGGTATTTCTTACTCTTAAATCCCACTATCTATGTCACTCACATCAAGCAGTTTTGGCACACTGCTAGTGTCAAAACCTTTGAAAATGGTGATAAAGAAATTAAAGCTAAGGTGGATGGCTATTCAATCACTGTTACTAAATCCTCACTCAGGAGGCATCTCCATCTGAGTGATGAATATGGTATTAGTGTTATGCCAAACACATAAATTTTTGAAAATTTGTCCAGAATGGGGTACAATACTGAATCTTAAAATTTGACTTTTCAAAAGAGTCGTTTTGCCCCACAATGGAGATTTTTCATTCAAACCATTCTTCATTGTCTTAGCCCCAAGAAAACCGCATGGGAACAGTTCAGTAGTAATATTGCAACTGCTCTCATTTTTTTGGCTACAGACAGAATTTTTAACTTTTCAAAACTAATTTTTGAAGGTAAGGTGAAGAATGTTGATAGCAAATCAAAATTTTTTGATGTATCCAAGATTTATTCAATCTATTTTGAACAAACATGCATTGCCTCCACACAAAACAATTTATTCAACCCCCAAGCTTACTCAAAAACTTTTTAGCAATATGAAAGTTGCTTCAAGGGGTCATAGTGTAGAGGCAGTACCTCTTTTTGACACAATGCTACAACATCAGGGTGAAGGCGCAACAACCCCAGTTGGCTCCCATCACACACCCACATCCTCAGAAAGTTCATCAACCCAATCATCTTCATCAACACATAGGACTGATTCCAGACAGGAAACTATGGTCCCTCAGCCTAGTTCTCCTCCTCAACCCATTGTAGCAGATAAGGCTATCAATTTTGATAGTATGGATGGGGCTAACACTACTGCTTCAGGCTTAGCAGCTGGGCAGGAAAGTGTTAACATCATTAAGACCCCTACCATGGCAACATCTAATGTGCCAAGTCCTTCAAGACTAGTCACAGGTGATGTAACCCCAAGCCACATGGAACATATGGGTAGCTCAGGAGTACTACCTAGTCCAACTAGGGAAGAAACTGAGTCTATGCCCCATGATTCACCTCTCACAGGAGTTAACACACCTGGAAGTGATGAGGGTAACAAGAAACTCAAAGAATTGACGGATCTATGTACCCAATTATCTGCTAAGGTGAAATCTTTAGAAGCTGTCCTAAAAAGTCACAAGAAGAACTTTTCCCTAGTATACACCAAATTGGTTCTTAGGGTGAAGAAATTGGAGACAAAAGTCAAGAAATCCAAGGGTAAAAGATCAGTTAAGATGGTGGTGTCCACAAGTTCTTCAAGTTCTTCAACAGGTCCAAGTTCAGATGATGGTGAGGGATCTTCCAAACAGAGGAGGAAGATTGCTCAGATTGACCAAGACCCAGATGTTCATATTGTTCAAGAGCAGTTTGAGACTCAGGGGAGGCATGAAGATTTTGAACAACAAGAAACTGGTGGTAATGGTGATGATGTTAATATGGATGATGATCAAGCTATAGAGCCTGTGAATATTGAAGAGGGTACAGAATTGGTTGATCTTGAAGAGTTGGAGGAAGTTCATGATACTGCTACAAGTTTTCAAGAACGTACTGCTGGGACAGAGCAAGGTACTGCCAGCATAGAAGGTACTGCTACTCTTCAAAGTTTGATGGAAGCTGGTTATCAAGGTACTGCTAGTGCTACTTATACAAGAAAACCAAAGATATCAAGAGCTGAAAAGGGTAAAGGGATAATGACTGAGGCAGAACCTTCTCCTAAAAAGTTGACATAGAAGGAGATAGCTCAGTTAGCATTGGATGAGGAATTGGCTCAGGAAATGGCTAAGAAGTTTCATGAGGAAGAAATTGACAGAATTTCTGAAGAAGAGAAGTTGATGCAAGAGGCAAGATTAGTTGCCTATATGATGGAAAGAAAGTAGAAAACTGAAGAAGATGAAAGAGCTGCACAGATACTTTCTGATCAAAAGATGGCTGCAGAAGTACAAGCAGAAGAGAGCAAAATACACTCCAAAAGAACAGCAAGATGCTATTACTAGTTTATTGGAGGAATTCAGAAATAGGCAGAGTAAAAAGAAAGTTTACAAGAAAAAGATGCCTTCAAGAAGTGAGCAGTTGAGTTACACGAGAAGCTATTTGAAGCATCAAGCCTACTGGAAGTAGAGCTACTTCAAAGGTATGTCAAATGAAGCAATAGAGAAGGCTTACTTTGAAGCTTATGCCAGAATTCAAAAGCCTATTCCAAAAGAGTTCATTATTGAGACTGAGTATAGTAAAGGTGAGAAAAGAGGGGCTGAGTTGTTGGAATCTGAAGCTCCCAAAAGGCAAAGAATTGAAGAAGAAAAACAAGATGAAACAGTTGAGGAAGAGTCAACTGAGAAAGAAAAAGAAACACTAACTGATGAGCAGATACAAGGTATGATGGTAGTAGTTCCAGAGGTTTTGAATGTCAATCCCCTTCAAGCTAAACATCCTATCATAGATTGGGAGGTATACTCAGATGGTAGAATCAAAGGGTGGAAAATTATCAGGATTGGAGGAAATTCTGAGATTCATAAATTCTTTGAAGACCTTATAAAAGCCTTTAACAGAGAAGATTTAGAAAAACTATGGAGTTTAGTACAAGAAAGGTATAGATTCTCTGATCCTGCAGATGACAAGAATAAGGAGTTATGGGTTGAACTTAGAAGGTTATATGTGCCAGATGCTACTGATTCTCTATGGAGATTTCAAGCACATGATCTATCCACTACTTGGAGACTATTTGACAATAGTGGTGTTCATTAGGTTGCTACAAAAGCTGGAGTACAAGTTTATATGCTAGTAGAAAAGACCTATCCACTTAGAGCAGGTACCTTGCTGGTTATGTTAGCTGCTAAACTTAAGGTAGAAGAAGAATCTGATATGGCAAGAGAACTTGTGAGAAGAATCTATCAGCAGGCAGAAGAAACTAAATCTATAAGGTAGTGTTTGGAAGATCCTCACAATCCCTATTTAATTCAGAAGAAACTTATTGATTTAGGGTAAATCACAAGTTTAGGGGAGGATTTTTGGGAATTAAATGTCCACAAGATTAGTACTGCTGAGAAAAATACACTAACAGTACTAACTGCTAGTGTATATATGAAGACTGCTCAAGATATAACTAACAGTACTAACTGCTAGTTCATCTGAAGGTACTGCTTATTGGATAACAGTCCCATTTGACTTTGTATAGGATAAGTATTGAAAAGATCTTTTATGTATTATAAGTCAAATATAGTTAGTAGATATCTTATCTTGTAAAGATCTTCTTTGGACTATAAAAAGGAGATCTTAGCTTAGATATTAAACACATGCAATACACATAACAACTTGTAGAAGTAAGATACTGACACACACAACATCAAGCATGACACAAGTGGGAAAAACACATCAGTCATTTTTTTTTGTAATTGAGATTCAAGGTTTTGTAACCCTAGTGATAGTGAAGATCACTCGTATTATTCTCAATAATCTTGAATCATTTTGTAATATAAATTCTGTGTTCATTTTTCAACATCAAAGCATTACTGTTCCATTACTCAAACCAACATCCTTCTAAGTGTGATTAAGTAGATTCCGCATACTTAATCATATTCACTCAAAGTATCATATACACATTAAGAAAAAGGAGTAACATCCTAAGAGTGTATTAAATCCTCTCAAATTCCTTCTATCATGAATATGTTGCACCAACATTGAGCAACATCAGGGCAGCAAACAATCCACCACTTTGCTTCTCACACATTACAAACTCCAATAGCAGCAGAAACCATATAAGTAACAGCACATCAGTACATACTGACCATTTAGTACATACTGACCATTAAGTACACACTGACCATTCATCACAAGCTGACCATACCCTTAGCTTCATAACCTACAAATGTTAGTCCAAAACCAAGAAAACACAATGCAAAGCATTTGCTTCATAGCAGTATAAAGTATGACTAACAGTTCAAACACAACAGACTTAATTTTCACTAGCAGTACAAATTATACATAGCAGTACTAACTGATACAACTATCAGTACAAATCCTTTTCGTTCACAAAACACCAAGATTAATAACTTTAGGGATTAAGCATTCCAATACTTGCAACCAAGTATTGAAACATTTCAACATCAAAAGCTTTAGTAAGTAGATGTGCAAAATTGTTATCAGTATGAATTTTAACAACCTGAACTAGCTTTTTCTCATTGCAATCTCTTATAAAATGATGCCTAATCTCTATGTGTTTTGTTTTAGAGTGTTGAACTGGTTTTTTAATAATACAAATTGTACTGCTATTTGTCTATGAAAATCATGGTATTCATAAAGTTGTACCCATAGTCAAGCATCTGATTCTGAATCCATAGAACTTGACCACAGCAACTAGCAGTAGCCACATATTCAGCTTCAGTTATAGAAGTGGCCACAATAGTCTGCTTCTTGCATTGCCATGAATCAGCATGCAACCTAGGAATTGACAACCACTGTTGTTAATTTCCTATCCAAACTAGCACCAGCATAGTCACTGTCTGAGTATGCCACCAGATCAAAAGGAAAGATTCTCTAGGATACCATAGACCCAATTTAGGTTGACCCTTGAGGTACCTAAAGATTCTCTTCACAGCAACTAAATGTGAGGCTTTTGGAGTAACTTGAAACCTTGTACAAGCATACACAACAAACTAATATCTGGTCTTGATGAAGTGAGGTACATCAAGGACCCAATCATGGACCTGTAGGTATGTACATCAACATTTTCACCATCTGAATCTTTGAGCAAAGGTTTCTCTGGATCAATAGGAGTACTTGCTACTTTGGCATTTGTAAACTGAAACTTTCTCAATATCTTAGTTACATATTTATCTTGACTGATAAATATTCCTTCAACTTTTTGCTTCACCTGCAGCCCCAAAAAGAAAGTGAGTTCACCTATGGAACACATTTGAAACTTATCATGCATAAGCTTCTCAAATTCAATGCACATCTCCTTCTTTGTGGATCCAAAAATGATGTCATCCACATAGACCTGTAAGCAAAATATCTCCCTTTTGCTTCTTGATAAATAAGGTTTGATCTATCTTACCTCTATGAAACCCATTTTCTAATAAATAAGTAGCTAAAGTTCCATACCAGGCTCTAGGAGCTTGATTCAAGCCATAAAGAGCTTTTACCACCTTGTATACCTTGTCTGGATGTTCAGGATCTTCAAAACCTGGAGGTTGAGAAACATAAACCTCTTCATCAATAGTACCATAAAGAAAGGCACTTTTTACATCCATCTGGTATACCATAAATCCTATGAATGAAGCATAATTAAAGAATAATCTTATAGCTTCAGTCCTAGCTACAGGTGTAGAAACCTTTTCATAATCAATTCCTTCCTCTTGAGTGTAACCCTGAGCTACAAGTCTTGCGTTATTCCTGATCACTATCCCTCTTTCATCTTTCTTATTTCTAAAAATCCACTTCGTACCAATAACCCTCATACCCTTAGGCAAATCTACCAGCACCCAAACCTTTTGAATCTTGAAATATAGAAGCTCTTCTTGCATTGCTTCCACCCAGCTTGAATCCTGTAGGGCCTTAAGTATGTTCTTGGGTTCTTCTTGTGAAAGAAAATATACAAACAGACATGTATTGGCATCTTCATGCTTTTTCAATTCAAAAACTGCACCGAGAAAACCTTGTTGATCTGAATTCATTGTTTGCCTTCTTGTCTTAACACCAGACTGTATATCTCCAATCATATTCTCTAGGGAGTGATTCTTGTGAATATTATGTGTGGAGTTGTAGGAACTGGATAAGTGAGTGGCATGTTATTAAGATCCACTTCATCCTTAGAGAAATCATCAGCAGTAGTAACTGGTGAGCTAGCAGTATTATCATTTTACCCAACAGTACTAATATTTGGCTCAGCAGTACAAAACCGTACCATTTACACTGTCTTTAGGAGTCTCTTGTTCTTTAACACCACTTTTTTTGTTTCCAGCTTCAGAGCCCTTCTTGTTTGCATCATTAGAAGGTTCAACATTCTTTGAAGATGAATCAACACTATTCTAAATTGGCATCAGAATGTGATCTTGATCATTCTCTTTCTCCATGCTTGGTTCACCTGTATCAACACTATCTTCTGAACCTGCAAAACCATTATAATTTATTCTTGCAATAACTGGTACATAGTTCATAGATTGTGTTAGATTATCAAGATCAAAAATAGATTTTGGACCTTCACCTGCAACATTAGACTTATTCTCTAAAAACTCAACATGCAGGTTTTCTTCTACTTTCCTAGTTCATATGTTGTATACTCTAAATGCCTTGTTTAATGAGTACCTAACAAAGAAACCCTCATCTGACTTTTCATCAAATTTTCCCAAATAATCTAAGGTATTGAGAATAGTGACATGACATCTAAATGGTCTTAGAAAACCTAAAGCAGGTGTTCTACCTCTAAATAGTTAATATGGTGTCTTGTTGTGAGATTTGACCACTAAAACCCTGTTTTGCACATAACAAGCAGTATTAACTGTTTCATCCCAAAAAGTAATGGGCAGCTTAAAATCAGCTAACATGGTCCTAGCTGCCTCTATTAGTGTCATATTCCTCCTTTCAACAACCCCATTCTGTTGAGGAGTTCTAGCTACACTAAACTCTCTCTTAATACCTTTTTCTCTACAAAATTCATCCATAACTCTATTTTTAAATTCTGTCCCATTGTCACACCTGATGATTTTCACTTTCTTATTAACTAGGTTTTCTATTTCAGTTATAAAAGTATTAAGAATGCTACTTGTTTCATCCTTAGATCCTAGACAGAAAACCCATATGAACCTGCTATAATCATCAGTTACCACAAGACAGTATTTCTTATGTTGTATACTACTCACAGAAGTAGGACCAAACAAGTTCATATGAAGCAAAATAATGGTTGAGTAATAGAGATCTGGGTCTTGGGCTTACAAGAAGCTTTGTGTTGTGTGCCTTTGAGACAGGCAACACAAGTTTGGTCATTTTCAAAACGTTTTTGAGGCAAGCCTCTAACCAAACCATCTTTAACAATCTTATTTATGGTTTTAAAGTTAACATGACCAAGTCTCCTATGCCAAAGCATTGACTCATCTAATGTGGCTTTTGCTACAAGACAAGTTAGAGCCTCTTTAGGAACAATTTTCATCATGTCAACTATAACAACCTGAAAATACGTAATGATATTTGAACTTTGATATGATTATAACTTAAAGTTTGAGCTACGTTATGAATTAAATTAAAAAATATGAAATAAAAATTTCAGTTATAAAATCAACACACACATATGTTCTTCGTACAATATCACACGTTACACTAGGTCCTATAAGAGGTCCGGTTACATTTTATGAATTGTACACAACATTTACTATTATATGAGAAATATTATTTGAAAGTTTGAAAAAGAATGGGTCACCCCTATCTCCCTAATACTCGGCCCACTTCCAGATTAATATCCCCATTCGATTTTTCCCTATAGAACCGTATATCATTTTTTCACAACCAAAACCCTAAAACACAATAATGATCGGTTCTTAATAAATCTCCATACTTCTCTCTATTAAACGAAAACCAGAAAAACCCTAGAAGCTAAACAATAATCAAGATCGGTTCTATTTTTCTCTTCCAAGATTCAAGAGGGAACGAAGGTCCTAGCAGCAGGTGGTGATCGGGTTTGGGAGTGAACGAAAGCCTTGGTGGGTCGTGGGTGTTTTCTGTTCGGAAGAGGTGTTGGATTTGGTTGTTGGTTTGAAGGTTGTAGGTCTCTATTCTTTTGGGATTCTTGTGCCTTGATCCGTCCTTTATCCGACCTCAAAAGGTACCCCTTATATCGTCCTTGTGTTCTCATACTCGATCTCAATAACACATGAAAACCTAAGCTATGTACTCGTTAATATGAATATACAAATGGATATGTGTGTCGACATAAAATCATGCATAAAATCATATACTATACGCCTATATGTGTGTTGTTTGTGTCGCGTGATTGTGAACTGGTTTGGTGCCTTTGTTTCCAGCCTTTAATCGACCTATAATACACCTTATTAAGCCCTAAAAATCTGTATTGAATGATCATTCATGAGCTTCTACAATTGAAAACCCTAGGCGTTAGATTTAGGGTTAGCGAGGGGATAAAAATTATGATTTTATGTGATAGGGTTTTGATTGCTAAAACGTATACATGCATGGTTGAACCAATCTAAGCTTAAACATCTGATATAGCAATGTTAAAAATAGGTCTTATGGAATATATAGCCCTCGTGTGCGTTGGTATAATGTAAACATGTTATATGATGGTTTAAACGGGTTTTGAAACGGGACTGTTTTGTAATCTGAATATGTGTGCTTGATAACGTGAGTTTCTTAAGCTTTTAATTCTGTATTCTTGCATGAAAACTTAGTTTAATGTCATATTTAAGTTTTCCAATTGGTTTGGGGTGAATTGGAATTGTATTGATCATGCTTTTGAATTTTATGGGATCATGTGTCAAACCTGAGTTTTGGGAACGTAAAATTAGTTGATGTTTTTTATTTTTAATTTTTAAACCACAAGGAAATGAGAGCTCTCCTTTTACAGGGGTGGTATTTAAGTTATGTGTGACTTCCTGGAATTCTTGTGGATTTTTCTGAAGTGTCTCAATGGGTTAATTAAAGGCAAACTTTCTGTTTGTATCTGCAGTTAATTTTCTGGGTAGGTCTGGAAAGATGATTTTTGAAACAGTAATTTTACTTGGAAATAAAATCTATAAAAATTTATGAAGATGCTAAGCTAATATAGGAATCATATATAATTATTTTAGAATTTTTGGAGCTTAATTGGCAGGCCTGAAAAATCATAAGGATGTGATCCAGATTCACTAATATATCCTAATTAAGTGATATATTATTTAGAAGTACCTATGAACCCTAAGTTTGATTAATTATGAATGTAACCCTAACTTACTAATTATGGAAACTTGCTAAATATGGAAAGTTACTAATTCGGGAAAGTTACTTAATTCGGGAAACCTGCTTAATTCGGAAAGTTACTAATTCGGGAAAGTTACTAAATATGGAAAGTTACTAAATTTGGAAAGTTGCTATAAATAGCAGGAAACTCTAATATGTCAATCTGAACAACAATAAGTACTGAATCAGAAATAACTTATGAAATGGTTCTTAAATAATAAGACGATCATTAATTCGTGTAGATTCGCTGAAGAAGGAGTAACTTCCGATCCATGTGTTTTCTGATATGGTTTCAATTGCGGTTTGAGGTACAGATATTCTACCTTTTCTCAGTAAGGGTGTTTTCTCTCATGATTTCTCAATCCTTGACTTGATTCATTTGCTTTGATATGATTCTGTTTGATATGATTTGTTGACATGATCCGTTTGATATGAGCCTTTGCTATGATTCCCTTGATATGATCCTTTGGATTGATATTTGTTTTACTATTCGTTGATGTGATATTCGTTTGCTATCTATTTGCTATGATATGATCCTTTGCTATGATTTCCTTTGATATGATTCCCTTTGATATGATCCTTTGATTTGATATCCGTTTAGCTATTCGTTTGATATGATATCCATTGTTATCTCCTATGATATGATTCTGTTCAGTTGATATGTTCTGTTTGGATATGATATGATGATTTGATATGAGGTGATATGATTTGTTCTGTTTCATTGCCCGAGCTATTTAACTAGCCATGGAGGTACCATGGCCATGTCATTGATGGCACCAATGGCATGACACTATCTGTGGTGGTGTAATTAGTCCACGGCGTCCCCATTTGATATGATATGATATGTGATCACTTGGCCATTATGATATGTGTATATACTTGTCTCGTACAGGTGTATATATGATTTTTTTTGTAGGGGGCGTATGGATGAATCCTAGGTACTTTGTTTCATTTTGTTAGTGATTGGGTTGTGCGTGCCTTGCACCCCCTCACTTCTGGGAGCTAGCTACTCCATTTGGTACTTGAGAGGTATCCCCTCCTTGTGCACTTATGATTTGACGGATATGTATATGTGGTTATGTGGTCTATTCATGTATCATGTTTAGACATTTGTTTGGGCTCGTGGGCATTCTTATATGATTCGTTTGATTCCTTATGAGTATCTGATCCATAGTGTCTCTTGATCTCTCACTTCATTTGACTCATTTGACTTATGATATTTGTTCAGTTGATCTTTGATCTCTCATTTCTTTGACCGATGATATTCGTTACAGCAGAAGCTTATGTTTCCTTTTCCCTATACTTATATATGTTTTGATTATTCGTTTGTTATATATATCTGTTCACTGGGCTTTTTAAGCTCAGCCGCATTTCTTTTCCTGCGGCAGGTTTTAGTTTGGAAGCTGGGATTGAGTGAAGAGTGCATAGGAGCTCTTAGTGGACTACCCTGTTGATAGATGCCTTTTGCTTCTGGATTAGACTTGGGTTTAGCTTCAGTTAGATTTAGTTTGGATTTGTATTTCAGTTTTGGGACTCATCATGTTTAGAGTTAGTATTTTATTGTTATCTTAGAATACCTTTGTAATCATTATGTTTGCAAGTCTTCCGCTTGCATTTGTATGTTCTGATGGACCCATAATGTAGCATTTTAACCTTTGTTGGGTTGGGGTGGTACATAAACATTGTACATATTGCCATTTCTAGGAACTTTAAGTAGTACTTGACTTTCATCAGGTAACTTAAAGTCAGGAGAAAGAACAAGACATTCAGTGTACATAAAAAGAAATTTGTTCTTTTTGTCACACATTTGTGAGACACTAAAGAGATTATACTTGAGTTCCTGCACAAAATACACATCTTCAAAGTCAAGTTTACCGGTTTTTAAAGTACCTTTACCAGTAATTCTGCCACCAATTCCTCCCCCAAAGGTAACATATCCTCCATCCATAGGTGTAAAGTCTAAGAGGTAGAACATATTCCCAGTCATGTGCCTAGAGCATCCACTATTAGCATATCTTTGATCTTCTTCATCATCTTGTTGTGGACGTCCCTGCACATACAATAAAGGAAATTAGTTTCCTTCGGGGACCCAAGACATTACTAACTTGGATCTGCCTCATGCATCAATGTAATTATATTTCTTCATTGTTATTGATGCACCATTGGGTTTGATAGGTCTCCATACCCAACATGCTGAGGCCTTAACAGCATTTCCCCCATTAGCCCTAGCAGTGTTTCTTGGCCTAGCAGTACTAACTGCTGGCCTAGCAGTTTTAACATTTTTATTCCAAATTTTGTTGTGAAACACTACTTTCTTATAAAGAGGCATATTAGCAGTTTGTTGAGCTATTTTAGAAAAACTTGAAGTGAATTTAGCACTTGAAACTGTTTGTTTGGGGTAAAAAGTCTGAATTGGTCTGACAGTACTAACTGCTGGTCTAGCAGTACAGACTGGTTTAAGGCCAGACTTCATCAAAATTGCTCTGGGAGTCATATTACTGTTAACATTAGGGTGAGTTTTTCTTGAAAAACTATTTATGTTCACCCTTTTATTTGTATTCCCATGCACCCTTGTATTCCCTGTAACCACCATTTTCCCTTGATGGTTGTTGCAAAAAGCCTGCAAGTGATCAAAGCTACCACAAGAATAGCAAGCCTTATTGTACATAACAAACTCGTTGCCTAGTTGTTGGGACTTAAGATTGTTCAAGTTTCTCTGGTTTCCCCTAGGGCATTACGGCCTGTTTGTTGACCTATACAACTCAGCATATCTAACTATTGGCCTAGCTTGTTTTACTTGCTTTCTAGGTGTAACAGTTTCTATCTTAACCACCTTAGGAACAGCAATTCCTTTTTGCTTTTCTACTTCAGGTTTAGACTAAACCTGATCCTCATCATCAGATTCCCAATCTTCAATAATTGGTGCATCTCCTCTTATCATCTGACACCTTTTCCTCAATAAGAGAGGTGTCACTGGCACTCTCAAAAGACTCATTAACAATTTTAGGTTTATCAATACAAACACTTTCTTTAGCCTTAGATCCATATTCAAATTTAGGCTCTTGAAATTCATCTAAACCTCTGTGTTCTAAGTCAATACCTGGGGGTGAATGAATTCCTCTATGTGGAGGTGGACATGTTTTGTATCCTAACCCTGACTTAACTTTATTAACCAGTCGACACTTAATGATCTTATTAACTCCTTTAGATGCATATTCTAGAGTGTCTACACTTAACTGTATGTTATCTTTTGCTTTCTTAATCTTTTCCTACTCAGCTCTAGGCACACTTATCTCAGCATCTTTATGAACCATGTCTCTTTTAAGCACAACAATATCTTTAGAAAAGACAGACTCATTTTTCTTATAAAACAAAATTTGTTCTTCTAAGACAGCTAAACCTCTTTTATGATTTGCTAAATTATAGTTAGTTTGGTTTAGCTCTACTCTTTGCTCATCATAGTGCTTTTTAAGTGTTTCATAATCTTTTAAAGCAGAACAAGATTTAGAACAACTTTTTACTGAATGTACCTCTGAGTCAAAAAATGCCATCAGTGCCATCTCAGTTGGTGCTTCTTCCTCATCAGCCATGAAGCTCCAATCATAACCGAGACCATCAATAGCAACCATTGCCTTGGAAGAAGGCTCTTCCACTTCCATAGCCTTCCTAGTTTCCTGCTTATTCCCATACCCCTTGCTTTTCTTGTCCTGCTGCCTTGGTATTCTACATTCTCTAGCAAAATGTCCCAACTTGTGGCAGTTGAAACACTCCACCTTGGATTTATCAAAACCAGCTGTATCATTACCACTAATTGTGATCTTCTTCCCTGTTCTCTGCCAGAATTTCTTTGCTCTCATGCTTAGCAGTGCAACCTGCCACTTCAAGTCCATCTCTTCCAGATCATCTTCATTTATCTGTTCAAGATCTTTATGTGATAGCAGAGACCCATTGGCTTGACTGGTCAGGAAAGCATAGAATGTAGTATCACTTATGCCAGCAGTACTAGTTTGTGAACTAGCAGTACTAACATTAGGGTTAGCAGTACTAACTCCTGAAGCCACATTAACCTCTTCTGGACTGATATCGCTGGGAGATGACACAAATGCCATGTTCCCAGAACTAGAACTTCAGCTTCCAGACTTCTTTACCTCCTGTTCAACAATTTTAAAATTGTTGTATAGATCATTAAGACTCATTGTATCAATTTCTGGCTTATTCCTCCAGAAAACCACATGAGTGTACCAATCAGCAGGAAAATTTCTTAAGAATTTGGAATTAAGATCTTCTTATGGGATTTCAACACCCAATACAGCCAATTGGTTGACTATCTTCTGCAGCCTGTTGAACATGTGATCAAGAGATTCATTGCTAGTAGCACTGAAGTTCTCAAAACTCTGCTTTAGCAAGGTCTTCTATGTCTTTTTGGTGGCCTCATTACCACCAAACCTGGTAGTTATTGCTTCAAACAAGGATTTGTCATCCTTGTATTTGTTGAATGTCAGAAGTTGATCATTAGGGATGGTCATTAGCAACAAGCTCCTTGCTTTAACATCATTCTTTTTCTGCAGCTTTTCTTCTGCAATAACAGAAGAAGTGTTCACAGTTGTGACTTTTTGACCATCAACTGTTGTTTCAGTTGTTGATGGTTTAAAGGAGTTCCCATCCTCTATGATTTCCTAAAGTGCATAATCCTGCACTTGGAAGTATTGTCCAATCCTTAGCCTCCACATCTCGAAGTCATTCTGTTTGAGCATAGGCAACTTGGCAGCAGTGTTGGTCTGAGTAGTCTCCATGTCCATCGTCTTTATAGGGAATAAAGAGTTCTTCTAAAAAGTATCTTCTAAATCAAAGTATCAGAAACCTGTCTCTGATACCACTTGAGAGGATTTAAACACACGTGAGTTATGTTGAGGATACTTTGAGTATATACTAAATAGTATGCGGAATCTACTTCTTGATACTTAGAAGATTATGCAATGTAACAGTAATGATGTATATGAACAGTTTATGATTTCACCAAAAGCTTCAATATTATTAAGTATAATACGAGTGATCTTGCTTATCACAAGGGTTTACAAACCTTGAAGCTTAACAAAACATATGTATAAAATCATCTAACCTAGGACCTCCTTTTATAGCACAAGGAGTCCCTTATAAAATAAGTATAATATTCTAAATATGCAGAATATTCGTATAATTCTAACTATATAAGATATACACAAATTCTACTCTATACTTATCTTCTTACACATCTTCATAAGCAGTACCATCTTCAGTCTTCAAGCAGTCCAGCAGTATCAACTTCTATAGTAGCAGTACTAACTCAGTCAGTTAGTACTGTTAGTTATATCTTCAGAAGTCTTCAACTTTAACTCTAGTAGTACTAATATTTACACTAGTAGTACTATCAGTTAGTGCTGTTAGTTTTATTCTTCAGCAGTACTAACTCTTCTTTCACAAAACCAAGTACTTGAACATTTAATTCCTAACACAAGTCAACCATTGAAGGATTATGGCGTATGAGACAATGGCCATACACCGTATTGAAGATCTTATCCCCCATCCAAGTATATCAAAAATTTGAAGGTTATAGCGTATCTCAACTCAAGATTATGCCGTATTTAAAAGATACACATAGTATGCTTGGAATATGCTTTCTTTGTCAGCAATTAAGAAATCCAGAATACGCCGTATTCCAGCCCTGACAGAAGACTATAAATACATGCCCTAAACGGGAGTTTTATATATCTTTCACTCACCACTCTTAACCACAACCAAATTTCACCATTCTAAGGCCCCAAGATCAGTCCCAAGAGCTAGGAAATCAAGGAAAGAAGGTCTCGTATCATCACATGTCACTCCCCGCTAGAAGCGGAAACACGAGGTGCAACGAATTGTAACATCGCAATAGTAGAACAACGCCATAATTGATTTAAGAAATAAGTTCACAATATTACATAAAGATTTTCATACAATACTGAATAATAAGTTCACAAGTCTTAATTATATCACATTAGAATCTTTAAGAAAAGGTCTTGGCCAAATCACCCGGTCGTGTAATGGGAACAATGTATAACTTCAATATGCAAGTACCTTCAAAGTATAACTATCAATCATCTGAAAGTGATACTCAAAAATGTCAACATAAAATTGGTGAGCTCGTAGGTTTAAAGCAAAACAAAACCATTTACTATGCATGATATATATAAGTAGGACAAGTGTTCAAATAATAATAAACCGTAGGGCAAGCAGTTATACCATAATCAATCCACTTGGCTAGTCAGGTAACCACCCATTGGATAGTCAGGTTGCCACCCAATTGGCTAGTCAGGTTGCCACCCATTTGGCTAGTCAGGTAACCACCCATAACACATATGTACTAAATGTATGCCTACCAGCTGGAGCTAAAAACATGAGCACTCCCATGTCAAGTGGATTACATCCAAGGCATGAGACCACACCGCAATACCATACAAGAATATCCACACAACCAAAACCACTAGTGCACCTAACGCAATTATATACACAACATTGTTCAAAAATAATAAAGCAAACATTTAAGCACGATATAAAAACTTGAAATAAATTTGGGTATCATTTTCCCCCAAGAAAATATATAAAAAGGGGCCACGAAAACTCACCTTAAAGCGGATGAGAGAATGAAACAAGTGCAAGCAGATAATCGAAGGAAGATCACAAGCTACTCCTTCTTCAATGGATCTACATGAATTTATATCATATATTACTTACATGCACATTTAATGTCATAACAGATTTTAAGTATTTATTCTTAATCACATTATCATATTAAGGTTTACTTAGGTTAAGTGATCAAAACGTAAGTGTTATATGTGTTTTGAATAATTAGTTAATTTAGTTAGGGTTTTAAATTAATTAGTAATTAGCTAATTAGGGTTAGGTCGAAAGTAGGTTCACACATGTTTAAGAGTATCCAAATTAATTTTACAATGCTATTAAGGTCAAAACACATTCAATAGTTTTAGGTCATACTAAATTCTTATCTTGAAAGATAGTTCAGATTTTTATCCCATTCTGGTCCTGATATTTATGAATTTTAAATCATGCTTAAGTGTCTACTGGGAAGCTAAGGTTTTTATCACAAATACCTATACATGTTGAGCATTTACTGTAATTTTCTTAGATTTTATTTCAAAATGATAGAACCCTTTCAAAAATCATTTACCCAGACCTGCCCAGAAAGATAACAGCATAGACGCCCAGAAAGTTTGCATTTGGCTACCCCATGAGAACCCTTCAGAAAATTCTATAAAAAATCCAGTAAGTAATAGACTTATTAGATATTCCCCTTCCAAAATTGGGGCTTCCCAGACCTTATAGTTTGTAAATGAAAAATCATAAAATCTGATTGAATTTCCAGAATCCTAAACTCATGATTGACATCAATGTTCAAAAAATCAAAAAAGTCATCTTCCCGACCTCCAAAAATTATGAAATTTTATATGCAGATAGCACACAACCTGAACTTAGTTTTAGGCTCAAAAATCTTGCAAAAACACGTTGTCATCATCAATTTATGACCCTCTAAACCCGACCTAAATTTCTGATCAGCATGCAGTTGAGACAGAAAACAATTCCTTAACCTCTTATGAACCCTAATCAAGCATTAATTAATTCTAGGGCTTTTTTTCAAGGTTCTAACACATATTAAATGCATCCTTAATGATCTTATTAGGGCTTCATAAGTTGTCTCTTAGGGCTATAAAAGAATGACACAAAAACAGTCCATACATAAGGCACATACGGTTATGATTTCATGTGATTTCATGTGATTAATCTAAAGAGGCAAAGATAAGGTACACCTTGTGATGGGTTGAACAAGGGAAGGAACAAGAATAGTGCCTCACAATCAAACCCTAACTCACGACTACCACCAAGAACACGCGGTCATACACCCTCAGCAACACTTTTAAGGTTCATAATCACAACAACAAGGCCTTCGAATAATTGGATTGATAGAAGAGTAGCAGCTTGAATGTAAACTTTTTTTTTCTCCTGTGTCGTATGGATGAAGGGGGAGGGGATTAGGAGAACCAAAATTATCTTGGAGTTTAGGGGGAGGGACGTTGGTTTAATTAGGGAGGTCATAAAGGCCTTTAATTTTAATTGATTTTGTCATGATTTTAGGCTAAAAATGGGGGAGGCCCATTTTTATTAGGATTGATTTTATTTTATTTTATTTATTTATTTTTTGTTTGTAACTCACTTTTATTATTTACTAAACTTAGGTTAGTTTGTAATTCATTTAGTTTTAGGATAATCATTAAAGTGTATAATTAGCATATAACATATAGCTTAAAAATCATTTATTATTTAACTAACTTAGGTTATATTCAAAATGAGCAAGTAAAAATATAATCCAGACTTGGGGTGTAATTCAAGTATCGGGTCAAGGGTCATCGTTGACTAATCTGATTTTGTGAGGGTTCCCACATCACATTAGGTCTAATCATTCGATTTGCATATCGATTTCATTATGATTTCTATTTGTGTATCGTTTGAATTATCTCTTTGTGATTTTACATACATTATGGGCTAACACCCTTGGGTGTTAGCCATGTTTATGAATATTCTATGATAGTTATTTCCGTTTGTTAAGATCTAATGTTTAATATTGCTTAATCTATGTGTTTATCGTTCGATACTTGCTTGTTTATATGTTTGAGTAGTTTAAGTCTAGTATCGCATGGACCAAGTGGGTATTAGATGTATATTATGAGAACAATTAAGTTAGCATAGTGCTCTTCTCGCATGGACTAAGTGGGGAAGGGTAGGTATCACATGGACCAAGTGGGTACCATAGATAAATCACATAGATTAGCAGACACGACTTAATGCATGCTTCTAGTCTGATAGGTGCATGGACCAAATGGCCTAGGAGATTACCTGTGTAGAGGCTAGATGCATGGACCAAGTGGTCAAGTCTAGGTTAGATAGGAGTGTGGGGGTATTGTCTGGACCAAGGAGATACTCCCCACATATCCTGATGTCACCAATACTTTACAATTAGATCATTGCATTAAATAACGGATGACTAGAATGGAATAGGATTAACATGGCTAGCACTTCCTTCTCTTTATTGATCGCAACCACATAGTTTAGTTAGTTTAATTTACTTTTATTATTTTAGTAGCTTAATATAATCAAATCAATCAAAACTCCTGATAAAACCTGTAAAACACACTAGATCAAATCTAAGCGTACTATTCCTGAGATCGACCTCGTAGTTACCCTACTGGCTACATCTGATCGGGTACACTACCCGTGAAAGTGTGTCTTTAAGGTATAAGTCCCACTAAATATAAATTTAAAACTTGAATATAAAATACCTACAACGAAACACACATCACTCCCCGTTTGTTTTTCGACAAAATTTTAAAACTTTTTGAAAATTCCAAAAACTTGAGATTTTTATTTCATGAAATAAACCCATGTCATTCTACTAAAATCATCAATAAATAGAATGAAATAGACATTATTACCATGAGATGGATTCCTCATCGGACCACAAAGACCGGTGTGTATTAGCTCAATAATTTCCTTGGCTCTCCAAGAGACTCCTTTCGGAAATGGTTTCCGATGATGCTTTCCGAGCGCACACCCTTCAGAAACTCCTTCAATCTCGTGAATTTGCAGCAAACCTCCAACCATATTTTTCTGGTGGAGTAAATTTAGACTTTGGAAATTTAAATGTCCAAGCCTCCTCTTGTGCCATAACAAAGCTTCATCTGCTATTGTGGCCTTCAATGCAGAGTGTTCTTCGTATCTAAATGTGATCGAAAAACTTATGTTCTGCCCCATTATTATCTTCTGCATCAACTCTCTATTTCTTCCTTCTTTATAAATACTGCAACCTTTACTTTCAAAAATAACAGAGTATCCATGCCCTACAAGTTGTCCGACACTAAGCAAATTTTGCGTTAGGTCAGGAACAAGTAAAACATCAATAATATACTTGATACCTGTTTTTGTCTTGACCGGAATCTTGCCTTTTCCCTTCACTTGTACTACTGCTCCATTTGCCATTGTTACTTGTTGGGAATTAAATGACTTAACACTTTGTACTGCCAAGCCAAATTTGGAACTGCTGAGTATTACAACTAACAGTACTAACTAAGTTAGTACTGCTGGAAGAAAGTTAGTACTGCCTTAAGACTGCTGATGAAGATAGTACTGCTGAGAAGATAAAGACATGTGAAGTGATAAGTATAGAAGATATTCAGTGTATATTCTATATAGTTAGAAAGATATGTATAAGTCTAATAGTTTAGAAAAGATTTGTAGTATCTTGTAAAGGACTCCTTAGTGTATAAAAGGAGGTCCTAGGTTAAGGTGTTTGATGTATGTTTTTGATATAGCTTCAAGGTTGTAAACCCTAGTACTACACAGAGTACTCATATTATTATTCAAATAATATTGAAGCGTTTTGGTTATATTGTTCTTAATACAATTTACTGTTCTATAAGTTTACTGTTACATTAATATTCTTCTAAGTGTTGAAGAGTAGATTCCGCATAGTCTTTGACATTCACAAAGTTTCAAACAAAGTTGTTTTGGATTTATCCAAGGTAACTTAACCTTACAAGCTCAAGGAATCGATCTGTGTTAGGGATCAACAAGTGGTATTAGAGCTTAGGTTCTGAAACTTTGATCTAGAAGAAACAAGACGAACACTTTACTAACAGGAAGAGATGGATCTTGAAACAACTCAAACCACTACCACTGCTACATTGCCCATTCTCAAGCAGGCTGATTATGAGATGTGGAGGCTCAGAATTGAGCAATACTTTTAAGTGCAAGACTATGCTCTATGGGATATCATAGAGAATGGCAACTCATTCAAACCTGCAACCAAAGCATCAACAAGTGAAGGTGTCACAATTCAGACAGTATCAGGTCCTGTAACTGCTGAAGAGAAGTCACAAAAGAAGAATGATGTAAAGGCTAGAATTATGTTGCTGATGGCTCTCCCCAATGAACAGCTGTTGACTTTTAGTAAGTACAAGGATGCTAAGACCTTGTTTGAAGCTATAACAACAATGTTTGGTGGTAATGAAGCAACTAAGAAGACTCAAAAGACTCTTCTGAAACAAATGTATGAGAACTTTAGTGCTCCAAGCATTGAGTCTCTTGATTCTATTTTCAACAGGCTTCAGAAGATTGTGAGCCAACTGGCTGTCTTGGGTGTAGAGATTTCACAAGAAGATCTCAATTTAAAATTCTTGAGAAGTCTACCTGCTGAGTGGAATACTCATGTTGTGGTCTGGAGGAATAAGCCTGATCTAGACACAATGAGTTTTGATGATCTCTACAACAATTTCAAGATTGTTGAACAAGAGGTGAAAATTCCTGCAAGCTCAAGCTCAAGTACTCAAAACATGGCATTTGTATCATCTCCTGGCACTAGCAGTACTAAGGAGGTTAATACTGCTTATGGAGTTAGTACTGCTAACCCTAAAGTTAGTACTGCTAGTTCACAAACTAGTGCTGCTAGCTTAAGTGATGATAATGTCTATGCATTTTTGGCCAGTCAAGAAAATGGGTCTCAGCTTGTACATGAAGACCTAGAGCAAATCCATGAAGATGATTTAGAAGAGATGGATTTGAAGTGGCAGTTAGCTTTGATGAGTATGAGAGCAAATAGGTTTTTCCAGAAGACTGGTAAGAAGATTACCATCAATGGAGGTGATACTGCTGGATATGATAAGTCAAAGGTAGAGTGTTACAACTGTCATAAGTTGGGACACTTTGCTAGGGAATGCAGAGGGCCAAGAAACCAGGATAGTAGGAACAGAGGTCAAGAAGGCAGAGGATCCAGGAATCATGAGAGCAACAGGAAGACTGTGAACTTGGAAGAAACTTCTTCCAAAGATATGGTGGCCATTGATGGGTTAGATTTTGACTGGAGCTATATGGCTGAAGAGGAAGCTCCTACTAACATGGCACTGATGGCTTTTTCTGACTCTAAGGTATATACAAATAATACTTGTTCAAAAACCTGTCTTAAAAGCTATGAAACTCTTAAAAAACATTATGATGTGTTTAGGGTAGATTTTAATCAATCTGAGTTTAATCTAGCTAATTATAAAATAGGGTTAGCTGTTGTAGAAGATCAACTAGTTTTTTATAAAAAGAATGAAACTATCTTTACTGAGGATATTGCTGTTTTGAAAAGAGATATTTCTTTTAAAGACTTAGAAATAGGTGAGCTTAAAAATGAGTTAGAAAGGCTTAAGAAGGAAAAAGACAGCATTGAAGTAAATATAGAGAGATATGCAGGGTCATCTAAAAGTATAGATAAGATTGTTCAGTGTCAGCTTATTGATAAATTCAAGACATGTATAAAAAGAATGAAACTATCTTTACTGAGGATATTGCTGTTTTGAAAAGAGATATTTCTTATAAAGATTTAGAAATAGGTGAGCTTAAAAATGAGTTAGAAAAGCTTAAGAAGGAAAAACACAGCATTGAAGTAAATATAGAGAGATATGCAGGGTCATCTAAAAGTATAGATAAGATTGTTCAGTGTCAGCTTATTGATAAATTCAAGACATGTATAGGATATAAGGCTGTTGCACCACCTCATACTGGGTAATTTCCAACCCCAAAACTTGATTTGTCAAATACTAGTGTAGAGGAGCTCAAAAAGCCTGAGACTGAATGTAAAAGTGATAGTGAAGAGAGTTTTAAAGAGGTTAGTGAATCATTTGATACCCCCATTAGTTGAGAATTTTTTGTCAGATGATGAGGTAGAGAAGAAAACTGTCTTTCCTGCTGTTACTATAGTAGAGTCTGTCAAACCTAAACAACAAGAGAAACCAGCTAGGAAAACAGTTAAGTATGCAGAGATGTACAAGTCACATAGTCCTAGGAGAAATCAGAGAAATTGGAATAATCAGAAATCCCAACAGCTAGGAAGTAAATTTGTAATGTACAATAAATCCTGTTTTGTATGTGGTAGTTTTGACCATTTGCAAGCTTATTGCAATTACCATCAAGGGGAAATGATGGTATCTGGGAATACAAGGGTATCTGGAAATACTTACAAAAGGGTGAATCACAATTATTTTCCTAAACAGAATCACCCTAGTGTTCACAGAAACATGGTTCCAAGAGTTGTTTTAATGAAGTCTAGCCTTAAACGACTTAATAGTGCTAGGCCTGTTAATACAGCTTACCCCAAATCAACAGTTTTTTGTGCTAAACCAACATCATGTTTTTCTAAGTCAGCCCAACAAACTGTTAAAAGGCCCTTTTATAAGAAAACAACATTTACCAACAGGAGTTTTGAGAAAAATGTTAATACTGTTAATAAAAGTGTTAATACTGCTAGGCCAGTAGTTAATACTGCTAGGCCAAATTCAGTAGTTGTAAATGCTGTTAGGGCAAATGTGCACAATGCTGTTAAGGCCTCAGCATTTTGGGTTTGGAGACCTACCAAACTTGATAGTGCATCAATTGTATTGAAGAAACATAATTATATTTTGATGCACGAGGCAGATCCAAGTCAGTAATGGCTTGGTTCCCCAAAGAAAACTAATTTCCTTTATTTTATGTGCAGGAACATCCACAAAAGGAAGAAGAAGATCCGGGATATTTTGACAGTGGATGCTTCAGGCACATGACAGGAAACATGTCCTATCTAACAGATTTCATTGCATTTGATGGAGGATATGTTGCCTTTGGGGGAGGAGCCAGAGGAGGAAGAATTACTGGTAAAGGTACAATCAGGACTGGTAAGCTTGATTTTGAAGATGTGTACTTTGTTCAAGAGTTAAAGTTTAATCTGTTTAGTGTCTCACAGACGTGTGACGAAAAGAACAGTGTTCTTTTTACTAAAACTGAATGTTTTGTTCTATCTTCTGACTTTAAGTTGACTGATGAGAGTCATGTCTTGCTTAAAGTTCCTAGAAAGAACAACAAGTACAGTGTTGATATGAAGAACATTGTTCCTAAAGAGAGTTTAACTTGTCTTGTTACAAAGGCCACATTGGATGAATCAATGCTATGGCATAGGAGGCTTGGTCATGTAAATTTTAAAACCATTAATAAAATTGTTAAGCATAACCTTGTAAGAGGTTTACCTCAAAAACGTTTTGAAAATGACCAAACTTGTGTTGCCTGTTTAAAGGGTAAGCAACACAAAGCCACTCGTAAGTCCAAGATTCAAACTCTATTACTCAGACATTATTCATATTGCGTATGGACTTGTTTGGTCCTACTTCTATGAGTAGCTTAATGAATAAGAAATATTGTCTTGTTGTCACTGATGATTATAGCAGGTTCACTTGGGTTTTCTTTTTAGCAACTAAGGATGAGACAACTGACATTCTTAAGAGTTTTATTACTGAGATAGAAAACCTAGTTGATAAGAAAGTAAAGGTAATCAGATGTGATAATGGAACAGAATTCAAGAATAGATTTATGAATGAGTTTTGTAATCTAAAAGGTATTAAGAGGGAATTTAGTGTAGCTAGAACTCCTCAGCAAAATGGTGTTGCTGAAAGGAGGAATAGGACACTGATTGAGGCCACTAGAACTATGGTAGCAGACTCTAAGTTACCTACTATATTTTGGGCTGAAGCAGTTAATATTGCTTGCTATGTTTAGAACAGGGTATTAGTAGTCAAACCTCACAACAAGACACCTTATGATCTCTTTAGAGGTAGAACACCTGATCTAAGCTTTATGAGACCATTTGGATATCATGTTACAATTTTGAATACCTTAGATAATTTGGGAAAGTTTAATGGAAAGTCTGATGATGGATTCTTTGTTGGTTACTCTATGAATAGTAATGCTTTTAGGGTATACAACATTAGAACCAGGAAGGTAGAAGAAAACTTGCATGTGGAATTCTTAGAGAATAAGCCTAGTGTTGCAGGAGAAGGTCCTAAGTGGCTATTTGATATTGATGTGCTAACAGAATCAATGAATTATGTGCCAGTTGTTGCAAGTACGAACTCTAATGATTTTGCAGGTACCAAAGATAGTTTTGATGCAGGTCAACCTAGCATGGAGACAGGATCTAGCCAAGACTACTTTATGATGCCACTATGGAAAGATGGTTCACTGTTTGATTTATCTTCAAAGGATGTTGGCAATAATGAACCACAACCTTGTAATGATGCTGAAAAGAAAGGTTCAGAAGATGGAAATAAAGAAAGTAGAGTTGATGATCAAGAGAATCCTGAAAATAGTACTAATGATGTTAGTACTGCGGGGCCAAATGTTAGTACTGCTGGGCCAAATAGTAATACTGTTAGCCCAACAGTTACTACTGTTGCAAATTTCTCTGATGATGAAGTGGATCTGAACAACATGCCTAACACTTATCTAGCTCCTACAACTCCAAATACAAGAATTCACAAAGATCATTCGCTTGATCTTGTGATTGGTGATGTACAGTCTGGTGTAAAGACAAGAAGAATAACAATGACAAAGGATACAAATGAACACGGTTTTATAAGTGTTGTTTATGAAGGGAAAACTCATAAAGACCTTCATACTTGTTTATTAGCTTGTTTCCTATCTCAGGAAGAACCCAAAAAAATTGCCAAAGCTCTAAGTGACCCATCCTGGGTTGAAGCAATGCAAGAGGAGCTTTTACAGTTTAAGCTTCAAAATGTTTGGGTTCTAGTAGATTTGCCTAAGGGTAAGTGGGCAATTGGTACAAAATGGGTGTTCAGGAACAAGAAAGATAAGAGAGGAATTGTCATTAGAAATAAAGCAAGGCTGGTTGCACAGGGTTTTACTCAAGAAGAAGGCATAGACTATGATAAAGTTTTTGCCCCTGTAGCAAGAATTGAGGCAATAAGGCTGTTCTTAGCTTATGCTTCTTTTATGGGATTCATGATGTATTAGATGGATGTGAAGAGTGCTTTCCTGTATAGTACAATTGAGGAAGAGGTTTATGTTATTCAACCACAAAGGTTTGAAGATCTTGACTATCCAGACAATGTCTACAAGATGGTGAAAGCTCTCTATGTTTGCATCAAGCTCCAAGAACCTGGTATGAAACCTTGGCCAAGTACTTATTGGAAAATGGGTTTCATAGAGGAAAGATAGACCATACATTGTTTATCAAGAGGCAAAAAGGGGATATTCTGCTTGTCCAGGTCTATGTTGATGACATTATTTTTGGCTCTACAAAGAAGGAGATGTGTACTAAGTTTGAGAAACTGATGCATGTCAAGTTTCAAATGAGTTCTATGGGAGAACTAAATTTCTTCTTAGGGCTGCAAGTAAAGCAGAAAGAAGATGGAATATTTATTAGTCAAGATAAATACGTAGCTAATATCTTGAAGAAATTTGGGTGTACTGATGTCAAGATAGCTAGTCCAGGTTCATGTTGATGACATTATTTTTGGCTCTACAAAGAAGGAGATGTGTACGGAGTTTGAGAAACTGATGCATGTCAAGTGTCAAATTAGTTCCGTGGGAGAACTAAATTTCTTCTCAGGGCTGCAAGTAAAGTAGAAAGAAGATGGTATATTTATTAGTCAGGATAAATATGTAGCTGATATCTTGAAGAAATTTGGGTATACTGATGTCAAGACAGCTAGCACCCTAATGGATCCAAACAAACCTTTGCTCAAAGACTCAGATGGTGATCATGTTGATGTTCATCTCCACAGGTCAATGATTGGATCATTGATGTATCTTACATCATCTAGACCAGATATTATGTTTGCAGTATGTGCATGTGCAAGGTTTCAAGTCACACCTAAGGTTTCACACTTACATGCTGTGAAAAGGATCTTTAGGTATCTAAAAGGCCAACCCAAATTAGGTATTTGATATCCTATAGAATCTACCTTTGATCTGGTGGCATATAGTGATAGTGACTTTGATAGTGCAAGTTTAGATAGGAAGTCAAGAACAGGTGGTTGTCCGTTCCTAGGATGCAGATTGATTTCATAGCAGTGTAAGAAGCAAACTGTGGTTGCTAATTCTACAACTGAAGCTGAATATGTGGCTGCTACTAGTTGTTGTGGACAAGTACTCTGGATTCAGAATCAAATACTAGACTATGGGTATAATTTTATGCACACCATGATTTTCATTGACAATAACAGTACTATAGGTATTATTAAAAATCCTGTTTTGCATTCTAAAACAAAACACGTAGAGATTAGACATCATTTTATAAAAGACTGTAATGATAAAAAGTTAATTCAAGTTGTTAAAATACACACAGATAAAAATTTTGTAGATTTACCTACAAAAGGTTATAATGTTGGAAGATTTCAGTACTTCATTGCAAGTATTGGAATGTTAAATCCATAAAGTTTTAGTCTCTTTGTGTCTTTGTAAAGTTTTGTACAGGATTAGTATTAGTATTGTTAGTGGTTTCAGTTTGTTACTGCTAGTGCAAATTAGTACTGTTGAGTTAAAACTGTTAGTCATGGTTAATACTATTATGAAGAAAATGCTTTCGATTGTGTTTTCTTGGTTTTAGACTAACATTTGTAGGATAAGCAAGTAGTATGCTTGGTATTGATGTTGTGTGAGAAGCAAAAGTGGCTTGTTGAATGTTATGCTGTTGCTTAATGCTGGTGCAACTGATTCATGATAGAGAAGGTTTGGGGATCACTTGACAAGGGTTAACACCTGAGTTAGGAGGTTCTTTAAAATCTTTATCTTGAAATAAACCTATGCTGAACATGAATTGATGGTTTTTAGTTAGTCAGATAGTAACTGATCTACCTCACTCTTTACCATTTTATCATTTGATAGTGTGTTAGTCTAAGGACATCTGGTTTAGAGAACAACGAGCAAAAGTGAATCTAATACATTTGTGTTAGAGGTAACATCTGCCACGAGCTGGAAACCCTGTCAAGAAGTCTTTTTTAATGAGTCTATCTGATCACAGGCAGTATTTATACTGAAATCATTGGTTCTCACACAACCAGAGGTTAAATGTAACCAAAAATGGTTAAGTGTCTTCCTTTACACTTAATCTCTTCAAAAGTTTGAGTGCAGTATTGTTTTACACAAAATTTGGGTTAATACTGCTGGGGAAAGTTAATACTGTTTTTATAAAAGTTTGTACTGCTAGGAAAAAGTTTGTACTGCCAGGCAAAAACTTTGTACTGATGGGTAACCGTTAGTGCTGTTTGGGTAATAACCGTTTTTTAATTATAGCCGTTGAGATAATTTTTATCAATTACTTTGCTTAAGGGTTTCCTAAATTGGATAATTCTCATTCTTTCTTTAAATTTATAAGATTTCTTCACGATAAAGAAACAATTTATTCAAGTCGGTCCAATCAAAACCCTAAGTGTCATCTATATAATCTTAATTGGTTTTACCAAACACACTTTCACTCGTAAACGATCATAACCCAGAACCCTAATCAAACTTTCATTGATCATAATGGAAAATTTGCAATTTTGTGATAAACATAACATGGTTGCATTCTTGGAGAAAACAGAGGGAATTCATGGGTTTCATCAGATATTGGATTTTCTTAATGCTAGCCACATCAGGTATGCAATCATAGTGAATCCAACTATCTATAGTTCTCAAATCAAACAGTTTTGGCAGACTGCTACTGCCAATACACTTGATAATGGAGAACAACAAATAATTGAAACAGTTGATGACAAAACCTTGATTATTACAGAATCATTTGTTAGGAGATATCTCAAACTAGCAGATGATAATGGTATTAGTTCTTTGCCTAACACTGAAATTTTTGAAACTCTTTACTGGATGGGGTATGTGTCCACTTCTGATAAACTAACTTTTCACAAAGGACAATTTTCCCCTCAATGGAGATTTCTCATACATACCATTTTACACTGTTTAATTCCAAAGAAAACTGCTTGGGAGCAATTCAGTAGTAATATTGCAACTGCACTTATTTGTTTAACCACAAAAAGGACTTTTAACTTTTCAAAATTGATTTTTGATGGTATGGTGAAAAACTTGGATACAAAATACAAAATTTTAATATATCCAAGATTTATTTAAATATTTTGAACAAACACAAGAATTTGCTTCTATCTCATAAAACTGTTTATCCAACTCCTAGCCTCACTCAAAAACTTTTTAGTAATATGAGGATGGCTTCTAAGGGTTACAATGGGATAGAAGTACCACTGTTTTCAACTATGCTTGTTCAAGAAGAAATTGTTCGGTGTGAAGGATCAACAATCCCAGTTGAGTCCTATCACACACCCATAAGTGCTACATCATCATCACAACCTCAATTTTCACAAACATATAGGAGGAGAATCAGACAGGACTCTATGGTACCTCAGCCCAGATCTCCTACTCAAGCCAATGTAGCAGATGAGGCTATCTCTGACAGAATGGTGAGGGCTACCACTGCTGTCTCTGGCTTAGAAGCTGGACAGGCCAGTGGTAACATTGATAAGACCCAACCCATGGCAACATCTAATGAGTCAAGTTCTCATGAGCTTGATTCAGATGATCGAAACCCTAGCCACCAAGATACAATGGGGGACATGCCCCATGATTCACCTCTCCCAAGAGTTAACACACTTGGAAGTGATGAGGGCAGTCTGAAACTCAAAGAATTGATGGAAATTTGTACACAACTGACAGCAAGGGTCACTGGCTTGGAGAAAGAATTCAAAGAGACAAAGAAACTTTATGGTGCTGCTTATACCAAGTTGATTCAGAAAGTGAAGAAGTTGCAGCAAAAACTCAAGGCCAGTAACGCAAAAAGGAGGGCAAACTTTGTGGAGTCTGATAGTTCAGAAGAAGATTCAGATGATGATTTGGAGGATCCTTCCAACCAGGGGAGGAAAATTGCTGAAATAGATGAAGATCCAAACATCACACTGGTAGAAGAAGATGCAGACATTTAGGGGAGGCTTGATACTGGCATGGGTGAAACAGTTGTTGATACTGCTCCTACAGCTCAAGAAGATGTTAGTACTGCTGGTGTACCTATTAGTATTACTGATGCATCAGTTAGTACTACCAGTGCTGCAGATAAGGGAAAGAGCATCATGATAGAGTCTGAACAACCAAAGAAGGTTAAAGAGAGAGTTCAAGCTTAGATAAGTTTTGATGCAGAAATTGCTCAAAGGGTTCATGATGAAGAACATGCTAAATTAGCAAAAGAAGAAAGAATTGCAAGATTTCTGGTGGAACAAAAGCTTGCAAGTGGAGATTGCAAGAGAACTGCTAAGGAAAATCTTCATGCAGGCTGAAAGAGAAATGCAGGCTGGAATAAAATGAAGTATTTGGAAGAATCCTCTCAAGATTAAAAGTTTAATTCAGAAACTCGATGATTTGGATGTAAATCACAAGTTTAGGGGAGGATTGTTGGGAATTAAATGACTTAACACTTTGTACTGCCAAGCCAAAGTTGGAACTGCTGAGTATTACAACTAAGAGTACTAACTGAGTTAGTACTGCTGGAAGAAAGTTAGTACTGCCTTAAGACTTCTGATAAAGATAGTACTAAGATAAAGACGTGTGAACTGATAAGTATAGAAGATATTCAGTGTATATTCTATATAGTTAGAAAGATATGTATAAGTCTAATAGTTTAGAAAAGATTCGTAGTTATCTTGTAAAGGACTCCTTAGTGTATAAAAGGAGGTCCTAGGTTAAGGTGTTTGATGTATGTTTTTTATATAGCCTCAAGGTTATAAACCCTAGTACTACACAGAGTACTCGTATTATTATTCTAATAATATTGAAGCGTTTTGGTTATATTGTTCTTAATACAGTTTACTGTTCTATAAGTTTACTGTTACATTAATATTCTTCTAAGTGTTGAAGAGTAGATTCCGCATACTCTTTGACATTCACAAAGTTTCAAATAAAGTTGTTTTGGATTTATCCAAGGTAACTTAACCTTACAAGCTCAAGGAATCGATCTGTGTTATGGACCAACATTACTTGAGAATTTCCTGCAGTGTCAATATCGACCAAAATACTTTCATCGCCAGTCATATGGTTACTACAACCGTTGTCAAGAAACCATGTGTCACTTCTTTCAACGTTAGCTGAGTGACAAAAGAAAACATTTCCATCTTCTTGTTTTTCTTCTAAAAAATTTGCTTGTTGTTGGTTTTTCTTTCGACAAAATTTTTCTAGATGACCAAATTGATCACAGTGAGTACATTTCTGCAAATGGAACACTTGTGAGAGTTTCCATCGCCCAATGATCTTTTGTCGAAGCTGCCTTGATCTCTAAAACTTCCATAGCTTTGTCCACGGCCTCTAAAATTTCTGCATCCTCGACCACCTCAGGATGAATTCCCTCTTCCAAAATTTTGTGGTGGTTTCTTGTCTCCTTGGAAGCTGGATTGGAATGCACTCTCGATCGCCTTTCCGGAGTGGCGAGTCATACGCTGCTCATATGACTTGAGAGAACTTAGCAATTCTTGAATACCCAAAGTTTTGAGATCTTTGTTGTTTTCAATGATTGCTAACATTGGATCAAATTTTTCAGGAATACTGATGAGAATTTTCTGAACAACTCGTTGGTTTTCAATTTCATCACTATAACTTTTCATCTGATTAACCAAATCAGTTAATCTAGATGAATAATCATTTAGTGACTCATTTTCCTTCATCTTCGTTTTCTCGTAATCTCGTCTGAGAGTTTGTAGTTTTATAGCTCTCACTTTCACGTCTCTTTGAAATTCTTTCTTGAGCACCTCCCAAGCTTCTTTTGCATTTTTTAGATGCATGATTTTCGGGAAGATTGATGGTGTGACTCCCCGCTAAATCATACTTAGAACAGCTTCATTTTGGCTTCTCTTTTGATTCAAATCTTTCATCTAATCGTCGGTTAATTTTTCTGTATCAACTGGTTCTTCAAATGTGGTTTTGACATCGTCAAACACATCTAAAGAATCAAACAATGTCTCCATTTTGACACACCAATAGTTATAATTTTCACCATCGATAACTGGAACGAGAACATGACTGAGATCAAAACCTTGTCGTCGTGCCATGACACCTTTATAAAAATGGTAAGAACCCGTTTAACCTAAATGGATTCAAACAAGCTCTGATACCAATTTATGTTGGATATATGAGATGTTACTCTCACAAAAAATTGCTAAAACAATTACTTCGACAAAATATAAAATACTTCTTTCGTATTAAAAAGTTGCACTCAAAACTATCCTTTATTTAAAACTTGAAATACTTTTCTTTTGTTACTCACTGGTTACTTCTGGTACATTTTTCATTCTAATACAACCACCTAATTTTTTTTGAACGGCAAGTTAGTACAATACTAAGTTAGTTATTCGATTCTACAGTACTTACCTAGAAGGTAGTCCTTGTCAACCTCGAATAATAATTAGTGATTTGATTCCACAGTACATACCCAGAAGGTAGTCCCTGTCAGCCTCAAATCGACATATCTAAGGGGCTGAACCCCACATATTCCACTATGAATGAAAACCCCCATGGAGAGACTCCAACCTGAGACCTCTTGCATGTGTTAAAAACCTCCCCAAGGTCAGCCTTTGTGGCCAACTGAGCTAGCCCAGTTGGTTATACAACCACCTAATTTATAGGCAAAACATTTTACAACTATTACCAAATAGTTGGTCAAAGATCAATTTGATCTTTCATCCGTATATCTAGCTTCTTGTTTTCCACATGGTGTTGAATCAATGTGGTAAAAGCAAAACATTATTTTTCCTCTTTTAAAAACATGTGCAAAATATTTTCAACTATTATTTTCTCAAGCATCAATAGTTGTGCTTGACTTATTTTAAAATGTTTCTTTTTCTTTTCCTTGGCAAAATACATTAGTTTACGTAAAATCTATAACATCATAATCAAAATGTTCTACATATAAATCAACCATCCATTTGTTCTCATAACCTACCCTCAAAATTTCTTCAACACCATTATCATCCTTAAGTTCCTTAGTACCAACATCAAAAGGTGTGCGTATTAGACAATAATATATATAACCTCATAATAGTACTAGTGACTAATCTTCTAATAATTTCACGTAAATCATCAAAGGTCATACCTTAAAAATTGACATCTGTTATTTGTTTTTCATCACCTGCATACCTTAACGGGCTAGGAATGAAAACCACATCATGGTATAGGTTAACAGTAAACAAAACTTGATGTGCCATTATTAAAACAAGAAACAAAGTATGGTTTCAAAAAATTAGGGTTTGGAAAACAAATTAACCAAGGAAAATGATGATATAAGCTACAAGAAGAACAATTAATAACTTACCTTTACCCATTTTGAAGTTGAATTAACGAAATTTTAGTGATTAACCAAATTAGGGTTTGACATTTTTTTTGGAACTATGTATGTTGGTAAATGAAGTACACTAACCCTTTTTTTTTTATGTGGATCAGTTAATAAAAAATAGACATTGCATATCTTAGTCACCAAAAAAATGATGTTTCAATTAACATTACTTCTCAACTGGTAGCCGATTGACAAACTTAATATATCATCACAAATTTGAATGTTTCCATTAGACTATCTGTATCCATGCGTGAGTGAGCCGGTGAGCAAGCCCAACTCACGCGCGACCCGACTACACACAAACACACTCACGCGCGAATGGTAGCAACTCACAATGTTAAATTGCATACTTTTCGGGCAATGTGAAATTTGTGGGCCTGTGGGCCCCCAAATGCAACGGATATATATATATATATATATATATATATATATACTAGTTGTCGAAGCCCGCCCGATGGGCGGGCATGACTTATAAGCCCTCCCGGGCAGATATATATATATATATATATATATATATATATATATATATATATATATATATATATATATATATACTAGTTGTCGAAGCCCGCCCGATGGACGGGCATGACTTATAAACCCTCCCGGGCAGATAAGCCCGCCCGTTGGGTGGGCATGACTTATAATTATCATTGACATATGTTTGTATAGCGTAAGAAGGATTTTAAAGAATGGTTTCAAAAAGTGGACAAAATAAGATATAAACGTACCGGTTTTAGAGAATTGTTGCCTTCTAATCATAGTTGTACCATGCTTCAATCAGTTAATATTGCTGCATGGTTAGTACTGCTCGTAGGATCTCTTATAATTATCGTTGACATATTTTTCTATAACGAAAGAAGGTTGGTCATGAATCCATTCTCTTTCGTGATCACAACAAATGTGACTCTGAAAAGTCAAATGTGATATGCTTTTCTTGAATAACCAAATTAAGATTCATTACACAAACTGAATTCGAATAACCCATAACGTTTAAAATAAAAGAGTTACGCCTGATGTCATTAGCAAAATCCTAAACTATATAAGATAATTAAAACCGGGTTTGTAGTTGTTATTGCAATCTCTCAGGTGTAGGACTGGAATCGCGAGTAATGGACACGGATACCATTAACTCGCACCCGTAGACGCGATTTTTTTCTTTCCTGTCACCCATCCGTTTGAACATTTTTTTTCCATGCCCGCGCGTAGGTTTCAAAGTAGATAAATGTAACACTGCTATTACAACACTTACCCATATATATGATTATAAAATCAGATAACGCCGACATCTATTTCCGTCTATTCTAAAGCCTCATAGCCTCGATGTAAGCTCGATCATGAAAGTCTTTCGACTGTTCTCCATTTTGACCCTTCATAAGGCCAGCTGAAATTGCGGCGACGTCCTTCTTCACCTGCAACGTAGAAAGAAAAAACTTGTCTGCACAACATTAGGTACTACAAACAATATGACTACTTCTGTCATATAGCTAAAAAACTAAAAGCTAAAGTAGTAACAGGAACCTGAACATGTAGATGTTGGTGGCTCACCTCATTTAAAATATTAGGGATCGAGATTCTTTTATTGCATCTGTAGCATTAAGTAAAAAAGCCTGCATAATATGTTGAAAAAAGCCCATACTTGGTGCTAAGGCATGTATATAAATGATACCATGCATATATTACTTTTACAAACGACAGAAATATAAGAATGCTTTACCATTCTCAAGTTATCAAGGGATACACGCCCGTCTTTTTTTTGTTCCAAAAGCATAAATTGAGCTGGAAGTTTTGACACTCTAACCTGTTTTGACGGGTCAGCCAAGCTGCCCGAACTGGCCATTTTGTCGCTCATAAATAATAAGAAATGATTTGCAATCCATACACTACAACATTTGTTTCATTTTTACCATAATACCTTATAGTAAAAATATGTATACCACTATCAAAAAGTGGCACATAAAGATTATTTGGTTATCACTACAAAATGGATACCTTCCCCAAAATGCACTCAGCAGCCTGATATCCATCCCGCACTCATTGGAAAATCATGTCTCTATAATGAAGATGCTTTTTGTAAATTATTAGAACATCAAACGCTCATTTTTCAAACACTTTGAAAATAATATTTGTATGAATGAACTGTTAATTATGCATCTCGAAGCGATAAATGAAATGTTATAAGGCCACTCAACCACTTAGTAAACAAACATACTAAATTTCAAACATAATAAATGAAAATATTGTAGTATGTCCATTGATCTTGAGTATACAAATAGTAGAATGTCTTCAATTCACATTTAATACACCTCACTCGGTATATCACGATTATAATGCCAAGGATCATATATGTTTGTATTCTCATACGTGTAGGTTAACTACAATACATCATCTATGTGCAATGACCCTTTTTTGCTACAAATTTACTCTCTTATAACAGTCTAATATTTTACAATATCTTATTACCTGATATGACATGTACAGGAAAAGAGTTACAAATTATCAAACCTTTTTAAACTGTCATTATACAAATATCTAATAGAGATTTTGATTCATGGTGCAGTCTATAGGCTCGTTGCAGAAGAAGTACTCTGTTGGAGCTTTTTAATTGTTGAGTAAGACTGCTCCTGTTCAGGTTGTCTAACTTCTTGTTTGTTCTCTTGGATCAAATCTCTCTGCTAAACTATTGCAATAATGGATTTCCATATCAGGCATACATTGCAAGAGTTATATATAAGGTTTGTTTCAAAACACTCACCGAAAGGACGAGTTAAATGCTATGATCATTATATATATAAGGTCAAAGATGAAGTACCTCAAGTAGTTTTTCCCGTCAAAGCCACCAACAGCATAAAGTGCCCCGTTAAGCTCAGTTGCAGCAAGAGCAAAGCGCTGCAAAAACATACATTTGGCAAAATCCAGAAAAAAAGTTTAGAAGCTTTATTTTGCTAAATTTACCATTATAACATTATGCTTGTCCATGGTGTCCACTACCGACCACATGTTAGTTTAAAAAAAATCATTTTGTGGGCCTATATGTACAGTAAAACTGCTCCTATTCAGGTTGTCTAACTTCTTGTTTTTGGCCCTTTCATCGACTATTATCTAAGTGGAAGACTCACGTTTGTACAGCTTTATGTTCTTCAAATGTTCATTGAGCCACGATTTCCTCCCACAAATAAGTGTCAACTAATAATAATACAAAATAATTTGCGGTTTCGGATTGTAAGTACAGACCTGTCTTTTATGCATCTTTAAGAAACTGTGTTGCTGCTTAATGGTTGTGAGCGAGTTGTGGCCTTATTGCACCATCCATATCAGACGATCGAGCACGTACAGCTCCAACGCTGCCTGATCCTACATGTTCAGTTTCAAGATGATTCAATGTACAATGTAAATATGACATTAACATTGTCTGTAGACCATTCCAGTTACATCAGTGTATCATATCTTGTATAAACTATGTAACACTAAATTCTTTTTTCTACAATAGCCCATTCAGTTTCTTTTTTGTCTTTGATCTTGCTTAGTTTTTGAATAAAATGCAGGATTGCAGGATAAGGAAGTCGTCATTGTAGTCCACTGTTATTAGAGTTGATTAGATGCATGATTGTGTGTATCAGATGCAGGATTGCTGTAAGTCCAAAACCTGAAGTTTACTCTTTTAACAAAGGTTTGAAATTTCAAAAATTATCTTGAGACTAATTGCTGATACAAAACCATACTCAATGAAATTTCTATGAATAAGCATAGTTTAAGTACCTTAATTATTTGTCGTTTAATACTAAGGATATTAAAATCATCATAATCAACATAATCGTCATCTTTCATGACCACCGCTTGCACAGTTTCACCTGTTGCTGAATCAATCAGTCTTGTGAACCAAGGTGAAGTCGTCTTCTCCATTGGTACCATTGCAGTTCAATATAGCAGATGGGCAGGTTCAGGTAACGGGTGACAAAATGGGCAGCTTCGGGTAACGGGTCCAAATGGGCACGGATCAAAACGGGCAACCCCTCACTGTAGTCATGCTCTCAATTTTCTTCCAACTATGTTCTCTTGGATCAAATCTCTCTGCTGAACTGTTGCAATAATGGATTTCCATATCAGGCATACATTGCAAGAGTATATATAAGGTTTGTTTGAAAACACTCACTGAAAGGACAAGTTAAATGCTATGATCATTATATATATAAGGTCAAAGATGAAGTACCGCAAGTAGTTTTTCCCGTCAAAGCCGCCAACAGCATATAGTGCCCCGTTAAGCTCAGTTGCAGCAAGAGCAAAGCGCTGCAAGAACATACCTTTGGCAAAATCCAGAAAAAAGTTTAGAAGATTTATTTTGCTAAATTTACCATTATAACATTATGCTTTTCCATGGTTTCCACTACCGACCACATGTTAGTTTAAAAAAAAATCATTTTGTGGGCCTACATGTACACAGAAATAAACAAATATGCTGATAACACAACCTTGCCTTTCTTCAAAAGGTGCTTGCAACGGGCTTTACAAATTTCATTTACAAAGTAGATGAACCAATTAGCTCCCCAATTAGGATATCAGTGATACCTGAATTTTTGTTTTGACAAAGAAGAAAAAAAGACGGGCACATGTTTGTTCCCATTCCAAGCGCGTGACCTGTTTCCTAACTACCCTAAAATTTTATTATATCACGTAACATGACGAAAGCTATGTAGATCGTTGTTGACAAAAGTTTGCTGTGTGGAGCTGCCGAAGATTGACCATAAGGGAGGCAGAAGTTTCGAAAAGAATATAAACCTGCACAAATTAACATCATATTCAGAGATGAGATACAGTCTTATATATATGAGCAACGCACAAAATAACTTATCATTCTGGTAACTATAACCCATGCTCTTAAAGATGTTAATACTTGAAAAAAAAGTGATATGATAACACCCATTTGTTCAACATCACCCAACACTATATGCAAATTTGTATAGATTCGGACTATTTACCCACTGTTGCCACTCGAACCCGCCCTTCATCGATCTTCTATTAATCCACTCATAGCTTTTTAGTTGCACATCTTGAAACAATTTCTCACCCGCCTCAAATTTACCTTTAAAGATTTGATTATTTCTGTTCTTCCACACTAAATAGCATGTAACCCAAACAGCAGAATTCCAAAGTAACATGCTCGTTTTAGACATTACCGAATTTCCACCATGTAGCACCATCTCCTTTATATTAAATGCATCAGCCAAACCTAGACCCCACCACTGGAATAAATTGTCCCAGACCTTCAGAACTTCTTCTCATAAAAGTAAGCCATGATCCACAGTTTCTTGGTGAATATCACACCATGGACACAGAATAGTGTGAAGATCAATACCACGCTTATCCAATTCCACCCTCAGCAGCAGTCTACCTTTTAAATCCCGCCAAATGAAAATATTTACCTTGTTAGGGAGAAGTATGTTCCATATTGTTGCTTGATTAGCATTTCCTGTGTTAATGGTACAATCTTCAATCATTGTTGTAAGCGTTTTGACCTTGAAACCCCCATCCTCGTCATATTTCCACTTCCATTTATCCCTGCAATCTTGAGACACAGTTACAGTTGTTAGTATATTGTTAAGCTCCACCATCTCACCCTCTGTTCTTCCCCTAGGATTCCTAACCCAGTTCCATTCCCAACTCCATTCCCCATCAACCCAATCTCCTCTTTCCCTCACCGACACCTCTTTCTCCCTTTCTAAACTATACAGTCGAGGAAAATTTTCTTTTAATCTTACCCCCACAACCCATCTATAATCCCAAAATATCGTGTCTTCCCCATTGTTGACATAAATAAATGCCTAAAAACATTATCAATAATTATTCATATCTCTATGTTTTGATGACCACAAAATGTAAACTCATTAAAACATAAACTTATAAATTAAACAAGTACTTAGTTGTAAATATTCACTTCTACAACTAAAATCACTTAATGTATGAATGAACTAATGCTTAATGCATTATATGATCAAAGGAACATTTTCTTAAAAACTAGATTTTTCATAAAACATCAAAAACATTTTATATATTTTTGAAAAACATTTTTGGTATTAAATAAAAATGTTTAATCTTTTATAAAAATATGAATTCAAATTTTTAACCAAAATCAGTTAAAATGCTCCAGAAAAACCTTCCCCACAAAAGGACAAAATTGGCCAACGTTCAGTAGGTGCGGCCCCCTTAATTTTGCTAGGCGGCCCCCTTAATAATTAAGGGGACCGCCCCCTATTTAAGGGGACCGCCCCCGCTCCAGTAGGCCTCCAGCTGTCCAGTTTTTCTCCTATAAATACCAGCCTTCTCCTGGATTTTTACTCACCCTTTTACACTAAAACTTTCTGTTGTAAATCTCATTTCATATCTTCAAAAAACCTTTGATCATGTAATCTTAAGCATTGGTTTCCAAGTGATCCAATCTTCCACCATCCAAGTGCAAAAGAAGAATACTTCTATCAATCAAGACTAGAAGTATTACAACTTAGTAGCATCTTGTTACTCAAGTTGTTTGTTTTGTATACTTTGTAAATCTTTCATTCATTTGTGTAAAGTGTGTATACAAGTTGTAAACATATGTGATTAGGCTAGAGTAGTGTGTAAGTAGTGAAGAAGGTGGATAACTTGTTGTGGAGTAAAGAAGTAGAGTAGAAGCCTTGTAAAGTTGTGAAGTAGAGAAGTCTTGAAGCCGTTGTGAAGCCATAGCCTAGAAGTCGTGAAACCATAGCATAGAGGTTGTGAAGCGGTCGTGTTGAAGCCATGAAGTCCTAGTCGTGAAGTCCTAGTGTTGAAGTCGTGAAGCCGTAGCATAGAGGTTATGTAGCGGTCGTGTTGAAGCCATGAAGTCCTAGTCGTGAAGTCCTAGTGTTGAAGTCGTGAAGCCGTAGCATAGAGGTTGTGTAGCGGTCGTGTTGAAGCCGTGAAGTCCTAGTCATGAAGTTCTAGTGTTGAAGTCGTGAAGCCGTAGCATAGAGGTTGTGTAGCGGTCATGTTGAAGTCGTGAAGTCTTAGTCGTGAAGACATAGTGTTGAAGTCGTGAAGCCGCAGCATAGAGGTTGTGTAGCGGTCGTGTTGAAGTCGTGAAGATGTCGTGAAGCAGTCGTGAAGCCGTTGTGTTGAAGTCGTGAAGTCTTCGTGAATAAGTTGTGTACAAGTTGTGTTGTGAAGTTGTGAGATTGGTTCTAGCTACGATTAGAACTCGACATTTAGCTTTGTGTCGTTAAACCCGTGTAAGCCAAAGTCGTGTAAGGTTTCTTCCGCCATAAGGGAGCTTATTGAAGTTGTGAAGAAAACTCTCGAGTAAGGTGTGCTCGGGGAGTGGAGTAGGGCAAGGAAGGTGTCCTTGTAGCCGAACCACTATAAATCTCTCGTGTCTCGGTTAGATCTTTCCATACCTTATTTATTTCTTTACTTGCATCGTCATTACTTTCATACACATAGGCTTATATAATTGCTAGTATTAATTAGAGGTCGACTTCACATAAAGATCAAATTGAAAATCCATTCAAGAAACCAAAACTTTTACAATCAATTTAAAAGAATACATATATAACTAATAATAAGATTTAAGTTTTAACAAACTTAAATCTAAGTTTTTAAAAGTAAACAAATGTTTTATAATAAAATCAAAAAGACGTAAAACTATTCAACCCCCCCCCCCCTTCTAGTTTTCCACAATTGGTATCAGAGCCAGGTTAATCAAGATCTTTAAAATATACTGTATTTTAAAACTTGAATCGATCTATGGAATTCGAAAAATATCTAGAAGGGGAATCTTTGCTAAAACCACCACTATTTGAAAACTATACTTTTCTTGAATGGAAAAATAAATTTGAAACTTATGTGAAATCAATTGATCTAGATCTTTGGCATGTCATTTCGATTGGTGATTTTGAAAGTCAAACAAAAACATATTTTGAAAGTTAAACAAAAACTGATTTTGAAAATCAAACAAAAACGGATTTTGAAAGTCAAATTGATTATTTGAAAACAAAGAATGAAATAAATAATAAAGCTAAAATAATTATTTATAAAACCTTGCCGAAAGTTGAATATGAAAGAATATTCTTCTGTAAAATGGCAAATGATATTTGGAAAAATTTCTTAAACTTTCATCAAGAAAAATGTCAAGCCAAAGATGAGGATTTTGATCTTGTACATGAATTAGTTATCTTAGAAAATTAAATAGATAAACATTTAGATAAAATAGATACATGTGCTACTAGTTCAAATGTTGTTAATGAAGGTGTTAGCGACGAAGACTACATGAATCAACTCCAAAGTGAACTCAATCCAAAATCATGGAGTGACACAGATGAAGGAGAAGATCATCATCCGACTCACCTATCATTCACGCATCGATCATCATCTGAGACATTACGAAGAAAAGCTAGGATGTGAGGTAAGTTTTCTTTTTAAATTTCATAAGTAATTACTTCATGCATATAATCTTATTAATGCCTTAGGATACGCTTAGTCTGATAGGTTGCTTTGCCTTTACACTTTAGTTATATTCGTTCTGTGGCTTAATGAACTAGAAACCCTTTAGTTAGCCCCCCTAAGTATTAGTAAACCAAGCAATCTTCATATTTGGTACTCTTCGATAGGTAAATTTAGGAACTTAATTTCTTCTAAAAAGAGAATGACTACTGGAGAATCTATTGACTAGAAACTCAATTTGACCTAACGGTTGAATTGCTTCTATGTGAGAAGTTGGGTGTGTATAACCCGTAAAAACGGTCGTGTTTAGCCTGAATTGAGCACTACTAGTAATAGTCTCATACTCATTCTCCAACTTGAATACATTATTCTTCCTAAATATACCTAACGATAGTTTACTGTTATGAACTTTGCTTTTCACTAGAGCTTTTCATTCCTAGATGTATGTCATCCTGCATATATAAAATTTCTAGATGTTTACTTGCTCCTATGTGATTTGACTGCATGCCTTCGTAATTATTTGTTTAGTTGAATGCATTGTCATTATAATAGCTTTTGTTTTTCTCTAACTACTCTGACATGATGTATTTTTGTATTTAGTCATAATACATGCGTAAATGTCATAGGATATGTAGAAAGAGGTAGCATGTGACAATAGACTTGAGCATGAGATCTTTTATAAACCATTATTTTTTAATCCTATAATTAATGGGACTTATTTTTAAATTTTGAAAAAACTTCACATTTTGGAAAAATAATTTTTCAAAAGATTATGACACATTTCTATTTTACTTGTTTCACCATCCTACCTTTCTTCCAAACTTGTGTCCATAATTACGTGTTTATCAAAACCAAAGATTGGAAAAATATGTTTTCTTTCCTCATAAAAACATTTTGAAATAAAACCAAAACTATTTCATTAAAATATTTTTCACATCCACATAAAAAACCCACTTTCAAACATTGTTGAATAATGCCAAAAATATTTCTTTAAATCATGCATGGTGATCTCATATCTGTCATCTATATTTACCTATGTAACATTTATAAGTGAACTAAATTTGAAAATAACCATAATTTATTAACTAAGACCTCACTTGGTACAAGTCTAGAAGTCCATGCTATCACAACTCTACATTCCCATGCACATAGATATTCATTAGGATTATTTAACTAGCTTATTAATCTTCCTAAATATGATACTATGAATTACTTGGTGCTATGTAGTGTTTTCTTGTCTAACATATATATGTTACATGCTAAATGAGTTGTTTGCATGCTAGATAATAATGTCTAATGAATATGCTTAGCATACATAAGTTATTAAATCCTAAAATGCCTCAAAAGAAGTTGGACTTGCTTGAAACTAAACCCAAAAACACAACCCTTTCAACAATTTTCTGCCAAAAACCCATTTCCAGTAACCTGGAAATCAGCAGATGGGCGGCCCCCTTAATTCATTAGGCGGCCCCCTTAATATTTAAGGGGACCGGCCACTTAATTAAGGGGACCGACCATCTGATGGTCGAAGGTGCTGCTCTCTTTTTCTATTTTTTAGCCTATTTTATCCTATACTTCCCAAAATTCACAAACACATTTTGTCACAAACCACCCTCCAAAATTTACCTTCCACAATCACATCATCACTACACCATAAATACCCATTCGGAGGAGGAAGCTTGACATTTGCCATAACCCAACAAATGATGTTGTTCAAACTCAACCAACACCTAAACCTCATCCTAATGAACCCTTTCACACACATAACCAATCATCCATATGTCCACCTTCATTCACTCATAATTACCCAAGTTCACAAATGTCTCCACCACCAAAAGTGTCACCACCACTTCCACCAAATAACAACCACTCTCCATCATCATCACCTTCCACTCAACACTTGAAGTTCATTGAAGAACTCAAGGAAGCCCATGAGCTTAATGCTCTCCTTGCTTTGCACCTTGCTCAAAGCAACTTAAACCCATCACCATCCATATCACCATCATTACCATCATCACCACATCACTTGAGTCAAATTGAGAAACATGTCAACAATTGTCCTTGTTGCATCTTTCTCCAAAATCAAACCATCATTACCATCATCACCATCCATCTCACCATCATTACCATCATCACCACATCACTCGAGTCAAATTGAGAAACATGTCAACAATAGTCCTTGTTGCATCTTTCTCCAAAATCAAACCATCACCTTAAATGAGCGTCTCACTTGGATTGAGTATCTTCTCACTAGATCTAATCCAACACCACCACTTGAACAACATCAAAACCCTCATTCAACATGGTCAAGTCCAAGCTCTCCACCTCCAATTCCTCTATCAACACTCTCTCCAACATCCATACACCCAAACTTACAACCTCATTAATCCAACATTTTTTTACCCCCTCTTTACCATCATCCATCCAAAATAATCAAAGTTTTCATGTCTCAAGCAAGTCCAATGGATCTCTTAGGCAATTTAAAATTTTCTACTTATTGTATGCTATAAGCAAAATATGTGTTGTATCAATAATTATGTTTTAACATAATTATTTTCAACTAATGAATGCTTTATTTCTTGTCTTTAATATATGATTGTTATGCTTATTGCTTGTATACTTGATATCATGATATATATACATGCTTGATGATTAATAACATGCTTATTCCATAATATGTTTTAAATGTATGCATGCGTATTTAACATGTTTATGCCACTATTTAATCATTCTTGATGTACATGATTCAAATGGAGCTTGCTGCAAAAACACCCTAAAAATGACCCTTTTCTGGAAATTTTTCAAATTTGGTCGCCTGGGAAAACACCAGATGGGCGACCCCCTTAATTCCCTAGGCGGTCCCCTTAATTTTAAGGGGGCCGGCATACAATTAAGGGGACCGGCCATCTGGGCAGTAAAATTTACTGTTTTCTTTTGCATCTTGCGACCCCTTTTATCTAGCCCAAACCTTACCTAAATCAACCATCACCTCCATCAAACACCCATTTTCATTCACCATGCTATCACCAAAATCATCTCTAAGACACCTAAACTCCATCACCACCACCTCAATGTTAATCCCCAAGTGCACCAAATGCACCATCAAAAACACCCTTCACTCATGGCACAACATCTTCATCCATACCTTCCACTTCATCCATCAATAACTACATCAACTCACACCTTTCATCACCACCATTCACCCAAGAACCTCCATTCACCCAACTTGTCATTTCCATATCACCAATAACACCTCTTGATGCTCATTTCTCATCATCACCAATACCACCACACCCACAAACGAACCATCATCTTTGGCCTTAGAGATGAGATACACTACATGTTTTCATCCCTTGAACACATGCTTAAAACCAACCTCCACCACAACCTCCATCATTTTCACCCACTACACTACCACCACCTTCATTCTCACCAAATTAAGCATATGCAATGCTTAATCAAAAATAATTTTTCAAACCATTTTGTGTGCAAGCCCCATGGAAGATCATGTACTCCTAGAATGATTATGTAGATTGCATTACTTACTAGCTAATGTAGGATTGAATATAATCTTGGATGGTTGTGTATTGATACACAACATTTTTAATGAATGTCTTTATATGCATGCTTATTTTTGCTATATATATGCTTGTGCTTCTAATATTTTTCTTGCACGTATTCCATATATCGATTCCTTGGTACCCCCAAACGAGGGGGAGTACACATCAAGGGGGAGTTTTCGTCCCGACAAATTTCATGTTTGAATTTTGTCGGCTTAACCTTTTTGATTCTACAAAAAGGGGGAGAAGTGAATGTAAACTCACTAAATACTTGTCCAAAAATAAACTTTTTGGATTAATGAGTTTAGGTTTTGTAATCATCGAAAAGGGGGAGATTGTTGACATAAATAAATGCCTAAAAACATTAACAATATTTATTCATATCTCTATGTTTTGATGATCACAAAATGTAAACTCATTAAAACATAAACTTATAAATTAAACAAGTACTTAGTTGTAAATATTCACTTCTACAACTAAAATCACTTAAGGTATGAATGAACTAATGCTTAATGCATTATATGATCAAAGGAACATTTTCTTAAAAACTAGATTTTTCATAAAACATCAAAAACATTTTATATATTTTTGAAAAACATTTTTGGTATTAAATAAAAATGTTTAATCTTTTATAAAAATATGAATTCAAATTTTTAACCAAAATCAGTTAAAATGTTCCAGAAAAACCTTCCCCACAAAAGGACAAAATTGGCCAACGTTCAGTAGGTGCGGCCCCCTTAATTTTGCCAGGCGGCCCCCTTAATAATTAAGGGGACCGCCCCCTATTTAAGGGGACCGCCCCCGCTCCAGTAGGCCTCCAGCTGTCCAGTTTTTCTCCTATAAATACCAGCCTTCTCCTGGATTTTTACTCACCCTTTTGCACTAAAACTTTCTGTTGTAAATCTCATTTCATATCTTCAAAAAACCTTTGATCATGTAATCTTAAGCATTGGTTTCCAAGTGATCCAAGCTTCCACCATCCAAGTGCAAAAGAAGAATACTTCTATCAATCAAGACTAGAAGTATTACAACTTAGTAGCATCTTGTTACTCAAGTTGTTTGTTTTGTATACTTTGTAAATCTTTCATTCATTTGTGTAAAGTGTGTATACAAGTTGTAAACATATGTGATTAGGCTAGAGTAGTGTGTAATTAGTGAAGAAGGTGGATAACTTGTTGTGGAGTAAAGAAGTAGAGTAGAAGCCTTGTAAAGTTGTGAAGTAGAGAAGTCTTGAAGCCGTTGTAAAGCCATAGCCTAGAAGTCGTGAAACCATAGCATAGAAGTTGTGAAGCGGTCGTGTTGAAGCCATGAAGTCCTAGTCGTGAAGTCCTAGTGTTGAATTCGTGAAGCCGTAGCATAGAGGTTATGTAGCGGTCGTGTTGAAGCCATGAAGTCCTAGTCGTGAAGTCCTAGTGTTGAAGTCGTGAAGCCGTAGCATAGAGGTTGTGTAGCGGTCGTGTTGAAGCCGTGAAGTCCTAGTCGTGAAGTTCTAGTGTTGAAGTCGTGAAGCCGTAGCATAGAGGTTGTGTAGCGGTCATGTTGAAGTCGTGAAGTCTTAGTCGTGAAGACATAGTGTTGAAGTCGTGAAGCCGCAGCATAGAGGTTGTGTAGCGGTCGTGTTGAAGTCGTGAAGATGTCGTGAAGCAGTCGTGAAGCCGTTGTGTTGAAGTCGTGAAGTTGTCATGAATAAGTTGTGTACAAGTTGTGTTGTGAAGTTGTGAGATTGGTTCTAGCTACGATTAGAACTCGACATTTAGCTTTGTGTCGTTAAACCCGTGTAAGCCAAAGTCGTGTAAGGTTTTCTCCGCCATAAGGGAGCTTATTGAAGTTGTGAAGAAAAATCTCGAGCAAGGTGTGCTCGGGGAGTGGAGTAGGGCAAGGAAGGTGTCCTTGTATCCGAACCACTATAAATCTCTCGTGTCTCGGTTAGATCTTTCCATACCTTATTTATTTCTTTACTTGCATCGTCATTACTTTCATACACATAGGCTTATATAATTGCTAGTATTAATTAGAGGTCGACTTCACATAAAGATCAAATTGAAAATCCATTCAAGAAATCAAAACTTTTACAATCAATTTAAAAGAATACATATATAACTAATAATAAGATTTAAGTTTTAACAAACTTAAATCTAAGTTTTTAAAAGTAAACAAAGGTTTTATAATAAAATCAAAAAGACGTAAAACTATTCAACCCCCCCCCCTTCTAGTTTTCCACACCCATTTCCCACTACTTTGTAAAATGACAAAGTAAATTCAATTCCTATATTATTAATTACCTCACCAGCTTTTACAATTTCCCCCAACACCCCACATGTTGTGTTTAATTTGCGAATTTAAGTTTGACAAACCTATATACACACTAAAAGTTTCAGATTTAACATTTTCGAACGTGAGTGCAAAATAATACTCATTTTGACCCGTTGCCTGACTGCCACTCGCCACAATAAGTGAGTAACAAACATTTACCAGGTTCTCAATTAGCTCCCCAATTGGGATATCGGTGATAGCTGAATTTTTGTTTTGACAAAGAAGAAAAAAGGACGGGCACATGTTTGTTCCCATTCCAAGCATGTGACCTCAAATCATCCTATAACGACTTACAAACCATAATGCCAAACACCTTTCAAAAAGATGATAATTTTATCGAAATCAACTACAACCCATCTCACACAATACAATTCCTATCACCCCATAAATCTTATAATCACTTTCTAAACCACAATGACAACATCAGAAAGCTCATAAATTACAAAACTTCAATGACAAAATCAGAAAGGTCATAAATTACAAAACGCTAATACTTTGATCATCACAACATCAAAAGACTAATGAATTGATTATCAAAATCATCACAACATCAAAAAGACGATAACTTTATCATTATCAATCACAACCCATTTCATAACAATAGTTAATCACAGGCCTAATTAACTTAATAAACCTGATTGAAATGTTGACACCCTGCTATAACGTCTGCTATTATTAAAACCAACATATAATTGAACTGAAGTAATCAGTGAATATAGATGAAATTAGGCAGCTTGTTGGACCTCTATTCAAAAGCATATTAATGAACTTCGTCGAATTTAAAAGATATAAAATTACAGGTTCACCCGAACTAACAAATTTGTGTGTAATAAAAGTATCCACATCATGCCTGCAAAAGCCACAAAAGTGCATATCGGACATACTATAATTTCAACAATCGCATACCTGCTATGTCCCAAACATCTGTGAAAACCTAGTGTAACACCCCAACCCGAAAAGGGTAAAGATATCACAACAATGGATCTATATCAGATCAAAACAAAGCATACTAATACAGTAATACAAAAATTCAAGGATTACAAATGAAACATTGAATCTAAATGATTATAATATAAAACTTCCAAAACTAATTCTAAAACATAATGTCTTCAATCCAAACTCTAACCCAGCATAGCTATCCAATCTTCTAAGTCCCAGATACACTCTTCACCCAATCCCAGCTTCCTACTAATACCTGCCGCATGAAAAGAAATGCGGCTGAGCTACGAGAGCTCAGTGAACAGATATAAAGGTAACAAAACAATAATAGGGAAATAGAACGAAAGAAAAATCAAAATGCACGTCATACCGATAACTCAAGGTGTAGGAATGAGATGTTAGGAATAACAAGATATAAGACAAAGGAAAAGAAATAGAACGAGTAATAAGGAATTTCATAAGATAATGAAGAACATAAATCTATCACAAGCCCAGACACAAGCCATATCATATCATTGCAAATGTAACTAAATAGAGTAGCTAGCTCCCAGATATGTGAAAGACGTGTATCGCACACACCATCAGTCACCAAATAAATATAACAATAAACATATAACATATCACATACAAATGACAGATCAAATCTAGAGTGCACCCATACGCCCCACAGATAAATCAATAATCATAATTATAATGGCCATAGCAAATAATAAATAAGGGACGGAACAGGTCATCACTCTCCTGCCCTAGAGTCATGTCAGAGGCGCGTCAATGACATGGACATGAAACCCTCATGCCTAGTGATTGGCTCATAATATTTAAACTGCAGGTCAAAGGTCAACGTATTATCCAATAATCAAAAGTCATATCCTAAGGGTACATGGCAAAGGTTCATGTCAAACAGTTCAAGATTGTATACCATAGGTTCAAACTTAGAATTTATCAGGTTAAGTTTTATGTCACAGTTAACTTCAAATTAAAGAACTGTATCAAATGGTTCAAAAGTGTGTAGCAAAAGTTTATAATCAAAGCTGTACGCCAACAGTTTATCTAAAGAGGTTTCTATTTAAAAGTCCATTTAAACAATCCTTCAAAAATGGTTTTCATAACAACTGATCTTACAAAATAGTTTTCTTCAAAATGGTCTTCCAAAGCTTTTAATAACTTTCATTAAAGTGATATTACTTATTTTAAAATGGCTTCCCTCAAAACGTTTCATATGTAGTTATACTAACAGTTTCAAAATCAATTAGGTTTAAATAAGGATTTAACAGATTAAGGTTTATATCCAAAATCAATTTAGTTTTATAACCAGTCTATTAGGTTAAGATTCAAACAAGGTTCACAGCTCAGGGTTCAAGACAAGAGATCAAATGCAAGGTTTATGAAAGTTCACAACACAAAAGATCACATGGAAGGTTCACGAATAAGAGATCACATGAAAGATTTACAAACGAGCAGGGAACATAGCAATGGTATAGGGAATCCTAATAAGGAATTGAATTCTGAAAGAAAAGAACTGAAAAGCCCTTACTGAAAAAGGACGGAATATCTGTACCTTATGACGAATGCAAGAACACAAAGATAAAAGCTGACAAGATGAAATTACTCCTTTCTCGAACCTAAGGAGTAGAAGACAGAAGTCCAAAGGATCTTTAGTTATATTTCCACTATTAGTAAGTTCATAATATCAAGATTAGGTTAAGTCCTTCTTAAGATTATTATAGAAGTAGGGTATGTTTTATCAGATTACAAAAGTTAAATGACAAGTTTACATAGTTTAGGGTTTCAATTGCAATTTCATCTTAGTCAAAGGTTTTATCATGATACTACTTTAAGCTTCTGATTTAATACACATTATACTTAGAATGACATTCTAATCCCTTTAGTTTCATAATTTACAGTTTATACCCCTTAGTTATATAATTTACAAAACCAATCCTTAATTTATATAATTCATGTTTTAACCCCTATAATATTTATCTTTACCAAATAAGCACCTTATATCACAAAGTTACTGAACATATCCTCAAAATTATGTATATTACGATTCAGGTCCTTCAGATTTCATAATTTACACCTTTAGTCCTTTAACTTTACAAAACTTATATTTCAAACCCTAATTTAGTAATAATGACATATCAAACCCATAATTACTCAAAATTACCTAAAACACCCTTTATAATATTATTTACTCAAAATAACTTCAAGTTTCCAGAATTTACATTTTTAGTCCCTCTATTTAAATAAATTACAAATCGTACCCTTAATTATCATTTATTCATTTTTACGCGGTATTTACACTTAGGACCCTCAAGTTATATTTTTCCCACATTTTTACTGACCTAAATAATATTATAAAATTAACCTTTAAGTTTAAAAGTTGGCAAAACAAGCCCTTTTCATTTATATCTCAAATCGTATAGCATTTTAAATTTCCAAATCCAACCCTAGCTTTACCTAATCATTAACCCATCATGACACAATAGTTAACTGCATTTATTACTCAGATTCAACCCACACAAACCCTAACCCTAACATGATTTAGGGTTTCTTCTTATTTTCTCTTATTTTTCTTATAAATCGATTTAAACATAATTCAAGATCGATCAATCTGAGCTTCTAAAAACCAAATGGATATTTTTCATAGTTCATATTAATGTCAAAGGACATATAAAAATTATGGTTGCACCTCAGAAAATTCATATAGCACGATTTACATATTAAGTGTGTTTTAACCCTTTTAATTTCGTACGCCTAAATAAACATGCATGATTCGTGTTTATTATTTTTCTTAGGTTATATTTGACATGTAGATCACTATAAAAATACTGGATAATTTTTAGAACGTAAAAATAAGTCACAAGGAATTTATACCTCTCGTACGTATGGATCGAACAAAATAAATCACCACGTTCGAATCAAAGCTTAAACACTCCAACTCCTATTTTTCGTAGCTTGTTAATACTCCAAGGAACACCAAGAAATTCTTTTCTCAGGTCCAGAAGTCACGTGGGAAGGTTGGTTGATTTTAGTTTAGTCGATCTTAGGGTTTCGGCAAAATAGGGTTTTATAAAAATTTATGTTTTGTATTTAGATTATATTAATCGACCTAGGAGGGGGCTTGGGTCCAGATTTTCGGCCCTAAAGATTATCACAAGATCAAAGTTTTATTTGGTGTACAATTCCTTTAATTAGTTTTGTAATTATCTAAATAAAATGATTTTACAAAATATATTTGATTTACTTATTATTTTATTTTCGTATTATAAGTATGTGTACATGTGAATTTATAACTTTTGGACATTCCCAATTAATATAATGTTGTCCCAGAAATTTATTCGTTTCATATATGGTTCGTTTTCGAATGTTTGGAATCGTTTCAGAATTTTATAACTTATTTATTTAGGTTTTATTGTTTCAGGGGTAATTTGGTCTTTTGACAAGTTATCTGAATTTCAGGTATTACAACTTCTTCCCCTCTAAAAAAAAAAATCGTCCTCAAAAATTGACGTGAAATGAAAATGGAAACATAACTGACTGCGGACAGGAATATGAAAACTTGGATCTTATGACTCTATAGTATAGGTTAAACTTCGGTTTCCTCAAAAGGCGAATCATACCGAATCCAACTCGAAAGAAAGACATATCGAACGCAACGGATGATAATCGGATCTCCTCGAAAAGACGCAAGATTTACATGGGGTTCTGACGGATGGGTCATCCCCAGGATTTGATTTGACAAGTCAGAGTAGAACGTATGGAAAAGACTATCGATACTATCAAGTGGTAGAAGTTCTATAATTGGAGATAAAATTACTACCGAAAATTCTTAGAGGTCAACAGAATTCGTGACGAGAATCCGGACGTGCAATCTACCTAAAGTGGAAGCAGGTTACGCGAATCGTTAGAATGAACTTAAAGTCTCACTAAATCAGATAATCTCAAACAGTCATCAGGACTTCTAAAGTTCGAAGGCACTTCTTGAAATAACCGATGCCCACAATAAGTGCACGTTATATGATGTAAGTATTATCACGTTGGCCAGACGTCATAATACTGGCATCATATAAGTATGCTCTCATGATGGTCATACTTGATTTCCAAGCCGTGAACAACTAACTTATCTTATTCCACCTAGTCTTTCTATGGTCTCAAAGGTCATCAAAATTTAATACCCTAACTAAGTGGAGAACGAAATCATTAGAAGGAGTTAACGAAACTTTCGGTATGCCTATCGGAATTTGGTACTTCATTATAGGTATCAAATCATCCATCATTTGCCAAAATTTCTCAAAACAAAGTCATCACCGATCATACGAGAAATGAACACGAACAGGAATGTTTCTAGGAACCATAACTCATTCGAGGATCTTATTACTAAGCTTAAGTAAATCAACGGAGTGAACCATAAAGGGTCTTTTCCAAAAACCCGCTCATTTAATACGTCCAACCTCTTCAAGTCCGGTTAATCTGTCTTTATCAGTCCATCAATCGGAAAGTGAGACCAAAATTGGAAATTGTGTTTGATCCTTCGAGCATTCTGCAGTTCTTCTTGAAATATGATGGGGTAATATAAATTTCTAACATGCTCTTTCCCGTCTCCGGACGTACTATTAGGTCATACAATGAACATTTGTCCCAGTAGTCACGAGAATACCTAAATACCTATCTTATAAGCAGTCAGAGCTTTAGCCAGTACTATTAGCGTTACTAATCGTCATAACAGTAGTTTATGGATTCGGAAGGCGATTTCAACTAAAATTAATTAATCCCTTGGGAAGAAACTTCACGCTCTAAAATTAAACAAACACCTAATCGTCTCGGGGTGGAAGAATATTGGTTTCTAATAATAATACGGTTCAGCTATCTTCAGCCACCATCCTTCTTTATCGCGAACGGAACTAAAATACGCCCAGAAGGTACGATTAAACAAACTCACTTCCAGATCTTAGATTGTTGCCCTTCTCGGTTGCTCAACCGACTGGTATGATCCCGAACACATCTGAAGGACACCTTCACTTGGTGACCAAGCATCTCTCGGTAACTTGTCAATTTCTACTTCACGCTTCGGTGGACAACTTGGTGGTTCAACCAGGAATTTATATGCATAAGCTCAGGGTGCCCAATAATTCTCAAGAAAAGGTTCATTCCTTTTGCTAAAACTATTTTCTCAAGATGAGGTTCATACCTTAGTGCACGAAATGGGTTCTAAGAGACTTCGGTACTAAAATTCCTAAGGAGGTATTTCTAATGGATGCCAAAAACCAAGGTAGCCATGAGAAAATCAAATTCGGGCGTTCATAGCCGAGGTGAGCTTGACATACTTAGAAGGTTGAGAAACATGATAGACACATATCAACATAATTTATTCCAAAATTTTCTCAAGCTTTATGATTAAATAATTGGGAAAACCCACAATCCAATGAAATCCATACAATATAAATGTCAAACGAAATTTAAAATAGAACGATACGCAAGTGGCTCGAGCTCTCATCCTACGTCTAGATCACGTTACTTGCAGTGGACTCCAAATCCGAATCCACTTCATCTTCCTCACTAAGCCATCCGTTTCGGTTTCCTTCAGGTTGTGGCAGTGGTTGTCTCGCAAAACCATCCTCAGGGTTCCTTCCTTCATCTCCTATGTCGTCCACGAATCCATATAAATTGTGAGGCTCTGCCCTCACTACTCCTCCCTCTTCTACGAATTTGGGACACTTTCCCGGGTATTTGGTCACTACTCCGTCTTTATCAGTCACTTTCGTCTCGTGCACATGTACTTCTGTTCCATTTATATTCACCACAGTCAACTTTTCTTCAATCCGATAGGGACACATGCTAGCAGGGATCAGCATCCTTCTGTTGGTCCATCTCAACTTACCAATTCTTCTCTGGCCTGTAGCGAAAACGGTTGTCCAACGATACATGTTGCGTGCTGGAGGTGCCATGCTGAAAATGACACAAATGATACTAAGTACTAGAACTCTATAGAAATCGAAAGACTACTCATAACTCAAAAATTTTAAAAACGCGTGAGATTTCACCGTCTGAACGATTTCAAAGATGATTAACGAATATGGGGAATAAGTACGAATGGAACGACAAAACAAAATCCTAATGTCTACCCAAATCCTCACCGGTCAGAATTTAAGTTTCTATAGGAAAAGTCCTAAATAATTCCTCCAAGGTTGTCCTACGAGCACTTACAGGGAAAACTTAGTGGTCCTACTTACACAGGTCAAGGGTAAGTGTACTACGAATCGCAGCCTATCGCTCTGATACCATAAATTGTAACACCCCAACCCGACAAGGGTAAAGATATCACAACAATGGATCTATATCAGATCAAAACAAAGCATACTAATACAGTAATACAAAAATTCAAGGATTACAAATGAAACATTGAATCTAAATGATTATAATATAAAACTTCCAAAACTAATTCTAAAACATAATGTCTTCAATCCAAACTCTAACCCAGCATAGCTATCCAATCTTCTAAGTCCCAGATACACTCTTCACCCAATCCCAGCTTCCTACTAATACCTGCCGCATGAAAAGAAATGCGGCTGAGCTACGAGAGCTCAGTGAACAGATATAAAGGTAACAAAACAATAATAGGGAAATAGAACGAAAGAAAAATCAAAATGCACGTCATACCGATAACTCAAGGTGTAGGAATGAGATGTTAGGAATAACAAGATATAAGACAAAGGAAAAGAAATAGAACGAGTAATAAGGAATTTCATAAGATAATGAAGAACATAAATCTATCACGAGCCCAGACACAAGCCATATCATATCATTGCAAATGTAACTAAATAGAGTAGCTAGCTCCCAGATATGTGAAAGACGTGTATCGCACACACCATCAGTCACCAAATAAATATAACAATAAACATATAACATATCACATACAAATGACAGATCAAATCTAGAGTGCACCCATACGCCCCACAGATAAATCAATAATCATAATAATAATGGCCATAGCAAATATTAAATAAGGGACGGAACAGGTCATCACTCTCCTGCCCTAGAGTCATGTCAGAGGTGCGTCAATGACATGGACATGAAACCCTCATGCCTAGTGATTGGCTCATAATATTTAAACTGCAGGTCAAAGGTCAACGTATTATCCAATAATCAAAAGTCATTTCCTAAGGGTACATGGCAAAGGTTCATGTCAAACAGTTCAAGATTGTATACCATAGGTTCAAACTTAGAATTTATCAGGTTAAGTTTTATGTCACAGTTAACTTCAAATTAAAGAACTGTATCAAATGGTTCAAAAGTGTGTAGCAAAAGTTTATAATCAAAGTTGTATGCCAACAGTTTATCTAAAGAGGTTTCTATTTAAAAGTCCATTTAAACAATCCTTCAAAAATGGTTTTCATAACAACTGATCTTACAAAATAGTTTTCTTCAAAATGGTCTTCCAAAGCTTTTAATAACTTTCATTAAAGTGATATTACTTATTTTAAAATGGCTTCCCTCAAAACGTTTCATATGTAGTTATACTAACAGTTTCAAAATCAATTAGGTTTAAATAAGGATTTAACAGATTAAGGTTTATATCCAAAATCAATTTAGTTTTATAACCAGTCTATTAGGTTAAGATTCAAACAAGGTTCACAGCTCAGGGTTCAAGACAAGAGATCAAACGCAAGGTTTATGAAAGTTCACAACACAAAAGATCACATGGAAGGTTCACGAATAAGAGATCACATGAAAGGTTTACAAACGAGCAGGGAACATAGCAATGGTATAGGGAATCCTAATAAGGAATTGAATTCTGAAAGAAAAGAACTGAAAAGCCCTTACTGAAAAAGGACGGAATATCTGTACCTTATGACGAATGCAAGAACACAAAGATAAAAGCTGACAAGATGAAATTACTCCTTTCTCGAACCTAAGGAGTAGAAGACAGAAGTCCAAAGGATCTTTAGTTATATTTCCACTATTAGTAAGTTCAGAATATCAAGATTAGGTTAAGTCCTTCTTATGATTATTATAGAAGTAGGGTATGTTTTATCAGATTACAAAAGTTAAATGACAAGTTTACATAGTTTAGGGTTTCAATTGCAATTTCATCTTAGTCAAAGGTTTAATCATGATACTACTTTAAGCTTCTGATTTAATACACATTATACTCAGAATGACATTCTAATCCCTTTAGTTTCACAATTTACAGTTTATACCCCTTAGTTATATAATTTACAAAACCAATCCTTAATTTATATAATTCATGTTTTAACCCCTATAATATTTATCTTTACCAAATAAGCACCTTATATCACAAAGTTACTGAACATATCCTCAAAATTATGTATATTACGGTTCAGGTCCTTCAGATTTCAGAATTTACACCTTTAGTCCTTTAACTTTACAAAACTCATATTTCAAACCCTAATTTAGTAATAATGACATATCAAACCCATAATTACTCAAAATTACCTAAAACACCCTTTATAATATTATTTACTCAAAATAACTTCAAGTTTCTAGAATTTACATTTTTAGTCCCTCTATTTAAATAAATTACAAATCGTACCCTTAATTATCATTTATTCATTTTTACGCGGTATTTACACTTAGGACCCTCAAGTTATATTTTTCCCACATTTGTACTGACCTAAATAATATTATAAAAATAACCTTTAAGTTTAAAAGTTGGCAAAACAAGCCCTTGTCATTTATATCTCAAATCGTATAGCATTTTAAATGTCCAAATCCAACCCTAACTTTACCCAATCATTAACCCATCATGACACAATAGTTAACTGCATTTATTACTCAGATTCAACCCACACAAACCCTAACCCTGACACGATTTAGGGTTTCTTCTTATTTTCTCTTATTTTTCTTATAAATCGATTTAAACATAATTCAAGATCGATCAATCTGATCTTCTAAAAACCAAATGGCTATTTTTCTCAGTTCATATTAATGTCAAAGGACATATAAAAATTATGGTTGCACCTCAAAAAATTCATATAACACGATTTACATATTAAGTGTGTTTTAACCCTTTTAATTTCGTACGCCTAAATAAACATGCATGATTCGTGTTTATTATTTTTCTTAGGTTATATTCGACATGTAGATCACTAGAAAAATATTGGATAATTTTTAAAACGTAAAAATAAGTCGCAAGGAATTTTTACCTCTCGTACGTATAGATCGAACAAAATAAATCACCACGTTCGAATCAAAGCTTAAACACTCCAAGTCCTATTTTTTGTAGCTTGGTAATACTCCAAGGAACACCAATAAATTCTTTGCTCAGGTCCAGAAGTCGCGTGGGAAGGTTGGTCGATTTTAGTTTAGTCGATCTTAGGGTTTCGGCAAAATAGGGTTTTATAAAAATTTATGTTTTGTATTTAGATTATATTAACCGACCTAGGAGGGGGCTTGGGTCCAGATTTTCAGCCCTAAATATTATCTAGGAGGGGGACAAGATCAAAGTTTTATTTGGTGTACAATTCCTTTAATTAGTTTTGTAATTATCTAAATAAAATGATTTTACAAAATATATTTGATTTACTTATTATTTTATTTTCGGATTATAAGTATGTGTACATGTGAATTTATAACTTTTGGACATTCCCAATTAATATAATGTTGTACCAGAAATTTATTCGTTTCATATATGGTTCGTTTTCGAATGTTTGGAATCGTTTCAGAATTTTATAACTTATTTATTTAGGTTTTATTGTTTCAGGGGTAATTTGGTCTTTTGACAAGTTATCTGAATTTCAGGTATTACACCTGGATGCAAAAATAAAGATAAAAAAATCCAAAACATATATAGTTAAAACATATGTTATAAAAAAATCAAAAATTTAAAAACCTGGTAGTGGATTCTGCTTTTGGTGAGATTAGATTTCGAATATGAAGCCATTTATTTTGGTTTATTGACATGCCTTTCAAACAAACTTGGTTGTAGTTCAATTGTATCATCAAAAATATAAAACCGTGTATTCAATACATGATAATTGAAAGAAGAAATTTAGATTGAACAAACCTGAGTCAATTAGAAGCCTACACAGCAGTAGTTGTTGATTTTTCGATTGGCTTATTTTTTTCAGCAAAAAAGAGAACACCCAAAATTGAATGGTAAATAAAACCAATAAAATAATATATAAACAACAGTTAGAAAAACTAAAAACACCATGCATCCATTATAATTTATCATATACAACTATGTTACTTGATTTGTGATGAACATGCATTTGTGTATACTGGAAAATTAGGGTTTTAGGAATTTGGGAGGGATTGAATGAAAAATAAGCACATGATGGTTTTTTAGAGAGGGCGAGGAAAAGGGAAATTCTGACGGTGTGATTTATGATAAGTTTTAATTGATTCCGGATTGTTAGTGCAAAATTGTGGGGGTTTAGGGTTTTAAAGAGACAACAATTTGTTATACTATATAGAATTAGAGTTACAGAATCTCACAAAAAAATGTGGTGATTGAGTGGTTAAGATACCATATGATACATGCATGGTCTTGAGTTCGAATCTCAGTTTTGTTTTTTAGAAAAAAGAACATAAACGAATTAAAAATGCTGCGTGGACACAAACCGATTTTTTGTCCCAAAGAAATGCCAAGTGGCATAGTTTATGATTATGTGGTATTGAGGTGGCATTATCTACGTGTAACGCCTCCTGTTATATATATATATATATATATATATATATATATATATATATATATATATATATTGGTTCATGAAAAAAGTTTATTTTGGTAGAAAAGTGAGAAAAGTGTACAAATCACTCTCCCCTTCCCTTCCTTTTTTCCCTCTCAACTCGAGGGGCTTGTTTGTCACTTATTTTATTTTTCAGGGTCAGTTTTGTAACTTTTTTATCTTTTCCCTACTTACCATATTTCCCCTATTATATACGCCAAAGTCAAATGCTTACCATATTTCCCCTATTATTTACACCAAAGTCAAATGACACAATTTAATAGTCACATACACCATCAATTGGTGGCCAGGAAAGTATACATTTTCTGAAAATTATAAATTAAGTAATAACAAGCTTTGGTTGAAAAAACTGTACAACAGACAGTACGATTTAGTGTTTGACTATCACATAAATCCTATAAAAAATACCAACCATTAGGACTTATTATCCATTACAAAACTGATTATTTTGAGTCAAAAAATTTGAGCAGGAACCTAAAAACTTTCGAAAAAATGTTTATATGTCCTTTAGTAACAATTTTTCATAACTACAATAACCAACAACAATAATTTATCAGTAGCTTTTGACAGCAAAAAATACACTTCGACCACAATAAAGGAGTGTTTGGCTAAAACAATAATTTATCAGTAGCTTTTGACAACAAACGTCCCCTAAGTTTAACCTAAAACTCGACACGTGTGTAACGTCTATACTCGAAACAAAACGTACCGTAAAATTTAGGGAAAATTGCACCAGAACTATAAACAAAATCATAAAATACGTCCTAATACATATTTTTTGATGCACTAATCAAACAAACAAATGCCCTAATTTAACATTAGGCTCTTATTATACTAAGAGATGTTGTAACACATTCTTTTGATGCATTAATTATACAAACAAGTGTTCTTATAACATGATGCTCTTATCGTACTAACAGATGCCGTAATACATTTTTTTGATGCACTAATTATACAAACAATGATGCACTAATTATACAAACAAATGTTGTAACAGGTCTGAGTGATGCCCTGATTATACTAACAGATGCGCTAACGCTTATTTTAGATGCAATAATCAAACAAACAGATACCTTAACTTTAAACATGATGATCTTGTCATACTAACAGATGTCCTAACACAGTTTTTGATGCACTAATGAAACAAACAGATGCCCTACCTTATAAGATGATGCTCTTACCATAGTAAGAGATGCACTAAACAATCACGCTGAATCCTTAATATGTCTGACGATGCACTAATCATACTCATTGATGCCCTAATCATTACTTACTGATGCATTAATCATTACTCTGATGCACTAGTCATACTCATTGATGCACTAATCATACTCACTGATGCTCTAATATGTTCAGCTATGCACCAAACATACAAACATTTAACCTGATGCGGCAACCACTAACACTGATGCCTTAATCATACACATTGATGCTCTAATATGTTCAACGATGCACTAAACATATTTTGATGCACTAATCACACAAACAGATGCCATAACAAGTCAGTTGATGCCCAGATCATACTAACGAATGCTGTAACAACTATTCCTGATGCAATAATCATACAAGCATATGATAATTCATGAAAACTTGATGCCATAATGTATAACACGATGCTTTAATCATACACACTTGTTGCGCTAACGTTTCATGAGATGCCCTAATCACAAACTCTCGATGCCCTTACTTTTTCATTTCATGATCTAATCACACACATTTTATGCCCTAAATTTGTCACTTGATGAACTAACCATACAGTCCCGATACCTTAATTTTTTAAAGTGATGCTCTAATTATTCTAACAGATTCCATAACATTAATTGTTGATGCATTAATCAAACAAAAATGATGAAACATGTCACGCGATGCTCTAATAATACACAATGGATGCATTAATCTATCTCGCGATGCTCTAATAATACACAATGGATGCATTAATCTATCTCGCGATGCTCAAATCTAACAAAAATATGCACTAAATTAAATTTCTTATAATATAATCATCTACACTTGCTTACATAATGTTTATACTGATGCACTTATTCATACAAACAAATTCTATAACATATTATTTACTCAGATGCAATAAAATTAAATTTTATACATACAAATTCATTAAATGTCATTTCATTCCACAGTAACACTAATTAATTTATAATTTTCAAAATGATGCACTAAAATAACATAAAAATTTAAAAGTTTGTAATTAAAAACTTATAGTTTTCGGATATCTCAAGTTTGATTTCGATTTTCTTCTGGTGTTCGACGGATGTGCGATGGCATTGATGGAGTGGTGGAAATGATGACGGAAATGATGACAGTGGAGATGATGACGATGGAGATGATGACGGTGGAGTGGTGGAGATGATGACAGGAATGATGATGGTGGCGATGGAGATGGTGACAAGCGATTGGTGATGTATCAGATTATGTGGTGATGTCACGGTGACGACAACAATGGTAGTGGTGACGGCGTCGACGGTGATGGTCAGTGTTTATATTTGGATCGGTGTGTGTGTTTGAATAAGGCTTGTATGTTTGTATCTCGATTAAAAAAGACCCTTCCTTCTTTTTTTTTAACGATTTTTCATTTTTTTACCTTGAACATTCGATTGTTATCAAATTCTACCCTATAACTTTTTTTCTCACATTTCTATCTAATTATACTTTTCTCTAGAACCGGACCCTATATGTATATATATATATATATATATATATATATATATATATATATATATATATATATATATATATATATAGGGTTATAATGAAAATAGTGTTAAAATAAAAAGGGTAGGAATATATATATATATATATATAATATATATATATATATATATATAAATATATATATAACCGGACCCTATATATATATATAAGGTTATAATGAAAATAGTGTTAAAATAAAAAGGGTAGGAAGCCCTCCCAACCATTGGATCAAATTTGACCAGTTCAAAAAGGGCAGTGGCATGATGGTAAATAATGCAAACTTTAGGGGCAATTGTATAATGTAATTTACACAACTGGTGTAACACCCCCAGAATCGGGTCCAGCGGAAGCATACATGTCGCTGGGGTGCTACTCAATTGGTATCATAACACAAATACAAAGAACGGTTTTTACCTCATTCATTTAGAATAAAATTGTTTAACAAAAGTGTTAAATTTACATTGTTAAAAGTAGTGCGGAAATAGGCCCTTAAAACAATTAAAACGGTCCCCAAATGAATATCAGAGTCTTCTATGACCATGCCATGCCCTGCCAAAAGCCTCCAGTAGCGCGATATTGCTTTATACCTGAAAATACATGCTAAAGTGTCAACACAAGGTTGGTGAGTTCACAGGTTTAGTTTAACTGTAAAGCATTTGAAAATGATTTCCCAGCAAAGGCATTGTAAATCCACCCAATCCCAAGTCCCGCCCATACAAGACTTGCAACCTGTTTGTTTACAACCCTCTGCCAAATAAGATTTGGTTTAGGTGAACAAAAGTAATATGTGGACCATTGATTTAAAATAAATTTAGTTCGATCAGTACGTTCGTTTGCGTGACCAAATCATTTGGTTATGTGACCCGTTCATTCTGTCATGTGACCCGTTCATTTGTCATGCGACCCGTTCATTTGGTCATATTAATCATTCATTCGATTATGTGACCCGTTCATTTGTCATGCGACCCGTTCATTTGGTCATATTACTCGTTCATTCGGTTATGTGACCCGTTCATTTGTCAAGTATGTACATAGTGGTGGAGCCAGTTCATTAGGTTAAGCGTGCATAATCGTTTAAAGTGCTTGGGTCCAAAGGTAAAAAGAATTAAGTGTGATACAAGCGAATATACAATACATTCGAATGAATAACAAATTCATAAGTGTAGCAAATAATTGTTTTGACCAAACAAGTGGCATAATCAAGTAAATCAAGTATACATTTAGATGAAAAAGAGCATGTATTCTCCCCCAAAATGGTTATAAAACAAGTATTACAAGAGTAGAGGCTATGAAACTCACCTGATGCGATAGTGTAACAACCCATAATTTATTTTATGGCAGCGGAAAGATTTTTTGGGTGTTACGGTGAGGATCGAAGTCATAATTACAGAAAACGGCTCGGAAGAGGCGTTTTGAAAGTTATATGTCATTCAAAATAATATTTTTGATACAAAGGTGAAATATTTGATTTGAAAATCCCACAAAAAGGGTGTGGTAATTTGGAGAGAATGACATATTTGATTTTTACACCATGTCGTTTATCAGAGTATAAAATTCCCGCTCCATGTCTTGTCCTGCTCCGTTAATTACCTGAGATAAACATGCTTAAAAGTGTCAACACAATGGTTGGTGAGTTCGTAGAGTTTAATGGGAAAATAATTTATTTCAATAAATTCAAGAGTGTACAGTGATATTTGAAAATACGTACAAGTACGAGTAATTAACCCAGTTTTCAACAATTTCAAAGGTGAAGTAATTTTTGGAAATAAACTACGTAATGGTAAAGAGTAAATTTCAATGATTCAAGAGTGGGGTGATAACTATAATAAATACTAACAGTGGTGAAACAAGTAATGAGTGGTGTTGGGTATAACCACAATTAAAGCATATATGAGATCAGTTAAGTACAAGTATAGGGTCATAATCCTAGCATGTAGTGAATATAATGATATGATGCCTGAATCCTATAAGTGGGGAGTGGTGTAATACTAAATACAGCTGTATCTAAGTCTATATGAAAACATATATATTTATATAATTATATTGCCCTAAGCCTCATGACACGTAAAACGTTAACAGAGTACCGTAAAACGGAGGAGTCCACATCAAAGAATTGATGGGTTTATGGCCCTCGAGTAATAGGTGATTTGCCGATTCCTATTTTTCTCAAATATAGTGCATCACGACTAATACGACTAGCCACAAAGGCATTTCGTCAAAGTATTAGTGGGATAGGTCGTCAGCCTCTAACAGGTTTCGAAGCTGTTCACTATATTCGCGTTCATCGCAGTGATTAATGGCTCATGATAGAGGGACTTTATGGCAATAAAGGTGTTGGGAACACGTTTTGTAATATTTCAAGTATTGATCATTTGTATTAGGTTGCTTAGGCCTTTAGGTTTGTTATTAGGCCTAGCCCGTGTAGAAGGCCCATGGGCTGTGTCGTTTTATCAGTTATTATTGTTAATTATGTATTATGTTAAGTAAGTTGGGCTAGTAGCCCATTCTCTTGTAAAAAACTATAAATACCCCTCCCATCCAAGGGAGAGGGTGGTTGGTTGATGAATTAAGAAGTTTTGTTACTAAGTGTGTGTAATTATCTCCCTTCCATCTCTTTCTCTCTCTAGCTTTCTCTCTCTAGATCTAGTAGGTAATTAGTAGGTAATTAGTTGTAACTTAATTCATAAAAGTATAAAACATCAAGTGGTATCATTCGCCTAGGGGTAATTTAGGTTGTTAGAAGGTTAGATCTAAGAAAAAATTAAGAAATCCGAATTGTTAGACTAGTTACTGTTCATCCGAGTTGTTACTGTTCTTCAGATATATATTCATCGAATTTTTTGTTCACCGAAGTTTCTGGGTTTAATCGAACTTGTACGTTAATCGAACTACTGATTATTCACCGAGTTAGGTGATATAATCGAATTTCTGGGTTTAATCGAACTTCTTGATCGAACATTCGTAACCGAACTTTCGTAACCCGAACTTTCGTCACCGAAATTTCATCACCGAACTTTTGTCACCGAACTTTCGTCAAGAAGATCAAGTTATTACACACATAACAGTGTACAACCCGCTCTTGTAAAGAAAGGACCCTGAGGTACGCTTCAGTGCCTCAATCCTGAAAAAGGAGCGAAAGCTTCTTACTTATGAGCAGAATTAAAACCAGGATGTTTTCTAAAGTTTTTTCAAATATTCTGCTCATAAGGACAAGTACTCCCTTGTTAAGGGGGAGTATTTTAAAAAATCTTTGTTCCAAATATACAAACGTTCTTGACATTCTTCCACAAACACCTCAAAAAGAGCATATTTTAATCAAAAGTTTTTCAAAAACAACATTATTATGCTATTTTTGAGGGGGAGAATGAAAAAGTGATTAAAATATGGTATCTCATTGCTGGAATCTCATGAGTGTAAGACTCAAGAATTGACCCTCGAATTGACGATTATAACAGTCAGTAGTCGAAAAGGTATATCCGGGACGGGTAATAATTTCAAGCCAGTTCATCTGGTGATGTAAGCGTGTCTCGCGAAGGATATATCTGAGTAGAATGTACCAATTTTGAGCGACGATCTTTGAATATGACCGGGACGGGTAATAATTTCAAGCCAGTCCAACTGGTGATGTAAGCGTGTCTCGCGAAGGTCATGTTCATTGAAAGTCAATCAATTCAAAAAGTGCCAACTCCTCCCGACATGTGCAAATTTCAAAGTGATTTACATATGAGCACATGTTAAGGGGGAGTTCTTCTAAAAATAACAAAACTCTCAAAGTGTTAACAAAACGTGTTTTATAATCATAAACACTTTGAGAGATTTTTCAAAAGGTTTGGTATTGGCATCAATAGGATAGTCATGGTGTTATAAGGTGACTAAGGTTAGGAAATAACCGTCCTATGATCCGCCAGAGCCGGAGGGATCTACCCAAGGACAACACCAATAGTTTAGAACTAGAAAGTCCTAGGTATGATTAAAAAAGGAGAAAATGAATGAACGGAGAAAGAAGGGGTTGAAGAATTAAAAAGAAAAGCAAAGAAAAGGGTGAAAAGAAATAGCCCTCCATTTGTTCAACCTTAGGGCAGACACCGGGTTCAATACATAATCTACTGGTTGATCAAGAATCACCGGTATTGAAGATCAAAGTCGTCATGGACCCAGTGACGCACTGCACTAAACCTTCTTAGCTACTCAAGTGTCTCTTAAAAGACATTTGTTTCATTCACACGGAGAACCCTTCATAATCTATCGACCTCTCATTCCGAGAGTGTTGATATTGAAAAGGAGGCAATCTGCTCCACGCCTCCGACGACCAAACAAATGTGCACTAATTGAGTCTAGAGCCATGAGATTCATAAAAAGATCTCTTAGGTACACTTAGTATTTGATGAACTCAAATAAGTACATTTTATTTCTATCATTTATCCTATTAATTTGACTTGTTTTATTATATTATGTATGAGGATTGATACTTAATCGTTTACTTTTGTAATTCTCAGGTAAAAACAAGCATTTGGTGAAACTTAGCGATTTTGGACTAATTATGGAGCAAAACATGCAAGAAGTTAAGAGTCTACTGAAATGAAGAAGATCAAGACTAATCTGCTCCAGATGCGCCGCATCTCACTCATTACATACGGCGCATCTCTATCAAGATATCACCAGATACGATCCAAGATACAAGAGGACATGCGCCGCATCTAATCATGGAGTTACGCCGCATCTTCTGGCGGTGTACGAATATTCCTGAATATTATAATCTTGGACCCCACGCGAAGTTAAGTCAATGCGCCGCATCTACTTACTAGATGCGCCGCATCTTCCCTCAGACAGAAACTATAAATACCCCAAGGCCAGACGAATTTCGAGAGCAATATATTAGATTCGAAGACCGAAGCAGCAGAACCCTAGGACGAATTCAGTCAAGGAGGCAGCACAAGACACACCAAACGAAGATACAAGAGGTGTAAGAAGGTGCTGCATGTGTTTAATTCATTAAGTAGTTTTGTTTTATTGTGTTAGCAAACTTTAATTCATCAGGATTGGTGGCTTGTGTAATGTGACAACGAAAGATTGCACTCCCTTTAATACTTGCTTTCCCATCAATTAAAGTTTATATGTTGATGTCTTTGGTTACTACTTATTAGTGCATTGATAACCTCTGTGTTTATTAGTGGCTTGCGGGCATTTGACTGCGGAAAATAATGTGGCTCCCACGGTTATTACTAAATTGATCACTTAGGAATAACTTTTAGACATAAGTAATCATTAAGGGTTTACTCGCCGATAAGAATAGGACTAACGGGAAAGGGTTAACTACATACACTTCATATAAAGCTATTAATAAAACAAGTGACAATCTACATAATCATAAGGACAGCCCTCTTATTGTCTCGAGTATTTATCTGTGTACGTGTGTGCTACTTGCTGATTCGTGCCTATTGGTTTATTTTATTATTTAATTGCAAACAAATCGTGCCAGTCTCTCAGGCTGAAACCCCCTTGCGTTAGGATATTAAAATACTGATTAGAATAACTAGATAATACGTTCCACTCTTAGTGATCGACACTCTACTTACCATTATATTCATAATGACCGGGTACACTGCTCGTTAAGTGTGTGTGTTATTGATAAGTCGGCTAAATATAAATTTAAAACTTGAGTAGGCATTAATACTGCTAAACCGCAACGACACATCACGCGCATCAAGTTTTTGGCGCCGTTGCCGGGGAGTGAATTTATCTATTTGCTAGTTTTATTGGTATTTTTCTGTTTTTAGTTTATTTTTGTGTGTTTGGTTTATTTGTTTTATCGTTTGTTTGTTGTTTGTGTGTCTGTCTCAGAAGGGAGATACGGCGTATTCTTGTCTGTGAATACGGCGCATCTATCTGTTTCAATACGGCGTATTCTTGTCTGTGAATACGGCGTATTGACGCTCTGTGGGCAAAATTTTTTTTTAGTTTGTGTGATTTTTAATTTTAAAATTTTCTAAAAAAAAAAAAAAAAAAAAAAAAAAAAAAAAAGATTGCAGGAAGCTAATACGGCGTATCCATTGTCTGTTGGATACGGCGTATTAACTTGTGTCGTATACGGCGTATCCATTGTCTGTTGGATACGGCGCATCGATCTTCTGTGACCCCAAAAATATTTTTCTCTTTTATTTTTTTTTTGTGTTTATTTAATTTTCATTACTTTAGGTTTTATTTTTTTTTTGTTTGTACTGCTGTTCTTGGTTGTTTGTCTTTCAGGTAATAATGAAGATGGACGATCCGGACATCACTATCACCCGCACTTGATTTCAAGTGGGGGGAAAACACCCTATTACACAGTAAATAAGGGTGGAGTCAGGCTCGTGACTTGAACAAAAACAAGCGCTTCGTGGGAGGCAACCCATGCTTATCTTTTAATTTATGTCAATTTAATTTTCTGTCGAGTCTGTCCCAGGCCTTCGATGCGGCGTATCCAACCCCTATGGATACAGCGTATCGAATCATCTGGAATACTTTAGTCCGAACTGTTTTGCTGACATCAATGCGGCGTATCTATCTTTTTAGATACGGCGTATCGACCTGCCAGAATTGAATACAGTTCTTTGTTTTTCTTTTGTTTATCGTTTTCTAACCGATGATTAATGAGATGTTTCTCGAGATTTGTTTTTCCTGTGGTCTCTATATTTTTACAGGTCCGGAATATTGAAGATGTTGATGGACTCCCGCATTTTATACGCTCGCACACTTACATTGGAAGATCATACCGAGCAAATCTCAGGGGAGTTCCCCGTTCTAATTCTTTCTATCTCTTGTTTTTAATTTCAAATACAAACAACGAGGACGTTGTTTAACTTAAGTGGGGGGATGGAGAATTAGAACGTTTACTTGTCCTAAATTTTCAAAAATATGCTTTAATCTATGCTTAATTATCTAAATTTAATTTTTTTAGCATGTTTTTGTTTAATCTAAGTTGCATAGCTGCACACATAACCTTATTTTCAAAAATTGTGAACTTATCAAAATTCACAAATCTATGAGTGTGCCGGTGACTTGTAAACTTTAGAACTTGGCTTGTATACTATTCGAGACCACCATAAGGAGTATTATTGATATAATTGGAATGACTTGTCTAAATTGGTAAATTTCTAGGATTACACCCAAATAGCCTTTATATGTTATGTGTTATTAGCTAACTACACTGGTTAGTTAACCCCCGTATAAACCCTTTTGTTACTCTCATTTTCAGAGTAAGATACCCCTAGAAAAACACTCAGAGCCATTCCTTTCGTTTCTTACACCTTTGTTAAAATGTTTCGTTACACCCTTACACCTTAGCCTACCCTATAGATTAAAATCCGTGGTTGGTTAATTGCTTTAGGCAAAGTGTGTTTCCTTACATTACCTTTGTTCGCGTGCGTAATTCATTATCTATGGTTAGGTCGGGAAATTGCACAATGCAATTGGAGTGAAAGTAAATATTGTATATCTTTGAGTTTATTTTTCGTGTGTTTACTACTTTCACTATTACCGTTATTTCTGAAGTTATGAAAAATATGGAAAAATTATCCAGAATTACCATTATAGTGATGTGGTGAAATTTTACACATCTTTGTTTATGTATGAAAAAAAAAAAAAAAAAAAAAAAAAAAAAAAAAATCGAAAAAATAAGAAAAGAAAAAGAAAAAGAGTTGGATGTTTGTTTTAACCAACTTATGTAAAGTTTTGTATTAAGTGGTCGATATCACCACTATTTGTTGTACTATATCTATGGATTGAATGGGAATTGGCAGTTATGGGAACGCCAATTAAGGTTTATTCTTTGATTAAGATTTTGTTGAGTATAATTCGTGTCTACCTAAAGCGTGTGTTTCAAGTGTTAAAGCGTGAGTTATTCGATGATATGAGTCTTATTCATGGGATGGTTGGGATAGTGATTAACCACACTTAGGATTTTAATTTATTTGCTTTGTTTATTTTTCATTTTACACCAATTTATATCCCAAATATTATCCATACCCTTTATTATTCTTTATCCAACCAAACCTTTGATTTATTGAGATTAGGGATTTGAGCAATCTTAAGTATCGTAGTCGTGGATTCGGCTATGTATTTATGATTTTGTCGCCCTTTTTGATATATTATTATTGGTGAAGTTTGGACCTATCTTTAGCCTATTCGAGTTAAGGATTTGAGCAATTGCAAGTATCGTGTTCGTGGATTCGATCATGTATTTGTGATTTTGTCGCCTTTTCTGGAATTTGAGATCGATAGTGAAAGAAAATAATTAACCCTTAAGCCTAAAAACCCTTTTTACCGCTTTAGACTTGTTATTCCTTAGCTTTAGTGGAGGAGATGTGTATACTTGCCAAGCTTATGATAGAATATTCGTCACGACTGGACAGTTAAACGATTAGATTTGCTTTTATCAACTTATTTTACTTTACTTCTAATTCGTTAAGTGTTTAGTTGTGTGATTATGAAATAAACGAATACATGCTTAAATATAAAAATAAATCCTAACATCTTTTAGGATACATTTTCATAAGAGAAATTCTAAGGTTTACTTGGGGACAAGTAAAGTTCAAGTGGGGGGATATTTGATGAACTCAAATAAGTACATTTTATTACTATCATTTATCCTATTAATTTGACTTGTTTTATTATATTATGTATGAGGATTGATACTTAATCGTTTACTTTTGTAATTCTCAGGTAAAAACAAGCATTTGGTGAAACTTAGCGATTTTGGACTAATTATGGAGCAAAACATGCAAGAAGTTAAGAGTCTACTGAAATGAAGAAGATCAAGACTAATCTGCTCCAGATGCGCCGCATCTCACTCATTACATACGGCGCATCTCTATCAAGATATCACCAGATACGATCCAAGATACAAGAGGACATGCGCCGCATCTAATCATGGAGTTACGCCGCATCTTCTGGCGGTGTACGAATATTCCTGAATATTATAATCTTGGACCCCACGCGAAGTTAAGTCAATGCGCCGCATCTACTTACTAGATGTGCCGCATCTTCCCTCAGACAGAAACTATAAATACCCCAAGGCCAGACGAATTTCGAGAGCAATATATTAGATTCGAAGACCGAAGCAGCAGAACCCTAGGACGAATTCAGTCAAGGAGGCAGCACAAGACACACCAAACGAAGATACAAGAGGTGTAAGAAGGTGCTGCATGTGTTTAATTCATTAAGTAGTTTTGTTTTATTGTGTTAGCAAACTTTAATTCATCAGGATTGGTGGCTTGTGTAATGTGACAACGAAAGATTGCACTCCCTTTAATACTTGCTTTTCCATCAATTAAAGTTTATATGTTGATGTCTTTGGTTACTACTTATTAGTGCATTGATAACCTCTGTGTTTATTAGTGGCTTGCGGGCATTTGACTGCGGAAAATAATGTGGCTCCCACGGTTATTACTAAATTGATCACTTAGGAATAACTTTTAGACATAAGTAATCATTAAGGGTTTACTCGCCGATAAGAATAGGACCAACGAGAAAGGGTTAACTACATACACTTCATATAAAGCTATCAATAAAACAAGTGACAATCTACTTAATCATAAGGACAGCCCTCTTATTGTCTCGAGTATTTATCTGTGTACGTGTGTGCTACTTGCTGATTCGTGCCTATTGGTTTATTTTATTATTTAATTGCAAACAAATCGTGCCAGTCTCTCAGGCTGAAACCCCCTTGCGTTAGGATATTAAAATACTGATTAGAATAACGAGATAATACGTTCCACTCTTAGTGATCGACACTCTACTTACCATTATATTCATACTGACCGGGTACACTGCTCGTTAAGTGTGTGTGTTATTGATAAGTCGGCTAAATATAAATTTAAAACTTGAGTAGGCATTAAAACTGCTAAACCGCAACGACACATCACGCGCATCAGTATTACTCTGCTGTTCTACATCATAGGCAGCAGATGTAAAATTAAGAAAGTGTCCTTCGCAGATCTTAGCAATCTGCCGAGAACATTCATGAGAAAAGTCACAATTGTGATTATCAATGATTGAATGGAAATCCTGCCAGAGCAACATCAAACAACTCTGACAGCAGGTCACTTCGGTAACTCCTTGTGGGTTACGCTTAGTGTTTTATCCCAAACGGTCTACAGTCGTGGGGTGATCTCCAGCGACTCACTGAATCGTGGGTGCACTTTGGTGTGTCCGTGTAAGCCCTCTCGGGGGTATCCGATTCAGAACGGCCTGGGCAAAGATTAGAGAAAGTCTTCACACTATGCTATTGATGATCTCAAAGTTTGAGCCTGTAAGTACCGGTTGGTTCGTGCTGCTGCTGAGGAGCTTGGAGACCTGGAATTCAACCATCACCAAGACTCCATCATGTTCATGTCCTGAAGATTAGTTCTCACCAAGACTCAGAATCATCAAAAGTTCAGAATATGTTTAAGAAAAGTCTAAGTTCAAGCGCTACAACCTTTCATATGTTAAAGATTGAAGAAGTGAGAACAAGTTGAAGAACGAAAGTCACAAGTCCTATGAACATGATGGAGAGGACACGAAGACACCAGAATCAAAAAGATCGTTGGAATACGGCAGACCACACCCATATCATATCACATCACTATCAAGAACAAAGAACAAAGATTATGAAGACGTCAAAGCCAAAGAAGCAAAGACGACGTCACGCAACCTTGATGGCCAATACTTAGGGGGAGATTGTTGGGAACACGTTTTGTAATATTTCAAGTATTGATCATTTGTATTAGGTTGCTTAGGCCTTTAGGTTTGTTATTAGGCCCAGCCCGTGTAGAAGGCCCATGGGCTGTGTCGTTTTATCAGTTATTATTGTTAATTATGTATTATGTTAAGTAAGTTGGGCTAGTAGCCCATTCTCTTGTAAAAAACTATAAATACCCCTCCCATCCAAGGGAGAGGGTGGTTGGTTGATGAATTAAGAAGTTTTGTTACTAAGTGTGTGTGTAATTATCTCCCTTCCATCTCTTTATCTCTCTAGCTTTCTCTCTCTAGATCTAGTAGGTAATTAGTAGGTAATTAGTGGTAGCTTAATTCATAAAAGTATAAAACATCAAAAGGTGTGCTTAGGCAATATGGGCTTAATGGGGTACATAAAATATGCGTACTTTAATTCTGGGCAAATATTCCATTGAAATGTGGAAATGTCATATAAAAGTGAAATGTACATTCATGGTGTTAAGTGTGAATGTGTATAATGAAATTCAGTATCATGTTGCAACAAGCAGTTTGAAAATATTATCTTTCAAGTTTAGTGTTTAAGCTAAGCAAGCAATTTGCAAGTATAACGAGCATATATCCCTTCCAAAGGGTGATTCAAAACATGTAAAACAGAGTTGATGATTCTGAGTAAATCATGAGAGTTTTCAGAGTATAAAAGTAAACTTAAAACAGTTGAGCATGTATCTCCCCCAAAAGTATAAAATTTTTAAACAATTAAAAGTGGGGCTACGACTCACCTTGAGTGTATCTGACAAGGTGGAATTATGAAGTCGAGTAGGATTATGGGAACGATTACAAAATCTTCTTCAACACGAGACCTGGATATAAGGGAAGTCTAAGTATTTGACTTACTATGAATAACGAGTGTGAAAACGAGAAATCGTATAACGATTTGATCGGTGATGTGAGTGTGATATGCTTAAAATGCCTCAAGTTTAAAAAAATAATATTATTCATAATATTATCTTGTTTTTATGTCTTTGAAATTAATAATATTGTTTCCTCAAAAGTGGTGAAACGATACGTATAGTTAAATCGTCTGAAAACTCCTTATATATATAAATATAACGAACGTTAAGTATTAAATGGATGAAATATACATAATGCAGGTGACGTGATGGGAATTCGTAAAATAGAAAATGAAATAAGAATGTCAAGTAAAATCAGTGGGTCCTTTTTCTTTTCCAGTTTTTACACTTTTTACCCTAACTGTGTTTGCGTTACATCGTTAGTCCTTCGTTAATTCCAATGTCCATAAATAGTCCATAACTTGTCCAAAAATACAAATAAGGCTTGGAATTCAATAATATGTCAAATTATACCCTATATGTTCTGTTTTCATAGCCTGAGTCCATATATTTCTCGGATTGGCGATTTTAGTCCTTCTAAGCAAATTGCGTTACATTTTTAGTCCAAGAGTGTCAAAAAGGTGAGGAAAATTATAGCGAATTTTTCTAAGGCTTATTTAAGTCAAATGTAACTTATTTTAACTGCTTATTAGGCTGTTAGCTTATTTTTACTCTTAATGGGCTTTTAACGAGCCAAATACTTAGCCCATTTACGTTTATTAATCCGTGGGTCTTTGGCGGGGGGGGGGGGGGGGGTTTGACATATCAAAAAGGTCTATTTTTCCATCTTATGCTTATACTAAAAATGCCATGAAGCCAGCTTATTGATAGCTTATTAAAACAGATGATTGGGCTTAAAGTCCAACTCGTTATTTTAAAGAGTTTTCAAAAACGGTTTTCGCAATATACTTTGGCAAGTTTTAAGGGTCAAAGCGTGGTTATCTTATCAAGTTGTCTAAATGAAAAATGTAGTTTGCTAGGTCGTTTAATGGTTCATGTGAAGAAAGTACAAGGTCGTGTGACGAATTTGTGAGTTATACGTTTGTTTTCTATGCAACATGGAGCGTTTCAATATTAAACACTTAGACATATTTTTGGTGTGTTTCATATATGTTGTACGTGTAACATTAACGTATTGGTAGGTTGAAATAACGCGTTTCGTGGCATGTGAAGTTGAGAAAAGGGTGAAAGGTGGTCGTTAAGGTTTCACATGAACGTATTCAACTTTTACATGGTTCCAACCATTTTAATGTGTACGTAACATATAGATATATATGCGTTCGAGTAGAAAAAATAAAGATATGCAATGCGTGTGATATTAACGCGAAGTAAAGTGATCTTAAGTCATTCTCAGTGATACTTGATCACCATATGCAACCTATTTAACCATATCAAACATGACAATGACATGATATAAAGAATGATACGTTCGAATAAAAACGTGAGCTATGCATGATGAGGTTTCTAACTTAAGGAACTTAGATAAGAAGGGATCTAGACACTTACTACACCTTTCAAAGGTGGTGAAGAATCTGTGGAAGTGGAATGGAGCACAAGGACGAAGGTATTTTTCTTGCTAGGTTTGAAATACGTTTTCACGTATTGATTTTTTTATCCGGTTGCTTCCTAAGGAGAGACAAGTATGTTCTGAGCATTTAAGGTTCTTAGTGAGAGTGAAGTACGTGAAAAGTGAGTGGGGTAGGTTGGCTAGAGAAGGGTATGATATAGAGTTAGGATCACACACGATTCTTGACTATTTGACTTCAAACTCAATCATACGCGATCACTGTGGATTAGCAGGACTTTAGGGTACTTCTTTCCATCATTCTACTGCCCTACAAATCTTAGAAAAGATATGAAGGCTTGGTAAAGTCCTATTTTGGTTGGTGTTAAATATATATGCACGTTTTCTTTTATTGAGTTCAAAAATGAAGCCAACGAGCCACATTATTCTTCCTGCTATCCTAACCTCTTTCTAATCGTTAAATATTGTCAAAAATATCATATGTGGAAAGTAGGAAACAATCGGGTTTAATATGGTTGAGTTTTGGAGGTTTTCGTCTATACGCATTGGTAGTTTTGGGACAAACAAAATAGCTTTGGATACTATAGTAATACTTCATGTTTAAGTCTGAAATCTTGCACGTTCAATGTCTAGTGGGTGGTGGTTGAGGTGAGGTAAAAACATCCCTAGGTCGCGTTTGAGGATTCGAAGTACTCGAATTGTTTTTAAGGTGGTTTGACATCGGGTATGAATTAAAAGAAGGAAAAGAGAAAAATGCTATGGGCTTGTGGTGATGGGCTGTGGGTGTTTTGATGGGCTAAGATAATAAGCAGTCTGTTTGGTTTGTAGCTTGGTATAATTAGTGAAAAAGATTAGAGATAACTAAATGTGATTAAGGGAAATTAAATATGTTTAGTGCTTGGACTTTTATTAGTACTTATCATGATTGTTGAGATTCAAGTTTAGTGAAAATGGTGTTTTTGTAAATCATTGTGTCTCGAAGTAGTGTCGTGAACTAGTGTTGTTATTTGGTGAATTTCGTAACAATGTTTTTGAGTTAAAATGTATAATAAAGAAAAAGTTTAAATTTTTCCGTAAAAATGGGGATTTAAATTAGTGACGTCAATTAATATATTTTCAAACGTTGTCAATTAAAGTAATTTTTTCGGTTCGTTACAGTATCCACCCCTCAATTTTGAACTTCGTCCCGAAGTTCAAGTTTAAAGTGTTTCTAGGGTAAGGGGTCATGGAAAAAGGGTTGTCGAGAGGTCTCTGTCCGAAAATTAAGGATACGTAACTCTGCTAGATTATTCGTACTAGACAAGATATGTCTAAATATTTGGTCTACTAGTGCATCTAAGGGCTGTGTATAGTGAAATTATCGGTTATGAATAGTGAAGAATCTCCGGCTAGTGAACAGTGTTTCAACAGTCGGTAATAGTGGATTTAACGGTCGTAAACAGTAAAATAACGACTAGTTTTTCCTTATATATATATCCCCTTTTACTTCCACTCCTCCACCACCATATTTCTCTCATTTCAACTTTCCCAAAATACCGCACCTTGTCACTCTTCTCGCAATCGTGTACATCGTCATCTCCGCTATCTGCTTGGCTTATTTTCCCGATGAAGATTCCGAGTTTTTGGTCATAGTTTTAGTGTTTGTCGTTCTCCTCACGGTCTTAGCCATAGCCGTGGACAAATGGTGGGGGTAATGGTCTCGAGCTAGAGTTGTTTAGAATTTAGTCCTTGTTGTGTTTCGATGTCATTTCTAATAAATGTGGAATAAAATTTGTTCGTCTTTATGTTTAATAACTAGTCTTGTTATTGTTTTTAATGGTTCATTTATATTTATCTTACAGAATAATGAGGTGATTCATCCTGTGGTGGCTCTCGCTATCATGGTGTTGGTGGGGGTCTTGGTCGTTATGGCGGGTCAACCTATCGAAGACTCTATGCCATTTATCGTAATTATTGTAACATTAGTACTTCCGATGTTAATTATTTTTCTATGTATTAATTTCTATGGTTTCTAATAAAATCCTCGTTATTAGTGCTGTATATTCGTGTGAATTCTTAGGGTTCTAATGTTTATACCTTGTTGGTTTCTTATCATAAGGGTGATGGGTAATAAACGTAGGTATTTATTGTGGTTGGCTAAAGGTGACGTTTATGAACAGCCTAGTTTAATTCGAGATTTTACTTTTGAATGAAAATTGTTATTAGAAATTCTGAAAGAATAACTGTTCCATTTATGACATAATTCTTCCTAAATTAGACATAGTTGATCAGGCTATGTATAATTGAGGACCAAATGATGTGATGTTTGGCTCAGTCATAGTGGTAATTATTCTTTTCAAAAAGTTTTAGATGGTGTTCAACGTGTTGTTTTTGTAAAATGACAACGTAATTACCTTTTTAAAAGTAAGTAGAAAATTTTCTGTTCATGCCATGGTAATGGACCAGGAATTTCTAGGGCGAATATAGGATATCCTTGGTATAAACTTAGGTTTTGGGTGAGGATTTCTTACAAGGTGGTAATAATTTTTCGTTTGGTCAGAAATGGTGTTAAATTAAATTTCTATAGTGATATCAGGGTTTTGTTACATAACAACCATGAATAGGGAGAATAGAGTAGGAATTGAAATATGGTTAGATTATGTTTATTTTTGAAAATATTACAAGATAGAGTTTTCATACGGTAGAAAGATAGTTGTTACACTTAGGTTACATCCATCGTACCTAAGGTAAAGTACAAGAAGGAAATACAACTTAAAGAGTTTTTGAACTTATGGTTTATTTATCTCCAACAGGAATTTCTCTTTTGTTTAAACATTGGTGTCATCCCTTGACGTTGTTAAGGTTCTAAAGAGTTTTCATTCTCTTCCGCTAGTCTTTTTGTCCTAAGTGATATTCTGGGTTGGGCATTGATTCTTGTAGTGTCCCGTTTAACTTCTTGGTCTAGAAATCCTTGGGTAATGGTGATGGTAGGTTCAATTACTCTTACTGTACCTTTAAGGTGCGTTGGTCTACAACCCGTGAAACTTTCATGGGTATGCTTATAAGACTTAGCCGTCTTCTTTTCTTCTCTTGCTATTTTGTTGCTATTCGGACAAGCTACTGTAGTTATCTCGAGTACCACAGCAACGATATTGGTTACTAACTTCTGGATAGCTTCAGGAGTTATAGTTGTGGTTGGTGCTAGTGGAGTATTTGTAATGCTCATGCTGGCCATATTCTATCAATATCCTAAGAAACACGGATTTAAATCCACCTAATGGCCATGTCAGAATAATTCAAGTAACAAGGTATTGGTATACTAGTGCTAACAATGGGGTCATAATACGAAATCAAAACCAACTGAGGATCATAAAATTATGATGTGCCTGAGTAGTATCGTAGATAAATAATCAACTCTTGGTATGGGATTGCTAAGGAACAAACTGATTCATCTACAAAAGTTGAAGTTCAACAACTTTTTCTTCTTTCATCAAGTTTTCTCCCGGAAATTTGTCTTAGAAATTCTATGGTTTATAGCTCAGTTGTGGTATGTTTGAGGTATCATAACAATTATAGATAATATCACGATAGGTCTGGACATAATCACTGTAAACATCATGATATTAATAACTTGATCGATTGCTTTTACAAAATCAATGTTACAAGGTCTTTTATTAATGCTCAATGAGGTAAGTTAAGGTGTCTCTGTCAACGACGTTCAGGAGTGTATCGATTTGTTCCTCATGATGCTCCAGTTGCGTCATGATGGTGGGAGGAGTAGGTGTGTGGGCAACTGTTGTCTTGAAGCTCTCTCCAGTCTTGAGGACTCGGGCTGGAGGAGTGAAAGCAGGTGGAACTAGTAATGGTGAGGGAGACCTGAGAGGGTAAATTCTCTCTAGGAGTCGTCTCCCGTATGATGAGGTGTAAATGGGTAAGTCTGGGTGAGTAGTCTTAACGAGTAGTTGGGTCCAACCGACGGTGGAGGGGATGATGATAGTAGTGGTAGTAAGGTATGGTGATGTTATCCTGATCATGTCTAGGGGTGAAGTAGGGGAGTAAGTTGGAAATGGTGGTATAATTGGTACTAAGTGTAGGTGTATCTTCTTAATAGGTCCATTAAGGTGGCTCCGAAATGGTGTCATAAAAGGTTCGGGCTCATAAGGTGCTAAAATTCTGACTTTTCTGCGTCGGGCTACTGGAGCAGGTGGGAGTGGTGGTGTAGGTAATGGAGAATTTGGCTCAACATCTTTCCAAATCGTTTCTTGGTGTGAATTCTGTCCAACCTCGAATGTTGTCGGACAACCAATCAACTCTTCATCTGAATAAGATTTCAGCAGTTTTCCTAAGTTTCTGACGTGGAGGCGAGTGAGTAGGTGATGATGAGAGTGGTATTTGAGTAAGTTTCGTATCAGGTCGGGGTTGGGACATTAATACATAAGGATCTTCAGTATTCGGAGCAATTTGATAGGTAGGTGATGTACAAGTAATACGAAGGGCAGTTTTGGTAATGTCAATTGGTTTGGAAGACATGGTACTGTAGCAATCGAAAATAGTAATTATAAGTATTTATACGTTATAGGTGTAAAAGTAGACGTGTAATAGTAAAGAGTGTAAGAGTAATATTAAGCATGTAAGGGTTAGTGTAAAATAATCTTAACAAGTAATGTATTGAGCACGGCAGTCTGTAGACACGGAGGGCATAAAATGGTATGGTGTAAAATCATTCATTTTGAAAGTGTAGTTATAGTTTAATGTTTGAAAACATTTGGTTCTCTATAACCATAGGCTCTGATGCCAATCTTTAACACCACCTAATTTATTTTATGGCAGCGGAAAGATTTTTAGGGTGTTACGGTGAGGATCGAAGTCATAATTACATAAAACGGCTCGCAAGAGGCGTTTTGAAAGTTATATGTCATTCAAAATAATATTTTTGATACAAAGATGAAATATTTGATTTGAAAATCCCAAAAAAAGGGTGTGGTAATTTGGAGAGAATGACATATTTGATTTTTACACCATGTAGTTTATTAGAGTATAAAATGCCCGCTCCGTGTCTTATCCTGCTCCGTTAATTACCTGAGATAAACATGCTTAAAAGTGTCAACACAATGGTTGGTGAGTTCGTAGAGTTTAATGGGAAAATAATTTATTTCAATAAATTCAAGAGTGTACAGTGATATTTGAAAATACGTACAAGTACGAGTAATTAACCCAGTTTTCAACAATTTCAAAGGTGAAGTAATTTTTGGAAATAAACTACGTAATGGCAAAGAGTGAATTTCAATGATTCAAGAGTGGGCGATAACTATAATAAATACTAACAGTTGTGAAACAAGTAATGAGTGGTGTTGGGTATAACCACAATTAAAGCATATATGAGATCAGTTAAGTACAAGTATAGGGTCATAATCCTAGCATGTAGTGAATACAATGATATGATTCCTGAATCCTATAAGTGGGGAGTGGTGTAATACTAAATACAGCTATATCAAAATATATATGAAAACAAATATATTTATATAATTATATTGCCCTAAGCGTCATGACACGCAAAACATTAACAGAGTACCTTAAAATGGAGGAGTCCACATCAAAGAATTGATGGGTTTATGGCCCTCGAGTAATAGGTGATTTGCCGATTCCTATTTTTCTCAAATATAGTGCATCACGACTAATACGACTAGCCACAAAGGCATTCCGTCAAAGTATTAGTGGGATAGGTCGTCAGCCTCTATAAGGTTTCGAAGCTGTTCACTATATTCGCGTTAACCGCAGTGATTAATGGCTCATGATAGAGGGACTTTATGGCAATAAAGGTGTGCTTAGGTAATATGGGCTTAATGGGTACATAAAATATGCGTACTTTAATTCTGGGCAAATATTTCCATTGAAATGTGGAAATGTCATATAAAAGTGAAACGTACATTCATGGTGTTACATGTGAATGTGTATAATGAAATTCGGTATCATGTTACAACAAGCAGTTTGAAAATATTATCTTTCAAGTTCAGTGTTTAAGCTAAGCAAGCAATTTGCAAGTATAACGAGCATATATCCCTTCCAAAGGGTGATTCAAAACATGTAAAACAGAGTTGATGATTCTGAGTAAATCATGAGAGTTTTCAGAGTATAAAAGTAAACTTAAAACAGTTGAGCATGTATCTCCCCCAAAAGTATAAAATTTTTAAACAATTAAAAGTGGGGCTACGACTCACCTTGAGTGTATCTGACACGGTGGAATTATGAAGTCAAGTAGGATTATGGGAACGATTACAGAATCTTCTTCAACACGAGACCTGGATATAAGGGAAGTCTAAGTATTTGACTTACTATGAATAACGAGTGTGAAAACGAGAAATCGTATAACGATTTGATCGGTGATGTGAGTGTGATATGCTTAAAATGCCTCAAGTTTAAAAAAATAATATTATTCATAGTATTATCTTGTTTTTATGTCTTTGAAATTAATAATATTGTTTCCTCAAAAGTGGTGAAACGATACGTATAGTTAAATCGTCTGAAAACTCCTTATATATATAAATATAACGAACGTTAAGTATTAAATGGATGAAATATACATAATGCACGTGACGTGAAGGGAATTCATAAAATAGAAAATGAAATAAGAATGTCAAGTAAAATCAGTGGGTCCTTGTCCTTTTCCAGTTTTTACCCTTTTTACCCTAACTGTGTTTTCGTTACATCGTTAGTCCTTCGTTAAGTCCAATGTCCATACATAGTCCATAACTTGTCCAAAAATACAAATAAGGCATGGAATACAATAATATGTCAAATTATACCCTATATGTTCTATTTTCACAGCCTCAGTCCATATATTTCTCAGATTGGCAGTTTTAGTCCTTCAAAGCAAATTGCGTTACATTTTTAGTCCAAGAGTGTCAAAAAGGTGAGGAAAATTATAGCGAATTTTTCTAAGGCTTATTAAAGTCAAATGTAACTTATTTTAACTGCTTATTAGGCTGTTAGCTTATTTTTACTCTTAATGGGTATTTAACGAGCCAAATACTTAGCCCATTTACGTTTATTAATCCGTGGGTCTTTGGCGGGGGGGGGGGGGGGGTTTGACATATCAAAAAGGTCTATTTTTCCATCTTATGCTTATACTAAAAATGCCATTAAGCCAGCTTATTGATAGCTTATTAAAACAGATGATTGGGCTTAAAGTCCAACTCGTTATTTTAAAGAGTTTTCAAAAACGGTTTTCGCAATATACTTTGGCAAGTTTTAAGGGTCAAAGCGTGGTTATCTTATCAAGTTATCTAAATGAAAAATGTAGTTTGCTAGGTCGTTTAATGGGTCGTGTGAAGAAAGTACGAGGTCGTGTGACGAATTTGTGAGTTATACGTTTGTTTTCTAAGCAACATGGAGCGTTTCAATATTAAACACTTAGACATATTTTTGGTGTGTTTCATATATGTTGTACGTGTAACATTAACGTATTGGTAGGTTGAAATAACGCGTTTCGTGGCATGTGAAGTTGAGAAAAGGGTGAAAGGTGGTCGTTAAGGTTTCACATGAACGTATTCAACTTTTACATGGTTCCAGCCATTTTAATGTGTACGTAACATATAGATATATATGCGTTCGAGTAGAAACAATAAAGATATGCAATGCATGTGATATTAACGCGAAGTAAAGTGATCTTAAGTCATTCTCAGTGATACTTGATCACCATATGCAACCTATTTAACCATATCAAACGTGACAATGACATGATATAAAGAATGATACGTTCGAATAAAAACGTGAGCTATCCATGATGAGGTTTCTAACGTGAGGAACTTAGATAAGAAGGGATCTAGACACTTACTACACCTTTCAAAGGTGGTGAAGAATCTGTGGAAGTCGAATGGAGCACAAGGACGACGGTATTTTTCTTGCTAGGTTCGAAATACGTTTTCACGTATTGATTTCTTTATCCGGTTGCTTCCCAAGGAGAGACAAGTATGTTATGAGCGTTTAAGGTTCTTAGTGAGAGTGAAGTGCGTGAAAAGTGAGTGGGGTAGGTTGGCTAGAGAAGGGTATGATATAGAGTTAGGATCACACACGATTCTTGACTATTTGACTTCAAACTCAATCATATGTGATCACTGTGGATTAGCAGGACTTTAGGGTACTTCTTTCCATCATTCTACTACCCTACAAATCTTAGAAAAGATATGAAGGCTTGGTAAAGTCTTATTTTGGTTGGTGTTAAATATATATGCACGTTTTCTTTTATCGAGTTCAAAAATGAAGCCAACGAGCCACATTATTCTTCCTGCTGTCCTAACCTTGTTCTAATCGTTAAATATTGTCAAAAATATCATATGTGGAACGTAGGAAACAATCGGGTTTAATATGGTTGAGTTTTGGAGGTTTTCGTCTATACGTATGGGTAGTTTTGGGACAAACAAAATGGCTTTGGATACTATAGTAATACTTCTTGTTTAATTCTGAAATCTTGCACGTTCAATGTCTAGTGGGTGGTGGTTGAAGTGAGGCAAAAACATCCCTAGGTCGCGTTTGAGGATTCGAAGTACTCGAATTGTTTTTAAGGTGGTTTGACATCGGGTATGAATTAAAAGAAGGAAAAGAGAAAAATGCTATGGGCTTGTGGTGATGGGCTGTGGGTGTTTTGATGGGCTGAGATAATAAGCAGTCCGTTAGGTTTGTAGCTTTGTATAATTAGTGAAAAAGATTAGAGATAATTAAATGTGATTAAGGGAAATTAAATATGTTTAGTGCTTGGACTTTTATTAATACTTATCATAATTGTTGAGGTTCAAGTTTAGTGAAAATGGTGTTTTTGTAAATCATTGTGTCTTGAAGTAGTGTCGTGAACTAGTGTTGTTATTTGCTGAATGTTGTAACAATGTTTTTGAGTTAAAATGTATAATAAAGAAAAAGTTTAAATTTTTCCGTAAAAATGGGGATTTAAATTAGTGACGTCGATTAATATATTTTCAAACGTTGTCAATTAAAGTAATTTTTGCGGTTCGCTATAGATAGCAACAATGACAATAGTGGATATGATGAAATGTGGCTCGGTCTCTAACCGCAACCTATTATGAATGATGTATCTAATGCAAGTCATGAAATGACACTACACATGCAAATACGTATGTTATCGATACCACTCGTGAATTTTGAAAATAATGTTTACCGTCGAAAAATACATTTTTGACGTCTCGTTAAGTTATAAAACACTTTTCGTGTAAATACGTTGCAACGATACCCTACGATCGTCGTTTGGTGCTCTATTGGTGAATTTTGTGTTTTCGTCATAAAAATTAACATTTTTCATTACTTGAAAACATGACCAAATGGCCTCGCAAAACTAGCCATAAAAGAGTGTTCGTTATGAGTTAGTAAACAAGCTCGGTGTTTTTGAAAACCTTGTAACGATGTTTTGAAGTCCTATCATTTAATTTATGACCATACGGGTCTCGATCAATGAGAAAAACGGCTCTCAATGTAGTGTTATGTAAAAACAGTTTTTCTATACTTAGAAACATTTTTGTTAAAGCAGATGGAATTTCATTGGAATAGTCGGACTTCAAACGCGTGTATCTTTGTCGTTATAAGCTCGTTTTCTACGTTCTTTATATCCACGGCTTCGTATTAACATGAACTAACATATTTTAAGTAGGTCGACTCATCTAGATCAATTCTAATGCCTCGTTTTGTCCGTTGAATCTCAGCAAACAGCACGCAAAATTTTCAGAAATTAGTTTTTCGTCGCCAAACTTAGAAAAATCATAACTTTCTCGTCGTAAGTCGGTTTTTACTTATTCAAGCGCCCACAGTTTCGATTTTGAAATTATTTTCTGAATATGGAAGCCAAAATAGTTCAAAGTTTACTGAATTTTCCAGATTTCACGATTTTGGACAGAACCTTTTCTATTGTTGTTAAAAATCACTTTTCTAGTTCAAGACTTGTTCAAAACACTTCCAATCAACACCACAACTAGTCTAATCCTACCATACACCTTCTTAGGGTTCCATGGGTTCCTAAACATCACCAACAATGGTGAGTTTCATGAGATTACTAATAAAACTTATGGATCTATTGTTAGAGATTATTTATGTGCAAAGTGGTACATATAACATAAGTATATGGCATGATCTACTACTAATACTTGAAAATACATCAAAATATAGATCAAATAAAAGTATGAAAGATTGAAAAGTCATATGAAACACTTACTTGATGATTTGAGGTAGTTCGGAGATAAATGTTTAAGGAACTTGGATATTATTATTGCAAAGTTTTAACTAATAACACAAATGGGACTTGATTAATACTTGATCTTGAAAATTTTGGTGGATTCATCTTGATTTGTTGCCTTGGCTGAACCATATAAATGGTGGGAGGGTTGAGAGAATTTTGGCTAGTTTTCTTGGTGTTTATGTGAAGAAATGTAATGAAAGTGAAATATATTATCTAGTTGTTGAAATGTAAGTCAAAGTAATCAAGTATTTTTGGAGAATTAGGGGCTAGGGGGGGGGGCGGCAAATAAGGGGTCAAATAAGAAGTATGTATGCTAATTAGAGATGTTGTCCCCCCAAATAAGCATGTGCTAGTTAGTTTAAGAGTGCATTAGGTGTTATCGGGTACCGAGTTAACTAGAAATAACTCTTGACGAGATAAAATAAAATACGACGAAGTTGTAAAAATTGTAAAATCATATTCCTTGCAAGAATCGGGTGTTAGAATAATTATCGGGTTGGAATTTCGCAAACTGACGGAGTTACAAGCGTTTACGAAAAATATAGCAATTGATTTAAAAGCACCGGGTAAAGTAATAATATAATCTTTATATCATTATACTGAGTATGGAAATACGTTATGATCACTGTCGGGAGTGTCGGGTATATTGTTAGTATTAATGACTGAGTGGTAACGTTTATTAAATAATTAAACATACGTTAATAAAAATCACACAAACCCGTGCATGACCTAATATGATGATGATGTTACTGATGATATGTAGACTACTCTAGTCTGTATAAAGTGTCCTTACTGATGATGCATGAAAACGCAGCTAAACCATAATGGTTACGCGCATTTGAATACCCGTAAACCTAGTTTACGTAATGATGAATGATAACCATGAATAGTGATTTTCCCTCCGGGAATGAATAGTGCTCCATGAATAGTAAAATTTTGAAAACTTCTCAAAGTCTCAAACTGAATTCAAAAATGATAATTAGTGAAATGATGAATAGTAAATGATGAATAGTGATAGATGAATAGTAACTTGTCGATGTTTGGAAAATGACTTGAAATTACGAGTTGTCACAGTCTCCACCCATTAATGGAATTCAGTCCCTGAATTCAGTTAACGTTGGTATCCGGGGTGGAGTTGGTGAAAAGATGTGGATATTTGAGTCGCATTGCGGTGTTAAAAGATAAGACATTCATTAGATAGGAATTTGTAATATTACATGAGACTTATACGATAGAACATAAAGTGAAACACAAAAGAAATACTACACTAGAGGGTTTAGGTTTCCGTTTATTTGTAAGGCAGAAGTTCCCTTCTTAACCATTTTCATTGTCGTTGTTGTCCTGACGAGCTTCGCATTTCAACGAGCTCTTCCTTCATTCTGGTTTCTCAGCTCTGGGCATTCACTCTTGAAGTGTCCAATTACTCCACACTCATGGCAGGTTACCGTGACTTTCTGATGCATTACGAGGGTGGGAGCCTTGCAATCCTTGGCTTTGTGTCCGACCTTTTGGCAGTTTCCACATTGAGTGGGGCAAGATCCATTGTGGTGAAACCGACACTTATTGCACTTGGGTAAAGTCCCTGCATATCCTTTCTTTTCACTTGGCCCTGCAACGTAGGCCCTAACCACTTCATGTTGTTTGTGTGGCGGCCGAACTTGATCGTTTCCTTCGTTGTCATCCTTTTTCCTCTTGTTGTCGTTGTTGCTGCTGTTGTTGTTGTTATGGTCATTGTTGTCGACGGTAGTTCCCTTCTTCACCACCTGTGCCATAAGCTTTTGAGATATTTTGATTGCTTCGTCCAGTGTGAGTGAATCAAAGGAAATTACATCTCCCTGGATGCTGTGTGGTAGCCCACCAATGAAGTTTTCCAACAACTTCTCGTTATCTGGAACCATATTTGGACAAAGTGCGGTCAACTCTTGAAATCTCCTTATGTAGGTTTCGATATCATTGCCTATGGTCACCAACTCATAAAATTCTGTTTCTAACTTCTTCACCTCGGTGCATGGACAAAAATTCTTAGACAGTAACTTCTTGAATTCATCCCACGTGAGCTTGTGAGCATTTTCCATACCGATGGGCTGGGCATAAGAGTTCCACCACGACATTGCTTCGTCAATGAGTGTGCTAGTTGCAAACTTTACCTTGCTGTCCTCTGGACAGTTGCATAGAAGGAATACAGATTCTGTCTTTTCAAACCATCGGATCATGGTAGTGGCTCATTCAGTGCCCTTGAATTTTACAGGATCACCACTCTTTAAGTCTTTGTAAGTACATTTACGGCCATTAGTACCATTTGCCACTTTTCCTGCAGCTTCTGTTGTTTCTGCCCGAGATGCGGCTTTACCAGCAGCGGCTATGGCTGCTCTTTCGGCTATTAGTGCTGCCTCAATACTGTCGGCAACAAGCTTCCTGATCTCAGCTGGTGTCATCGTTGAAGTGGTTTTCTTTGGTGGCATGATTCTTCAAAACAAGAAAAGAAGAGTAAGACGTAATAAGGACGTTTCCTAAAAGTAGATGCCCTAAAGTGGCTCGCCATAAAATGAGAGCTTGAGGTCGAGTTATGATTAGCTGACATGCTTTTAGGCGGTGGTTCTCGAGGTGATGCAGATGTGATTGTTCTTCAACGATTGAATACACACATATGAATTTTGAAACCTTTAGAAATCTAGTAGAGAATCAACCTGGACATAATTCTATTATAACTATTCCCAGTATCGCAAAATTCATCTCTGAGTCGGACATAGGTTGTCAGCCTATGTCCCACTGTCCCTGGTCGAATATAGATGACCAGTCTATATTCCACCAAGGTTCAATGAATTTTGAAATACTCGGCTCAATTATACTAATAATATGTCCCTCACATTAAGAAGCCGTTTTGAAAAATTAAGGCAAGGGACCAAACTCGAGGTCGAATGATGAGATTACGTGAGGAAAGGTGTAACGCGGTGACATATACGATACGTGAGCATGCTTATATGGAATAAAATATAGTAATCAACGAGAATAAGTGAGTATAATCTATCTCATGATAAAACACAAATCTCATCAAATATGTCAGCAACAAACCACAAATGTGGCATCAGCTTGGCAGGTAGGCACGTGGCGGTCATAGGGTTAAGTTTTCGTGAAAGTAGCTATAGTCTAGGTTTTAAAATCACCCAATTCTCTATAGCGGCTCAGATACCAATCTGTAACACCCCTAGAATCGGGTCCAGCGGAAGCATACATGTCGCTGGGATGCTACTCAATTGGTATCATAACACAAGTACAAAGAACGGTTTTTACCTCATTCATTTAGAATAAAATTGTTTAACAAAAGTGTTAAATTTACATTGTTAAAAGTAGTGCGGAAATAGGCCCTTAAAACAATTAAAACGGTCCTCAAATGAATATCAGAGTCTTCTATGACCATGCCATGCCCTGCCAAAAGCCTCCAGTAGCATGCTATTGCTTTATACCTGAAAATACATGCTAAAGTGTCAACAAGAGGTTGGTGAGTTCATAGGTTTAGTTTAACTATAAAGCATTTGAAAATGATTTCCCTGCAAAGGCATTGTAAATCCACCCAATCCCAAGTCCCGCCCATACAAGACTTGCAACCTGTGTGTTTACAACCCCCTGCCAAATAAGATTTGGTTTATGTGAACAAAAGTAATATGTGGACCAATGATTTAAAATAAATTTAGTTCGATCAGTACATTCGGTTACATGACCAATTCATTTGGTTATGTGACCCGTTCATTCTGTCATGCGACCCATTCATTTGTCATGCGACCCATTCATTTGGTCATATTACTCGTTCATTCGGTTATGTGACCCGTTCATTTGTCATGTGACCCGTTCATTTGGTCATATTACTCGTTCATTCGGTTATGTGACCCGTTCATTTGTCAGGTATGTACATAGTGGTGGAGCCAATTCCTTAGGTTAAGCGTGCATAATCGTTTAAAGTGCTTGGGTCCAAAGGTAAAAAGAATTAAGTGTGATACAAGCGAATATACTATACATTCGAAAGAATAACAAATTCATAAGTGGAGCAAATAATGGTTTTGACCAAACAAGTGGCATAATCAAGTAAATCAAGTATACATTTAGATGAAAAAGAGCATGCATTCTCCCCCAAAACGGTTATAAAACAAGTATTACAAGAGTAGGGGCTATGAAACTCACATGATGCGATAGCAACAATGACAATAGTGGATATGATGAAATGTGGCTCGGTCTCTAACCGCAAGCTATTATGAATGATGTATCTAATGTAAGTCATGAAATGAAACTACACATTAAAATACGTATGTTATCGATACCACTCATGAATTTTGAAAATAATGCTTACCGTCGAAAAATACATTTTTGACGTCTCGTTAAGTTATAAAACACTTTTCGTGTAAATACGTTGCAACGATACCCTACGATCGTCGTTTGGTGCTCTATTGGTGAATTTTGTGTTTTCGTCGTAAAAATTAACATTTTTCATTACTTGAAAACATGACCAAATGTCCTCGCAAAACTAGCCATAAAAGAGTGTTCGTTATGAATTAGTAAACAAGCTCGGTGTTTTTGAAAACCTTGTAACGATGTTTTGAAGTCGTATCATTTAATTTATGACCATACGGGTCTCGATCAATGAGAAAAACGGCTCTCAATGTAGTGTTGTGCAAAAACAGTTTTTCTATACTTAGAAACATTTTTGTTAAAGCTGATGGAATTTCATTGGAATAGTCGGACTTCAAACGCGTGTATCTTTGTCGTTATAAGCTCGTTTTCTACGTTCTTATATCCACGGCTTCGTATTAACATGAACTAACATATTTTCAGTAGGTCGACTCATCTAGATCAAGTCTAACGCCTCGTTTTGTCCGTTGAATCTCGGCAAACAGCACGCAAAATTTTCAGAAATTAGTTTTTCGTCGCCAAACTTAGAAAAATCATAACTTTCTCGTCGTAAGTTGGTTTTTACTCATTCAAGCGCCCACGGTTTTATTTTTGAAATTATTTTATGAATATGGAGGCCAAAATAGTTCAAAGTTTACTGAGTTTTTCAGATTTCACGATTTTGGACAGAACCTTTTCTATTGTTGTTAAAAATCACTTTTCTAGTTCAAGACTTGTTCAAAACACTTCCAATCAACACCACAACTAGTCTAATCCTACCATACACCTTCTTAGGGTGCCATGGGTTCCTAAACATCACCAACAATGGTGGGTTTCATGAGATTACTAATAAAACTTATGGATCTATTGTTAGAGATTATTTATGTGCAAAGTGGTACATATAACATAAGTATATGGCATGATCTACTACTAATACTTGAAAATACATCAAAATATAGATCAAATAAAAGTATGAAAGATTGAAAAATCATATGAAACACTTACTTGATGATTTGAGGTGGTTTGGAGATAAATGTTTAAGGAACATGGATGTTTTTATTGCAAAGTTTTAACTTGATCTTGAAAAATTTGGTGGATTCTTCTTGATTTGTTGTCTTGGCCGAACCATATAAATGGTGGGAGGGTTGAGAGAATTTTGGCTAGTTTTCTTGGTGTTTATGTGAAGAAATGTAATGAAAGTGAAATATATTATCTAGTTGTTGAAATGTAAGTCAAAGTAATCAAGTATTTTTGGAGAATTAGGGGCTAGAGGGGGGCAAATAAGGGGTCAAATAAGAAGTATGTATGCTAATTAGAGATGTTGTCCCCCCAAATAAGCATGTGCTAGTTAGTTTAAGAGTGCATTAGGTGTTATCGGGTACCGAGTTAACTAGAAATAACTCTTGACGAGATAAAATAAAATACGACGAAGTTGTAAAAATTGTAAAATCATATTCCTTGCAAGAATCGGGTGTTAGAATAATTATCGGGTTGGAATTTCTCAAACCGACGTAGTTACAAGCGTTTCCGGAAAATATAGCAATTGATTTAAAAACACCGGGTAAAGTAATAATATAATCTTTATATCATTATACTGAGTATAGAAATACGTTATGATCACTGTCGGGAGTGTCGGGTGTATTGTTAGTAGTAATGACTGAGTGGTAACGTTTATTAAATAATTAAACATACGTTAATGAAAATCACACAAACCCGTGCATGACCTAATATGATGATGATGTTACTGATGATATTTAGACTACTCTAGTCTATATGAAGTGTCCTTACTGATGATGCATGAATACGCAGCTAAACCATAATGGTTACGCGCATTTGAATACCCGTAAACCTAGTTTACGTAATGATGAATGATAGCCATGAATAGTGATTTCCCTTCGGGAATGAATAGTGTTCCGTGAATAGTAAAATTTTTGAAAACTTCTCAAAGTCTCAAACTGACTTAAAAAATGATGAATAGTGAAATGATGAATAGTAAATGATGAATAGTAACTTGTCGAGGTTTGGAAAATGACTTGAAATTATGAGTTATCACAACTGGTGTTTCATCTCCAAATTTGAACATACGTTTCATATTAAAATATATATATAAAAAAAATAGAAAATAAATAACCCACTCTCTAAAAAAACATACACTAGTTCACACACAAACCCTAATTATTTCATTCCAAAATCTTAATTCATCAACGATCATTCATCATCAACGACTCAGCCTACTGCATCAATGATTGTTACAGGATCGATTTGTTACAGTTTCAATCCACCATTCAAAAAGCTTACTGCATCAATGATGGTGAGGATGAATCTACCAGATCTTACACCGCCTCGTAAGTAGATTTTTTAATAATAATTTTGCTATTGCATCAATTTCTTAATTTCTTTATACTAAAATCAAGTTTTTGTTGATGAATTTAGCAACTAAAAATTTTTGTGTATGCTTATGAATGTTTTTTTCTAGATCTGGAACAAAAAATTTAGCAAAAAATAAATAACAAAACATGTTTAAGAAAGTTGCTTACAAGGTGTTTGATAAAATGTCTCAACTAGACTTTATAACTGTGATGCACTAAATTTACATTGTGATGTTGTTATTTTGAATGTTGATGCAGTTGTACTTCATATTATGATGCAGTAGGTTTTGATTTTAATAGTGATGCAGTAGGTTATTTGTTTTTGTATGTTTGGTTATTTGTGCAATGCACTTAATTTTGAACTGTGATGTAGTAGGTGTTTAGTTTTCGTGTATAAGGATGTATTAGATTAAGCATAGTTTGCGTTATGTGCGTAAATGTATTTGTATATTTGGTTGTTTGTGTGATGCACTTGAATATGAACTGTGATGCAGTAGGTTTTAGGTTTCCGCATATAAGGATGAATTAGGTTAAAGGTAGGTTGTGTTATGAGTGTTAAATGTGTTTGTATGCTTGGTTGTTTGTCTGATGCACTTGACTTTGAACTATGATGCAGTAGGTGTTCAGTTGCCACGTATAAGGTTGTAATAGGTGTTTGTATGCTTGGTTGATGTTTTGACGCACTTGAATTTGAATTGAGATGCAGTAGATGTTTAGTTTCGGCATATAAGGGTAAATTAGGTTAGGCATAGTTTTTGTTATGTTCAAAAATGTGTCTGTATGCTTGGTTGATGTTGCGATGCACTTGAATTTGAACTGAGATTCAGTAAGTGTTTAGTTTCAGCATATAAGTGTGAATTAGGTTAGGCGTAGTTTTCGTTATGTGCAAAAATGTGTTTGCATGCTTGGTTGATGTTACGATACACTTAAATTAAAACTGAGATGGAGTAGGTTTTAGTTTCGACATATAAGGGTGAATTAGGTTAGGCGTAGTTTTCATTATGTGCAAAAATGTGTCTGTATGCTTGATTGCGATGCACTTGAATTTAAACTGAGATGCAGTAGGTGTTTAGTTTCAGCATATAAGAGTGAATTAGGTTAGGCATAGTTTTTGTTAGGTGCAAAAATGTGTCTGTATGCATGGTTGATGTTGCGATGCACTTAAATTTGAACTGAGATGCAGTAGATGTTTAGTTTCAGCATATAAGGGTGAATTAGGTTAGGTGTAGTTTTCATTATGTGTAAACATGTGTATGCATGATTGGTTGATGTTGCTATGCACTTAAATTAAAATTGAAATGCAGTAGGTTTTAGTTTTAGCATATAAGGATGAATTAGGTTAAGCGTAGTTTTCGTTATGTGAAGAAATGTGTCTGTATGCTTGATTGATGTTGCGATGCACTTGAATTTAAACTGAGATGCAGTAGGTGTTTAGTTTGATCATATAAGGGTGAATTAGGTTAGGCATAATTTTTGTTATGTGCAAAAATGTGTGTGTATGCTTGGTTGATGTTGCGATGCACTTAAATTAGAACTGAGATGCGGTAGATGTTTAGTTTTAACATATAAGGGTGAATTAGGTTAGGCGTAGGTTTTCTCATGTGAAAAATGTGTATGTATGCTTGGTTGATGATGCGATGCACTTGAATTAAAACTGAGATGCAATAGGTTTTAACTTTGGCATATAAGGGTAAATTAGGTTAGGCGTGGTTTTTGTTATGTGTAAAAATGTGTATGTATGCTTGATTGATGATGCGATGCACTTGAATTTAAACTGAGATGCAGTAGGTGTCTAGTTTCAGCATATAAGGGTGAACTAGGTTAGGCATAGTTTTCGTTATTTGCAAAAATGTGTATGCATGCTCGGTTAATGTTGCGATGCAATTGAAGCATAGGTTTCCTTATGTGCGTAAAAGTGTTTGTGTGTGTGTTTGAATATCTAATGTAATTGGTGTGATGAAGTGATGCAGTAGGTTCTGTATGTGACATATAAGTCTATATTAGGTTAGGATCGTAGCATTTTAAGCATCGAAAAGTGTTTACTTGTGTGTTTGAATATCTGATGTAATTGGTGTGTGATGCAGTGATGTAGTAGGATCTTGTATGTGGTAAAGGCTAAATTAGGTTACATGCAGCTGGTGTGATGCAGTAGGATCTTTTCTGTGGCATATAAGGCTAGATTAGGTTACACCCGAGGTGTTTTAAGTGTCAAAAAGAGTTTGTATGTATGTTTCAATGTGTGATGCAGTTGTTTTAATGCAGTGATGCAGTAACATCATAATATTTATTGCACTAGTTAACAACATTATGATGCAGTACATTGTTTTTCCATGATTAAAAGATTATGCACCACAATTAATTCTCTATTGCATCATTGCTTATATTATATTAAGTGCAATAAAATTACTGCATCACTGTTTACATTACTGCATCATTGTTTATATTATGGCATCACTGTTTATATTATTGCTTCGCCGCATCACAGATAAATTTGTATCATTGTTTATGTAGGCTATGAGAAGAATCATCCCAAATTAAAGCATCACCTGCAAAAGGAAAAAAGAAATAAGTAAATGACAAAGAAGAAACTGCTATTCACGCATCACCAATAAGTTTCATTCCTCCTACAGTTGATAAAGAAAATGAAAAGAGTGAAGTAAAGCTTTCTAGTGCTTTATTGTCATCATTTTATGAAAGGAAATTGATTTTGCTCAAAGGAATTTCTGAAAAAGAAAAGAAAGATATTGAATACTTACTAAGTACCAGTAATGATGGAAAGTGTATTTAATTTCAAAAATTGCACTGCATCACGGTTTATATTCTACTGCATCACTACTTATTTGTTACTGCAATACTGTTTTCATAAGGTTCAATGAGGTTACACGTAGTGCATTTTATTTGTCAAATTGTGCTTGTATGTGCATTTGTATGTATGATGCACTTTATGTAAAAAAGTGATGCATTAGATGTTTTATAATGGATTTTGTTTGATCATGTTACAGGTAGAAATGAAGACGAAAATAGAAAATTAAGATATGATGAATATACAATTGATCTCGTAAGTAAAGGGATTAGACGATTAGTTGATTTTTACTGCATGACGGTGTTATAATTAGTGCATCATAATGAAAACAATAAATCACTTTAATACTTTATTATAAATTATCACATATAAATATGCATGTTGACTACTTGATGAGGAATAAACACCTAAGATGCAATGAGATGTTTACCGCATAGTCGTGGTACTTTTTAGGAAGAGTTAAAGAAAGAAGGCGTAGGTCAAAGATGACAAATCCATCTGTTGCGAGCAAAGCACACGACAAAGATGATTCTTAAAGTATGAATAAGAAAAAGGTGGAAGTCTTGGCAGGCGCAGAGGCATATAACAAGCCGCAAACAGTAGATTTCAATCCTCTAATACCAAATGATACACTCAAATTGAAAGACAGAATGATACAAAGGATTATTAAACGCTTAACAAGGATTCCTGCATGATAATTGTGGATCATTAAAAAGAATGTTTAAATTCTATTGGATGTAATACTTTGGATTACTGATGAAGCGAAAAGTGTACCGCTTTTAAGGGGTCATTTAAGCCTTAAATCGTATTTATTTGATCAAATATTGCCCTAAATCGTTCCTTTTGTCATTTTAGGTACTTTTGAGGAGAAATCCGGAAAAGGAGGCATTTTGGACGCTTTTGGAGCATAAAAGTGAAGAAAACGACAAAGTCTCAAAATTGTGCTAAAAGCTACCTTTGACGGCGTCAGGATTTGTTCTGGACAGCGTCATGGCTTGGCAAAAGTGGTGGATGTGAAAATTACTCATGATAAGCCAGAGAAATTTGCATGGAATTCTGACGGCGTCACGCTTTAATGTGATCAAGGTCGTCACGGCTTAATTTAAAGAGGGACGGCGTCACCCCTAAGTCTGACGGCGTCAAGCCTTGATAAGCCAGAACGGATTTTTGAGAGCTAAAGAGGGACGGCGTCAAGAAGGTCATCCGGGAACCCTAAAAGCGGCGAGGTGACGGCGTCACACTCCATAACGTGACGCCGTCAGATCTGAAAGTCTATATATAGTTTTGCAATTTTTTGTCATTAGTGTGGAACTTATTGGGGAACTTTGTGTGTGAAAACCCTAAGACGATTTTAACAGCTTTTTCAAGGCTTTTTGCCTTGAGATCTTCCATGTTACATTGAAGATAAGTTATCAATTAATCATTCAATATGTCTATGTGTTGTTTGATTCTATCTTGTTCTTGTCTTTTGTTTAACATGCTAGGCTAGATTTATCTTGTGTTTGCTTAGATCTAATGAAACCTAGCTATTGATTATTGGTTATTAGTGTGTTATTAGTTGTATTGGATGATTGTTCATCTATGTTAGGCTTAAGAAAACTGGCTAACTTCCTATTCGGTAACTTGCTTGAACATCTTAAGAAGCATGAACCAATGCGTACTAAGGTTTTTATGGTTGTATTTAATGCACAAGCGAATTCTAGTGATCCCATGTTAGGAGCTTCCTAGCCGGCTCGACATAGGAGTGAAGTAGGAGCTTGTAGAGTTGGGGAAGTACGTACGCCACCCCACGATTGGTATTAAGGAATACACCCATCATCCACGCAATTAATACACACTAATCAACCGGTAAAAGATAGTTAGGGAGTAAGGAAATCTAAGTAAACACATTTCTCTCCATATAAGTTTTACCACCTTTTCATTTTCTGTTATTTTATTTTATTTGCATTCGTAGTAACTTGGGTTAGTTGACTAGCAACTAATTCCGCCCACTCTTTCAAACCCGAGATTTTACTTGCTTTCATAAAATTATAAAAAACATAAAAAGAATCTTCTCTCACCCTTAGACCTATTAGAGTAGTTTTTCATACCTAACGAATACTATTCCCTGTGGAGAACGATCAATCCCCCGTACTTACCACTACACTATACTACATCGGTCAGGTACACTGCCTGGTGGGGTTGTAAGCCTCTTGAGATCCCTCGAGAGGTAAAACCTGTTGTAAGGTTGCAAAACCACGCATCAAGTTTTTGGCGCCGTTGCCGGGGAATAGTTATTGTTTAGGTTGAATTTTTATTTTATAGGTCTACTCACCAGATTCCTTTCTAGTGAGATTTTTATTTTATTTTTTCTAGGTTTTCTTTAGTCTATCTATTTTCTTCGTTTCTTTGTTCGTAACCATTACCATTCGACATCATGGAAGATGGTAATATCCTTAATCCCAACAACCCACCACCACAACAACCACCACCACCTCCTAGAGCCCGTACTTTAGGAGAGTACTCCCGTCCTAGCCACCATGGCTATCGAAACACCATTGAGCTCACTCAAGGAGCCAATGTCACTCCCTTGCGATCCGACACCATCCGGTTGGTGCAAAGCGGATGCGCATTCCATGGACTTCGTTCTGAAGATCCTAATCAACATCTCAAGGACTTTCTCAAAATCGTTGATTCTATAGACCTTGATGTTGCCACTCGAGAGACGACCCGACTGTGTCTCTTTCAATTCTCTCTGCGGGACCAAGCTAGTCAATGGCTAGAGCGTCAACCCGCAGGATCCATCACCTCTTAGGATGATCTCACCACTCGTTTCCTTGCTCAGTTTTTCCCACCGGGAAGAACTACCAAGCTAAGGAATGATATCTTGATGTTCCAACAACGTCAAGGCGAAACCCTCTACGAGGCATGGACTCGATTCAAGGACTTACTCCAAAAAGTCCCTCATCATGGCATAGAACTTTGGCTCCAAGTCCAAATCTTCTATGACCATATCAATCTCTACACGAGGCAAACCATTGACCAATCGGCCGGTGGTAAGCTACGTGATCTAAGTGCGGAACAATCATGGGCTCTCCTAGAGGATCTTGCTCTTTATGACAACGAAAGTTGGAGTGATCCCCGTGATTTGAATAAAACGGTCAAGGCAATATCTTTGCCTTCAAACAATTCAAGAACTTCCAACCGTAGGATCATAGAACTTGAAGACCAAGTCAAGTTTCTCATGAAATCCTACGAGGCTCCTAAACCTTCAAGCCAAGTGAACAAAATCACTTCTTCATGTGAATTATGTAGTGGTCCCCACGACACTCGTGATTGCATGGAACTCCCCGAACAAGCTTTTGCGGACTACGCATCCTCGCGTACCGACAGAGCGGGAGACAAGTGGTACACTTTCAAACCCGAGCCAAACCCCTACGGTGATTCATACAACCCCTCATGGAAAAATCACCCAAACCATAGGTGGAAACAAAACCAAAACGCACAACAAACCAATTCTTCCAACCCACCTAATCGTTTCCAATCGAGCGGTTCCAACTCGAACCGTACTTTCAATAACAATCCTTCCAACAATTATGGTAGTACCAATAACCTCGAAGGATTGATGTCCCAATTTATGGTATCTCAAGAAGCTCGGATAGCTAAGTTTGAATCCGAATTCAATCAACAACAAATGGAGATGACCAATAAAATTGACAACTTATTGAAAGCTCTCAATAACCAAGTGTTATCACCTCCACATAAGGACGCTAGGAACACAAATAGCGGACCCCAAGTAAAACACCCCTCTTCATCCAAACACGTCCACTTCGTCAACATTGTCACTATCAAACCAATTGATAGGAATGAGGATAATAGTGAACCTGAGGATGAGGTTAAGAAAGTCGAGGTTGATAAGGAAGTTAGGAAAAGTGAGATTGAAGAAGTAGATGATGATGAGGACTACTTCAATAGGCTACCCACTAAGGAAGAGCGCGCATATCATACAAACTTATTCGATGACCCCGAGACACCATACTTCCTAGGTAGACCAATCATAGAAATAGGCGACCCTTCTAATCTCAACATACCCTGCAACATCGGACATTTGCATGTGTGGAAAGCCTACATCGACCTTAGATCACCCATAAACATCATGACTAGAGCCCACTACAACTTGATAATGAAAAATCAACTTGGGTATAGGATGTTCCCTGACAAGGGTTGGATGAGTAACTTCACGGGAAGAGTTAAGGGATTACCGGTTTATGTAGGAAACTTCACCTATGTCACCGACTTTGTAATTGTAGAAGATATCCGCCCAATAGTCGATGCATCCTTAACTCAAGTGGTTTTTGGAAAACCATTTGTTGAGGTCTCTAGAATGACTTATGAACCTTCCTTAAGGATAGTTAGATTTAAGGAAGAGACCGATGAGGTAAACTACCAAATGCCATATAAGATAGAACAATTCCAACACTTGTCAAATGTTGAGAAGGAGCTTAAGCAAGCGGTCTACTATAGGAATGATAGAGATAGAAGTAAAGGAGTAGACTATGTTATGGGAAGGATATTCGGTTTCTACAAGGATTGTTTGAAATTAGGACCGGAATTTAGAACCGGACATGAGGATTACCTAGAAACCGTGACCAATGATGGAGTCACGTAATGTGCGTGACTTTGAGTCTAGCTACAAGACTCGTTAATAAAGAAAAGCGCTTCTTGGGAGGCAACCCAAGTTTTATTTGCTTTGTGTGTTTATTTATTTGTTTGTTTGATTTTATTTGTTTCCGTATGTATGTTTAAATTTTATTATTATTGATTCATGTTAAAAACTAATTTGTGAAAATGCTTTATCTTGTTTTTAACTTCGTCTTAACTACATATAAAGGTATTTTGCAAAAGTTAAGTGTAAGGGAAATCTAAATCGGTTTATTAGAACACAAATAAACATGAATCGTAATAGTAATAAATTAACATAGATATTAGTATTTGTTTGAGTAAAATGCTTGTATCGAGTCATAATGATGTTTTGCAGGAATTCCAGGAAGTAAGGTGTAGGTTTTTCCAAAAATTTTTCCGGAAACTTAACATGAAAATTCTGTCAGATTGTTTCTGACGGCGTCAGGATTTACAACCTGACGGCGTCAGGTTTAATTTTCTGAAAATTGTTGAAAGTTTTGTTTTCATAAATTTTTTTTATTAAATCTATAACTTATAATCTCCAGGAATCTGCAAAATTATCATTCCACAAGCATTATATCCTTATATATAGATTTTATCCCGCCGATGTTATGCAGGTTTTCGTGTTTGTTTTCTCAGGTTTAACAGGTTATTTTGGACAAGGAAATGTATGTGGAATCAAGATTTTGGCGATGCATTAGTCATGGAGCTTCAACATTACCTTGGAAGAAGATCTAACCGTGTTACTTCATTATCCACCGAGCGAATCAGGGGAGTATTTGATTTCATTCTTTTACTTTTTTCTTTTACATCTTGTTATTTGAACATTGGGGACAATGTTCATCTTAAGTGTAAGGGGGGGTAAAAGTACGATTAGAGAATGCTATTACGCTTGATTTTTGTTTGTTTAATAATAGATGTGTAATAAAACTGAGAGAAATACCTGTTAGGCAATTTTAGTGCCAAATTTAAAATTTTTTACAACATATAGGAGTGAAACTTTGATTTTAATAAGCGTCTCATGGATAGGAATTATATGACTAGCACAAAAAACCGTACCACTAAAAAATTTTCCACCCCCAAATATGTGAGGTTCGCCCCTAGAATTGGTAGGAAAAGCATTTATGCTATGATGTGTGTACCGGTAGCACTTAGATTCTAGAACTTGCGTTAGGACTATTCCAAGGCCACAAGTGAGACTACATTTGTGTAGTTAGATTTACTACATGATAAGAGGCATTAGGATTAACCCATTGTTTTACACCTGTGCTTTTGTTATAATTACATTGGCTACATTGGTCAAGTGATTCTCCCACACCCTTTGCGTTGTACTCATTTTTAGTGCACGATACCCCTAGTACACCCCTCAGAGCCTATCTTTTCGTTTCGACCTTTAAGCATTTTACTTAAAGGAAGAATTTGTTTACACCCCACTAAAATGTACACCCAAATCGCCTTAGCCTACCTTGTATGCACTCATTTTTAGTGCATTATTGTGACAACATTTTTTTAAACCCAAGTTAATTATCTAGTTGATTACATGGTTGCTAAGTCGAGTCATATCCTTGTACATATTGTTTTGGGACGATTGGGACTCATGGGTAAAGTACTAGTGTAATGGAGTAATGGGGAAGAACATCATTTATTACCCCCATATGTGCTAAATATTTTAAAAGTACTCCAAGTTTTTCAATTATCTTAATTCGAGTCATTAGAATAGTGATTTGTAAAGTTATGTAAAAGTTCAAGTGTAAGGGAAATGCAACACCCCTATGATGTATTATTTTGGATGATAGGGCAAAAGTGTATGCAAAAAAAAAAAAAAAAAAAAAAAAAAAAAAAAAATCAAGAAAAATACAAAAAAATGAGAAAAAGAAAAGTAGAAAAAACATACGGACTACCATCCCGTTTCATTTTATGTTTATTTTATGTTTTTGTTATTTTGTTTTTAGCTTAAGATTGAGTCGAGTCTTGGCTTAGCAACATTGTATAGTACATGTAATTGATCAAGATCTTTAACTCGCCACCAGTAAAATATCCCTTATCCAACAAAACCGTGTTTTCCTTTTCCCTACACCTAACGTTATAACCCATTTAAAAGCCCTCTTTGATAGTTTATCTTAGGTGCTCACGCCAAGTGGAGGAGGTTTTCGATCCTTTCCCAAGCCTATGGTAATCTATTTGCTATGACAGGTAGTGAGAGATATTATCCGTTTTCATTTATGAGATTTATTTTGATGACACTTGAGAGATGTGAGTATCTAAACACTACTTGTGAGGTGCTAGTTTGTAATCTCCGTGCTTATTATGATTAAAGTGGAACGAATATTTGTTGTAATTACTTTTATGTTAGCATTAAATGACCCCTAACTTGTATTTTGATTAGAATAAAAGCGCATTTGCTTGAGGACAAGCAAATCTCAAGTGTAAGGGTATTTGATGAAGCGAAAAGTGTACCGCTTTTAAGGGGTCATTTAAGCCTTAAATCGTATTTATTTGATCAAATATTGCCCTAAATCGTTCCTTTTGTCATTTTAGGTACTTTTGAGGAGAAATCTGGAAAAGGAGGCATTTTGGACGTTTTTGGAGCATAAAAGTGAAGAAAACGACAAAATCTCAAAATTGTGCTAAAAGCTACCTTTGACGGCGTCAGGATTTGTTCTGGACGGCGTCATGGCTTGGCAAAAGTGGTGGATGTGAAAATTACTCGTGATAAGCCAGAGAAATTTGCATGGAATTATGACGGCGTCACGCTTTAATGTGATCAAGGTCGTCACGGCTTAATTTAAAGAGGGACGGCGTCACCCCTAAGTCTGACGGCGTCAAGCCTTGATAAGCCAGAATGGATTTTTGAGAGCTAAAGAGGGACGGCGTCAAGAAGGTCATCCGGGAACCCTAAAAGCGGCGAGGTGACGGCGTCACACTCCATAACGTGACGCCGTCAGATCTGAAAGTCTATATATAGTTTTGCAATTTTTTGTCATTAGTGTGGAACTTATTGGGGAACTTTGTGTGTGAAAACCCTAAGACGATTTTAGCAGCTTTTTCAAGGCTTTTTGCCTTGAGATCTTCCATGTTACATTGAAGATAAGTTATCAATTAATCATTCAATATGTCTATGTGTTGTTTGATTCTATCTTGTTCTTGTCTTTTGTTTAACATGCTAGGCTAGATTTATCTTGTGTTTGCTTAGATCTAATGAAACCTAGCTATTGATTATTGGTTATTAGTGTGTTATTAGTTGTATTGGATGATTGTTCATCTATGTTAGGCTTAAGAAAACTGGCTAACTTCCTATTCGGTAACTTGCTTGAACATCTTAAGAAGCATGAACCAATGCGTACTAAGGTTTTTATGGTTGTATTTAATGCACAAGCGAATTCTAGTGATCCCATGTTAGGAGCTTCCTAGCCGGCTCGACATAGGAGTGAAGTAGGAGCTTGTAGAGTTGGGGAAGTACGTACGCCACCCCACGATTGGTATTAAGGAATACACCCATCATCCACGCAATTAATACACACTAATCAACCGGTAAAAGATAGTTAGGGAGTAAGGAAATCTAAGTAAACACATTTCTCTCCATATAAGTTTTACCACCTTTTCATTTTCTGTTATTTTATTTTATTTGCATTCGTAGTAACTTGGGTTAGTTGACTAGCAACTAATTCCGCCCACTCTTTCAAACCCGAGATTTTATTTGCTTTCATAAAATTATAAAAAACATAAAAAGAATCTTCTCTCACCCTTAGACCTATTAGAGTAGTTTTTCATACCTAACGAACACTATTCCCTGTGGAGAACGATCAATCCCCCGTACTTACCACTACACTATACTACATCGGTCAGGTACACTGCCTGGTGGGGTTGTAAGCCTCTTGAGATCCCTCGAGAGGTAAAACCTGTTGTAAGGTTGCAAAACCACGCATCAATTACTGAATGTTTAATACTAAGTATTGTACATCTCAATGGTGACAATGTTTGTTTAATATTAATTAATTTTGATTACTGTTGATATCTGAATGAACATAGATGCACTAAATTATAAACCGTGTTGCACTGAAAATACTAGTGTATCATAGTGTATACAACTGGTGCATCATAATGTGTATATCAAGTGATCACAATGATGTAAATTTACTGCATCAAAATGTATAAATCTTCTGCATCACAATGTTATAAATATTTTTAAAATTATACTGCATCACAATATTGTTTAACTGCATCAAAAAGTTATCATAATACTGCATAAGAATATTATCATATTACTACATGAGCACAGAACATTGTGATGCATTGCATGCAAACACAATGATGCACCAGAAATGACAATGTGATCCACTGACATATCATATTGATGCAGTAACATTATAACTATTATCCACTGGATATACACACAAAGACATTTTGATGCACAACATGCAAACATAGTGATGCACTAGAAAATGACATCGTGATGCACTGACATATAATAGTGATACAGTAACATTATAATTATGATGCACTAGAAATTAAAATATGATGCAGTACACATTTAATGTTTGGTAATCAATGTTGTACGTTTTACAATCGAAAACTTGTATTATAAGTAATGCTTTAATCTCTACATAGTACAAAAATGTATATATCTACTGTAATTCAATGTTATAAATCTACTGCATCATAATGTATATATCTCTTGCATCACAATGTTATAAATATACTGCACACAATGTATAGATATGCTGCATCACAATATATATATGTATTGCATCAAAATGATATAAATCTAATATATCATAATGTATGAATCTACTGCGCTATAATGTATACATCTACTGCATCACAATGTCATTGGATTGATGTTTGATAATAAATACTATAATTTTACAACTGAAAAATGCTTTAATATCTACACAGTATAAATTAGAAACTTGTCCATGTCATGCACCAAACGATCAATATTTGATTCAAAAATCTCATACAAATCGAAAACTTCACTCTGCAAGCTCAAATCTGATGCACCAATAGGCGTGCCATATCCTCATCACGTAGGTATGCTGGGATCAAGTGAAAAACTGTGATGAAGTAATAAAAATAATTCAATAGGGGAAATGATGTAGTAAGCTAAAATTTTGTGTTGATGTTACATACGTGATACATTGTAGAGCCACTATCACCTCTATTTCCCTTCTCAACCTCACTATCAAGAATTGAATATTTCTTTGTATTGTCAGTTTGAACAAAACTCATTGAAATACAATGTTTATATGAAGCAAACATCCCATCCTGCACATCGAAGAATAGTGTTCGAGTGTATAGTCTATATGTGTCTTGATAAATAATTATGATGCAGTGAATTTTAAGTGTTGATGCAGTGAACACATACTGCATCAACATTTCATAAGTACTGCATCACATATAAAACTACAAATACTTGCATATATGTTCAAAAGATAATACCAAAGGTTGACTGTGACATAGATTGGATATTTAAAAGATCTATTATACAAACTTAGGGAAGCTTATATGTTCCATAGCAAAGATAATAACCAACACAAAGTTGTGTTAAAACTATTAGTTTATAATTCTTACCGTATTGTTCCAACCATTCTTTTCTGCAAATGCCTTTTCATCTTCTTCTCTGGTGAAACTGTGTGCATCATCACCAACATTTGCATAAGGATCCCCTCTATACGTCAAACCCATGAATGGATTTTCCCATCTACATCAATAAACATGATATTTTGTCATTATTGTGTCGTGGCCAGGTTGACAAGCTTAAGAATTTAGTAGTAGACATCCTGAATTGTTTCTTTCCTTTAAACAAAATAGGAATGAGATACCGGGTGGCTATTTTTAGCTAAAACGAAAAAAGCTCAAATTGGTCGAAAGATGGTCCAAATGTACTCATATGTTGAAAACTCTTAATAATGTGTACTAGTTTAGGTAAGAGTTACAAAAGAAATAGAAAAAGCGTAGTACTTGTGTGTGGACATAAAATTGATTTTCCACTTGGCAACCTTTCCGGCTCCTTGATGTAAAGCTGTTTGAGTAGGTGAATAAATAAGAACCTGCCGACATTCACGAAAGTTATGTTATTATCATACTTGAGATGCCAACATATAACTAAATATACATGTCTTTTCTTGATAAAATAACGAAACATTAGCTAATGGATCTGCATTGGTCAAAAACAAATACCTGTTGCATCAAATTTCAGAACAACTGCATCATACATAGAATTACACATGCAAACATTTTTACTCAAAACATAAACATAAAATAAGCTTTTAGATCTATATATGCCACAAACAAAAACCTATTGCATCAGCATTTCAGGACAATTGCATCACTCGTACAACTTTACATAGACATAAGTCTTTTCCACTGCATCACACATTTACGCACATAATACAACCTATGTTTAGCTTAATTCATCATTATATGAAACAACTGAATACCTACTCCATTAAAATTCAAATTCAAGTGCATCGCACATACAACCAAGCAGACAAACACATTTCCACACATAAAATAACCAACGTTTAGCCTAATTCATCTTTATACGCGAAAACTGAACATCTGCCGCATCTCAGTTAAAATTAAAGTGCATCGCACATACAACCATGCAAACAAACGTATTTCCGCACATAATGCAACCTAAGTTTAGTTTAATTCATCATTACATGCGACAACTGAACACCTACTGCATCATAGTTTAAATTTCAGTGCATCACACATACAACCAAGCATACATACACATAAAACAACCTACGCGTAGCATATTTCATCCTTATACACGACAACTAAAAGCTTACTGCATCTTAATTGAAATTCCAGTCCATTGCGCATTAAACCAAGTAGCCAAACACAAGTTGATGCATCACAGTTATAAAATACACATATAAGTCTTTTCTACTAAAACCATGACCAAAAAAATTGAAGATTAATAATTGACGCATCACAGTGTAAAATTAGCGCATCACGGTTATAAAATTTCATTGAGACATTTTATCAAACACTTTATGTGCAACTTTACTAAACACTTTTTATCTATTGTTTTCTATAACAGAACTAGAAAGAAACTCATAAAATTACATATCTAAATCAGTAGCAACACAAAAATAAGCATATTATTCAAAATACGATTAATGAACATCATATACATGCAATTAAAGATCCATATAACCATATTAATTGACTGTTACAGTTAAAAACAATTGATAAATCTTACTAGGTCTTGGGTGGGGAACTGATCCGTGCTAAATATACATATAAATATTATCAGACGGATATGCGTGATACGCGGGAAATGACAAATCAACATTTTAGGAAAAAGGTTAACTTACAAAACCCGTGAATACGATATAAGATACCGGGCAAGTGATTACCCGGGTCGTGTCCCAGCGAGGTGTGAATCGAGGATTTCGTTTTCGGTTTGGAATTAAAGTGCTTGAAGTGTGGATTTTGGATTTTTGGTTTTTAATATTCTAATTGAGTGATGGAAAGTGAATAACCAAAGAAAATTAAACAAATAACGAAATTACACTAAAAACGCAAATCGGGAATTCCAAAAACGAGCCTTAAAACTAAAATCTTAAAAATTAACCCTACAAGTGAAAATTTAATTTTCCTAAGTCCTAATTGATAAAAGAAAATTTTAGAAAAAAGAACTATATTTTTTTGACTTTTATATTTTTTATTATGAATTAAAAACTATTTATTTATTATTTATTTTTTTATTATTATTAGTTTTTTTTAAAAGCTTAATAAGCACAAGAAAATAAGCAACTTTTACAAAAACAACTATTTATGAAAACTTAAAATAAGCACAGAAAGAGCAGATTAAGGTGGCCACTTATAAGAAACTTGATTAAATTTTTTTTATTTTATTATTTTTTTTTCTTTGAATAAGCACATGGAAATAAGCAATTTTCAAAACTACAACTTTTACTGAATACTAATAAATAAGCTAGAAATAAGCTTAAAAGGGATGCTATGGTACTAAGGTGCACAGGGCAAATTGCAGTCCACCTAGGCAAGTTTGAGCATATTTTTAAGCACTTATATAACAACTAAATACCACAAAAGCTGATAACACTTAAAGTTCACATATCAAGGATCTCAGAAACCAAATAGCAGACCAAGAGAAGCTATTTTGGTGCTTAAAAATAAGCTGGAAAAGTGGCTATTCTAGACAAGTATACACTGATTGCTCAATGTATGCTTGTATGGATAGGATACTTTTGAGCTTAATTTTAAGCTCAAATAAGCTAGAGAAGGGCCTGAATTTGGAAACAAGAAAAGACACACTAGCAAACTACTGATAAGCCAAAGATTTAAGCTCAGATTAACACAAATAAGCACATGAATGGTCCAACAAATCTGATGCAGACTGCTGTACACTTGAGGTTATGTGCAGACACTTAAATCAAGCTAATCACTTCAAATCCATTTTGCAATTAGACCAATACTTCAAAACAAGCTTGACTTTTGATGAGTGTCTAAATACTCATCATTTCTTTCACATTTGAGCTACTGAAACAGTCAAAAACACTTTAAAAAGTCTAAAAATGTATAAAAATATCATCTGACTGTGTTTTTATAAGTTTCAGGGAAAAACAAACAATAAACGGCATAATTTGCATTTTAGTCCCTGAACTTTCATAAATTTGGCAAATCTAGTCCCTAGAATCTAAAAAAATGGAATCTTATCATTCAAGGTCCCTGAAATATTCAAACTTGGCAAAATTGGTCCTTGAATGAAACTTTAAAACAAATGGCAGTTTTAGTCCCTGGGGTTTTAAAAATGACAAAACAAGTCCCCGGGTGTTTTTAAAATGGAAAAATATGTTTTACGGTCCTTGCACTATTGACACTTGGCAGTTTCAGTCCTGAGAGATAGTTTTGGAATTTGGCAGGAATGGTCCATGTATTTTCAGCAAATTACAAAATAATCCTTGTGTTTTTAGCAATCCAAATCCGGACCCTATTATCCTAAACCTTAAATAAACCCACCCAATAAACCAAATCCAATCCACTATCCTAATCCCCAACCAAGCCCAAAAATACAAACCCAGCCCAACCCATCTTTTTAAATAAAAACCCGGATCCAACTAACTCTGGTATTTAATACCAGAGTTTGACCCACGGTCAAACCTTCTCCCTCACAACCATCCCCGCCAATACCACCTCCAAAACCACCACCACCTGTCCTCCACCTCTCCACCTTTCCACCTCATCACCCAAGTCACTAACAACTCCCCTCCACCTCCACAAACAACAAAATTTCTTAATTGATATAACCTTCTCAAAAGATTTTGTCGACAAAAATTACAAGTGGAAGGCTAAGATTGAATTGAGTTAATTGGACAGCTGGGATAGCTTCAAAGTGATAAGGGAGATATTTTGGAAGCATAAAAAGGCCACAAGACAGAGAAAAAATAGTTAGTAGATGTTAGAGTAGTGTAGTTTTAATTTTCATGTCGTAGTTTAAATTTTAGTTGTAATAGTTTCTGGGATTTGTAATTTTTGGATAATTCAAGTAATTTAAGTTATCATTTCAGTGTTCAATTAAAGTTATTCCATGTTTTTCAGATAAACTGCTTTTCCCGCCAATTTTGTTCTTGGTTGTTTTGAAGTTTTCAAGCTACTATTCTTGTTTAAATAAGCTCATTAGAGCTTATTAAAGCTTATGTAATTGAAGTAGAGGGTTGTTCTGTTCTAATTTCAAAATTCCCAAAAAGTCAACAAAAAGTCAACCCTGGTCAATATCTCTGTAGCCTAGCTTGTTAATAGCTTATTCTAACTTTTTCCTGAGTTCATAACTCAATTTAAGGTTAATCTAAGCTATTCTTATAGTTAGTATCAGTTCCATCTCATTTTCACTTTAAAAACTTAAAAACAGTCAACTAAGTCAAACTTTAGTCATTAGCTTATTCGAGCTTATTTTACCTTGTCACTAGTTTTTCTCACCTTAAATAAGTTAATTAGTCATTAAAGAATCAAAAGTTCAAATCAGTTCAGAGTTTTCTAGTTTTTATATCAAAACAGTTAACAATAAGGGGTGTTTGGGTAAAAGGTCAAAGTGGGTCAATTTGGTGGTGTACTGTTCCATTGCACTTCCCTCAGCTTTGATTGAGCTTATTGTAACTTATTTAAGCTATTTTCAATTTCTCTTTTGCTGTTTTGAAGCTTATTGCAGGTGTGGAGTGTGGACTGTTATCAGAAGGCCTAACTGTCCTTCAATAAGCTCAAATAAGCTGTGCTTATTTTGGACCCCTATTTGAATTCTCAGGTTCCTTTCTAACCATTATTCATTTTGCAAGTGAATCCCATAGGTCTGTGCTAAGAATTCACCCATATCAGTCCATACTTAGCATAACAGTTCTATAGTTTGGTTTTTCAGACTTTTGCAGATTTTCAAGATTTTCTATAGGTCTTATTTTAAGTTGAAATTAGTTGAATTTTTGGATTATTAGAGTTCCCTAGCTGATCTATCTTAGGTATTTTTTTGAGGATTTTTAGATTAGCTTATCCTAGCTTTTTCAGGCCTTGAAAAAGGCCAATTTTGCCCTGTGCAGGGCTGCTTCAGCAGACCTCTGCAACACCACCACCTTTGGTGGTTGATTGTGGCCACCCCTGTGGGTCCCACAGTCCAATCTTTGGTTCTCCCAACCCCCCTCCTACCAGGCTTCAATAGTTGACCATTTGTTTGACCTTAGGACCTGTGGACCCCACTTGGATTAAGCCTTGAACCTTGTCCCATTTTTCTGTCTCAGTCCACAATAATCAAGTGCTTATTGTGGCTTATTGGCTTATCCAGTGGACCCCTTTTGCTTATTCTTACTTAAACAAGTTCACATAAGTCAGAGGAACTAGATTTTACCAGAGTGGGTCCCACTTTATGCCATTTTAGCTTATTTCCTTCATTGGTCAAACAAAGTCAACTGTTTGGCTTTTTCTTTCATATTCAGCTTATTTTTAAGTTCTAAAAATCTTGTTTTCACAAAAGTTTGTTGTTTCTAGTTATTAAATAGTTTTCTAAAATAAAAATCCAGAAAATCCAATTTAATTTTTAAGTGATAGTTTCTATTTAATTTTATTTAAATCTTAATTTTCATTTTTAAATTTTTATTAAGAACTTAGTGATTTTATATTTTTATTAGGTTCCTTATATCTTAAAATAATTTCAGTAATTTTTTTATATTTTTCTCTTTTCATTTAGTACTTTTAATAATTAATATTAGTTTTTATTAATTAATAATTAGTTAATAATTAATAGTAATTATAAAAAAAAAGTAGGAAAAATATATTTTAAGTTTGAAAATTAGTTTTATAATATTTTATATTTTTCCAAATTTATTTTTCATATTTTTAGTGTAATTTCATAATTAGTTATAATTTAGTATAATTTAAATAATTAATAAGTAATTAATAATTAGTAATTAATTAATAATAATTAATTAAATAGTTAAAAAAATATTTTTCTTTTCCAATAATTTTCTTATGTCATTAGGTTTGTAAAAATATAATTTTCATATTCGTAGGTTTTTTATTTCTTAAAATTCGCGTTTTATTTCGTACGTTTACGTTTATTTAAATTTAAACGTACGTCTTTTAGTTTTAAACCTTATCGAAAAACGAAATAGAAAAATAGTGATAGCTTCTATTTAATAGAATTTATCTATTTAAATAAGTAATTTTCATATTTCTAGCTTTATTTCACGTTTCCCTAGTGTAAATCAAATCAAAACCTTTTCCCGTTCAATTATCACGCGATCACAAATTTGTTTTATTTCAGATTTCACACCTCGCTGGGACATAACGACCCGGGAATAAAACTATACTCCTTGGATTTTTGCATTGTGCCCTTTCTAGTTTGACTCTTGTTGACCACATCCGTGGTTGATTTGAGTTGACCGTTTGGGAGCGATCAAATTTTGGCGCCGCTGCCGGGGAGGTGTGCTGCGTTGAACGAATTTGAAGCATCAGTAATTGTTGAATATACACCCATTGTATATTTACCATCTTTTGTTCATATTTCCTTATTTTCAGAAAAAACCAAAATTATCGTGAAGTTAATTCGTTTGACTAAACGATTGCCAAAAACATTTTTATTCAAGTTTTCAACGAACACAAAAAACCAAAAATATTCATCTTTACCCTCTCACCCTTTTTGATTCTTTATCCCTTTACCCTCTATCCATTTGATTCTAAACTTCTTATACCCTTCTTCTATGGCGTCTCTCGGGTACAAATGTTTTGATTGTAAAAGCCCGTTGATTGACAGCCATCGTTGTTCTAAGTGTGCGTGTGAGCGGTGTGGAAAGCATGCACCAAAGGATCGTGGATCTTGTTATTGGTGTGAATTATCCACTAAAGAGTCTCTCAAGGATTCTCAAAGTCCTTCCTACCACCCTCCACAGCCCGAGATACGTGCTATTAATGACAAACCGTCGAGAATCGATCCTAACCTTTCAGGATTTACGGTTAAAAGTTTGTCAAGCAAACGTACAGAACTTAGAACAGTGACTGAAAAGAATGACTTGCCTAATCTTCACGTTTATCAAGAACAAGAACCAGAGACCATAACAGAAGTGGTGGAAATTCCTAGCTCTCAGAGCACTCCACTTGTCCCACCTCTGGATTTTATTCCTTGTGTCGGTTGTGGTGAGTCGCTTTTCGGTTTGCCATGTCTATGGTGTACATGTAAACAATGTGGTAGTGATATTCGAGACGGAAGTTGTTTGTTTTGTGGTTCGAGGAATTCATTTTCTTATGATCCTAATCCGAACTCATTTAACGACTTTTCGAATTTCTCCAATTACCCATCACATTTATACGAGCAAGTATCATATTGTCCAAATATCAATGATGCATCGTATCAAAATACACCGAACTTTTCTTGTGAGTACTGTGGAGGTCCACATTTGAGCTCTGATTGTCAAACAGGGAATCCATTTCCTTGTAACAATTACGACGATCCATATCACGACCAACCTCCACAGTGCCAAATAACTCAAATTCCTCAGCAAACCCAGCAAGACACTTATCTAGAGCTTCTAGAGTTAGTGAAAAGAGCTGAGGAGTTTAATATAAAAACATTTCAGAATGCTCCCAGTTTTTCTTGTGTATATTGTGGGGGTCCTCATGATGATTATCAATGTCAACCTTCCGGTTTTGACAACTCCCCACTCCCACAATGTCCCGTCATTAAAAATTCACATGAGAAATCCATGGTAGAATTGTTAACTGAAGAGCAGGTTGCTAAATTAGATTCCCAGATTGCCAGTGAAAATTCTATTAGGGAATTAATTAAAATACAAAAAACAGCCAGATCTAGCTCTCGATTCCGTTTCATTCCTGATGACAGTGATGATGAAGATATATTTGATGATGATTCATCAAGTTCATCAGTTGAAACTCATTCTGTTGTTATCACACCCGAGGTTCACACTCACTCTCTAAGTATGGGGGATGAGCATCTTGACACAATTCCTGCAAAGGAATCAGACGTATTCATAAAGTCTAGTGTCGAGAACCTTGTCCCAATCCCAAGAGAGTCACAGGGAATTCTCGAGCATTTGTGTGATATCCCTCCTCCTCTTATCTTCCCAAAAGATCATGTTGAGATGTTCTCCGATTCTAATGATGACGATTCGTTATCTTGTGGAGACATCATGTATGTGGAAGAATTTCCTTCTGAGCCAGTCAGCTTAGAAGAAAAGAATGATGAAGAAATTGACACTGAAATCAAAGATGAAGCTCTTCGAGCAACATTATTGAATGTCAGTCTTCTCGTTTCTAAAATCGAGGCTTTCAAAGAAAAACCCATTTCATCTCCTATCCCCATAAAGGATAGTAACATATTTTCCGATGATTCTATTCCGGAAATGGAAGCCTTCTGTTTTGATCAGATGGGAGAGAAAATTAGTGGCAATACCACTTCTCATTCTCATAATTCTCTCCCCGATTATGAATCATTTACATTTGAGGAGTTCGCTGATGAACTCACTCACATCAAACCAGAATATGATTCATTCACCTTTGAGGAGTTCTCCGATGAACTCACTCATATCATATCTCCGCCAGAGTATGATAACTTTTACTTTGATCTTGACAAAGAAAATCTCTGTGTTCCGGAGGGAAATGTTCTCATCACTGAGAATTTGATTGTTATCAAAATCCCATCCCTCCCACCCAGAATATGTCTTGATCAAATGAGCTTAAATGATGAGATTCATGATCCTGAAATCATGAATTCTCCTTCTGATGATGATGAGTTAGTCATGATTTTTATCATGACTTTCTTTCTTTTCTTCACCTACAGGGTGACTTCTCCTGTTCTTCACTCCTTCGGGAATGAAGACACTATCTTTGACCCCGGCATTTTCATTTATCATTTATGAGCCGGATCTGTGTATATCTCATCGGAGTGGAACTTTCAAATACTTCAGTGTTTATCCAAACATCTTGAACGAAAGTCCGATAGAGATGGTTTCTTCCACTTACTTCCCCATGAACCAATGAATTCGGGGTCGAGTCAAGCTAGCGACTCGGTTATCAAAAACAGTAGCACATATATGGGTTTTCACCCATGTTTCACCTAAGTGTGGGGGAGATGCCCCACATGTTGTAAATATGTACATTTAAAAAAAAAAAAAAAAAAAAAAAAAAAAAAAAAAAAAAAAAAGAGGAATTTGCATGCCTTAACGGCTTAAATGCAAATTAAAAATAAAATAAAATAAAAGGCTATTAATATTTCCCTTTCACGTTCTAAGTGTTGGTTTAACAGCCGGTTCTTTGAATATTGAGGGCAATATTCAGTTCTAAGTGTGGGGGGGAATTCTGGCGAATTTGCTTTTGCTCACATATGTACCTTTTTGTGCCCCAGTACCCCCATTTTGGCCAAAATTTTAAAATTTTTTCTCACTTAGAACGCAATAAATGGTTATCAGTCCACCATGTCTAACCCACATAAGGACTGGCTAATCCAGGAGCAAACGGCTCTTGGTAAAGATATATCAAATCCGTTTATGGCTTGCAATTTGCCCAAAATTGTATGGTTTTCGACTCACCATATCTTTAATTAGTGAAGAGTTGGCTAGCCCGCAAGTTCATGGCTTGTGGTAAAGGCAGTGGAATACCATGATGGGTAATCAGCTCACCAAAGATAATAATTATTTTATCTAAGAGTTGGCTAGTCCAGAGGCAAACGGCTTCTGGTAAAGACTTCCCAAATCCGTTGACAGCTGGTGGTTTGCTCAAAATCACTTGGTTATCATTGTACCAAGGTCTAACACACCGAAACAATGGCTACTCCAGAGGTGATGGCTTCTGGTAAAGAGATACATCCATAAATTTTTGGAAAAAAGATTGCTAGGGACTAGCAATAGTTTAGTGTGGGGGATTGATGAGTGTCTAAATACTCATCATTTCTTTCACATTTGAGCTACTGAAACAGTCAAAAACACTTTAAAAAGTCTAAAAATGTATAAAAATATCATCTGACTGTGTTTTTATAAGTTTCAGGGAAAAACAAACAATAAACGGCATAATTTGCATTTTAGTCCCTGAACTTTCATAAATTTGGCAAATCTAGTCCCTAGAATCTAAAAAAATGGAATCTTATCATTCAAGGTCCCTGAAATATTCAAACTTGGCAAAATTGGTCCTTGAATGAAACTTTAAAACAAATGGCAGTTTTAGTCCCTGGGGTTTTAAAAATGACAAAACAAGTCCCCGGGTGTTTTAAAATGGAAAAATATGTTTTACGGTCCTTGCACTATTGACACTTGGCAGTTTCAGTCCTGAGAGATAGTTTTGGAATTTGGCAGGAATGGTCCATGTATTTTCAGCAAATTACAAAATAATCCTTGTGTTTTTAGCAATCCAAATCCGGACCCTATTATCCTAAACCTTAAATAAACCCACCCAATAAACCAAATCCAATCCACTATCCTAATCCCCAACCAAGCCCAAAAATACAAACCCAGCCCAACCCATCTTTTTAAATAAAAACCCGGATCCAACTAACTCTGGTATTTAATACCAGAGTTTGACCCACGGTCAAACCTTCTCCCTCACAACCATCCCCGCCAATACCACCTCCAAAACCACCACCACCTGTCCTCCACCTCTCCACCTTTCCACCTCATCACCCAAGTCACTAACAACTCCCCTCCACCTCCACAAACAACAAAATTTCTTAATTGATATAACCTTCTCAAAAGATTTTGTCGACAAAAATTACAAGTGGAAGGCTAAGATTGAATTGAGTTAATTGGACAGCTGGGATAGCTTCAAAGTGATAAGGGAGATATTTTGGAAGCATAAAAAGGCCACAAGACAGAGAAAAAATAGTTAGTAGATGTTAGAGTAGTGTAGTTTTAATTTTCATGTCGTAGTTTAAATTTTAGTTGTAATAGTTTCTGGGATTTGTAATTTTTGGATAATTCAAGTAATTTAAGTTATCATTTCAGTGTTCAATTAAAGTTATTCCATGTTTTTCAGATAAACTGCTTTTCCCGCCAATTTTGTTCTTGGTTGTTTTGAAGTTTTCAAGCTACTATTCTTGTTTAAATAAGCTCATTAGAGCTTATTAAAGCTTATGTAATTGAAGTAGAGGGTTGTTCTGTTCTAATTTCAAAATTCCCAAAAAGTCAACAAAAAGTCAACCCTGGTCAATATCTCTGTAGCCTAGCTTGTTAATAGCTTATTCTAACTTTTCCTGAGTTCATAACTCAATTTAAGGTTAATCTAAGCTATTCTTATAGTTAGTATCAGTTCCATCTCATTTTCACTTTAAAAACTTAAAAACAGTCAACTAAGTCAAACTTTAGTCATTAGCTTATTCGAGCTTATTTTACCTTGTCACTAGTTTTTCTCACCTTAAATAAGTTAATTAGTCATTAAAGAATCAAAAGTTCAAATCAGTTCAGAGTTTTCTAGTTTTTATATCAAAACAGTTAACAATAAGGGGTGTTTGGGTAAAAGGTCAAAGTGGGTCAATTTGGTGGTGTACTGTTCCATTGCACTTCCCTCAGCTTTGATTGAGCTTATTGTAACTTATTTAAGCTATTTTCAATTTCTCTTTTGCTGTTTTGAAGCTTATTGCAGGTGTGGAGTGTGGACTGTTATCAGAAGGCCTAACTGTCCTTCAATAAGCTCAAATAAGCTGTGCTTATTTTGGACCCCTATTTGAATTCTCAGGTTCCTTTCTAACCATTATTCATTTTGCAAGTGAATCCCATAGGTCTGTGCTAAGAATTCACCCATATCAGTCCATACTTAGCATAACAGTTCTATAGTTTGGTTTTTCAGACTTTTGCAGATTTTCAAGATTTTCTATAGGTCTTATTTTAAGTTGAAATTAGTTGAATTTTTGGATTATTAGAGTTCCCTAGCTGATCTATCTTAGGTATTTTTTTGAGGATTTTTAGATTAGCTTATCCTAGCTTTTTCAGGCCTTGAAAAAGGCCAATTTTGCCCTGTGCAGGGCTGCTTCAGCAGACCTCTGCAACACCACCACCTTTGGTGGTTGATTGTGGCCACCCCTGTGGGTCCCACAGTCCAATCTTTGGTTCTCCCAACCCCCCTCCTACCAGGCTTCAATAGTTGACCATTTGTTTGACCTTAGGACCTGTGGACCCCACTTGGATTAAGCCTTGAACCTTGTCCCATTTTTCTGTCTCAGTCCACAATAATCAAGTGCTTATTGTGGCTTATTGGCTTATCCAGTGGACCCCTTTTGCTTATTCTTACTTAAACAAGTTCACATAAGTCAGAGGAACTAGATTTTACCAGAGTGGGTCCCACTTTATGCCATTTTAGCTTATTTCCTTCATTGGTCAAACAAAGTCAACTGTTTGGCTTTTTCTTTCATATTCAGCTTATTTTTAAGTTCTAAAAATCTTGTTTTCACAAAAGTTTGTTGTTTCTAGTTATTAAATAGTTTTCTAAAATAAAAATCCAGAAAATCCAATTTAATTTTTAAGTGATAGTTTCTATTTAATTTTATTTAAATCTTAATTTTCATTTTTAAATTTTTATTAAGAACTTAGTGATTTTATATTTTTATTAGGTTCCTTATATCTTAAAATAATTTCAGTAATTTTTTTATATTTTTCTCTTTTCATTTAGTACTTTTAATAATTAATATTAGTTTTTATTAATTAATAATTAGTTAATAATTAATAGTAATTATAAAAAAAAAGTAGGAAAAATATATTTTAAGTTTGAAAATTAGTTTTATAATATTTTATATTTTTCCAAATTTATTTTTCATATTTTTAGTGTAATTTCATAATTAGTTATAATTTAGTATAATTTAAATAATTAATAAGTAATTAATAATTAGTAATTAATTAATAATAATTAATTAAATAGTTAAAAAAATATTTTTCTTTTCCAATAATTTTCTTATGTCATTAGGTTTGTAAAAATATAATTTTCATATTCGTAGGTTTTTTATTTCTTAAAATTCGCGTTTTATTTCGTACGTTTACGTTTATTTAAATTTAAACGTACGTCTTTTAGTTTTAAACCTTATCGAAAAACGAAATAGAAAAATAGTGATAGCTTCTATTTAATAGAATTTATCTATTTAAATAAGTAATTTTCATATTTCTAGCTTTATTTCACGTTTCCCTAGTGTAAATCAAATCAAAACCTTTTCCCGTTCAATTATCACGCGATCACAAATTTGTTTTATTTCAGATTTCACACCTCGCTGGGACATAACGACCCGGGAATAAAACTATACTCCTTGGATTTTTGCATTGTGCCCTTTCTAGTTTGACTCTTGTTGACCACATCCGTGGTTGATTTGGGTTGACCGTTTGGGAGCGATCAACTTTCTACCTTGAGCTCCGAAACATCAAAAACAATGACGAAAATAGCTTATTGCTATTCTAAGCTTATATGATCAGATTTTGTTCTTGAACCTATAACAGCCCACTCAAATCTTCCAAACCCACAAAATCAGATTAACAATTCCTACTAACAGCTAAATTGGACTCAGATAAGCAAGATCAAAAGTCACCCATATGCATATGAACAGTAAAACACCATATTGACCCAGCTTCAGCTTTAAACCAAACACCCCTTATTAATGGCTGATTTGAGATTAAAACTGGCATAGGCTGATTTAAGCTTAACTATTGGAATAACATTGGCTTTTTAACTTAAATGAACCCTAATGAACAACTATTTAAGGTGATAAGCACTTAAATAAGCTAGATACCTAGTTGACTGTTTTTGGCTTTTTAGTGATAATTAAGGTAAAAACTATAACAAACAAGCACACCCTATCTATTTCACTGGAAATAGCCTCAATAACATCAAATAAACATGAAACAATCAAATAAGCACCTATATAAGCACATGAACAGTAGAATTGCAGAAATTAAGTCAAAATGGTAAAATGAAACTTACAAAAGCCTTGTGCTCAAAACCAAGGACAAATTCTTGACACCCAAGGTATTCTCTAAACAAACCTAATGCTTCCCAAGAAGCTCTAACCCATGGCCATCCACAATTCACCATGCTCCAGCTTCTTTGACCATTTTGACCCTTTTTTGACTTTTTTGGATTTTTTAGATTAGAACTGAATTAAACTATTATAAGCTTATAAAAAACTATAGTGAGCTTATGTGAGCTTATAGAAACAGAATAGAAGCTTGTTCAATAACCACTTAACTTAATTCGAATTAACAGTACACTTTTGAAACTTGGAATTTCATTAACTTTAGAAATTGATACAATGCTGAGTAAATTAAAGATAAATGAGCTTAAATAAACTTGAATTGATACAGAAAACTTAAATTTTAACTAATTAAAACATTAAACTACAAATACGACTTAACTAAAAGTCTACATGCCAATTTTTGGCTACAAAATGACCTATTTATACTATTTTTGAGTTGGGATCTCTCTTCTTTATCTCTCTGATAATTTCTTGACCCTTGGATTGGCATGGAATCATCTCAGCCATTAATCATGGATTTGGCGCCAAAATGGTGATAGTGGGATACCAACTCTGTACTGGCTATCTTGTTAGGAGGGAGAAGCATTAAATGCTTTTGGACTGGGGTAGGTGGAGTGTAGAGGGGGAAAGAAGAAGGGTATGGGTGAGGGTGGTTTTGTCAGCAGACATGGTTTTGGCAGGCAAGTGGAGGAGAAGAAGGTGGTTTTTACTGGGAATTTGACTGGGTTATTATAATAAGAAGGTGGGTCGGGTTTAGGATTTGGGTTAGGTTTATTATTAAAAGGGTGTGGGCCGGATGTTTTTGGGTTTATTATTTGGTTTAAAGGTTTTATTAAAAGGCTTAGGTAATTAAATGGGCTAACTTGGCCCATTTATATGGGTTGGGTTGGCCCATAAAATTTGGTTTCGTGTTCGTTTTTCCAAGCTGATTCCAAAACTATATCCCGGGATCAATTCTGACTCCGTCTGATTTTGGCCAAATGCACAGCTGTTGTCGAGTTGCTCCAAAAATGCACGTATTTGTTCCGTTTTCAATCATTTGTACCTGAAACACATAAAAACACAAACCAATGATATCTGCAGTATAATCTGGGTGTTTTTGGTCATTTTTATGTCTTTTATGGGTATAAAATGATGAGTATTTACACACTCATCAATCCCCCACACTAAACTATTGCTAGTCCCTAGCAATCTGATCATATAAAGTAATGAAATGATCAAAAGAATATCAAGCATACCCTGTTTTGATTTTTTTTATACAATGCAAGAAATTTAAATTAGAACAAAAATAAATAACATGCTTGATTTTCAAAAATAATATCATGTAACGGGATTCACACAAAATGGGTGTCTCCGGGAATTGAAATCGTCATCCTCTTTTTTATACTCCCAACTAAGCTTAAACTCAATGTGCAAATATTTTTGTAAAAATGCTAACACTACTTATACTAATAATCTATGTAAGCCGAAACTTAACTTTTCACTCCCACAATTTATTCAAGTTAGGTGAATGTGCTTGATTTTCAAAATTTTGATCACAAAAATCGACGTTTTTATAAAATTTTGACTAATACTAGTTGAAAGATAGATTTAAAATTTACAACAAGCAAGTTTCAAAACTTTATTCAACACATACATCTTTATATTTGCAACATCAAAACTTATTGCATTTTGCAATATCATTCCATTTTTGCATTTTGCAATATCATTCCATTTTTTTTTTCTTTTCATTTTTTTTTTACTTGTGCAACATAAACTAACGGAGTTTCATGGGAACCAAGACCTTACACCTTCCGGAATAAAGAATCCAAGGGCCGTTACAACGGAGAGTTCCAAGACTCTAAACATTCCTGAAATGAGGATCCAAGGGTGTTAGACCAAGACCTCACACATTCCTGAATTAGAGGTCCAAGGGCCGGTGTAAGAGGGTAGCCAAGACCTAAACGCCTTCGGGAAATAAGGATCCAAGGGCCGATCTTGAACCGTAGCTTTTTTAGCACATTTATTACTTAACTTTTGCAACTTTCAAGCAACGTCTCACTTTCATTTTGCATTATTATGACATATGCTTGTTCCGAAGTTTAAATAAAGCTTTGAACTAGTATTTTTCAAAATCGTATAAAAAAATGATTTTGTGTGTTCAAATGTTTGAAAATAAGCACTTATTAAGTCAGATTAGTTATCTCCTGGGAGGAAAAGCCATAGATTACTTATATAAGCTCTAAAGAAAACCAACTATTCTACGCTTAGCATTTTCATTTGCACACATCGTAAAACCTTAGTCTAACCGTTAAGGGAGTAGCCAGATCAATACTCTGGCAGAGTCAGGATTCCCTTTGTTCTAACCTAATCAAGACTAAATACTTTTATTTATTTATTTATTTATTTATTTATTCTTTTTTTTGGTGCAAAGCACTTCTTTTTTTTTCCATGCAATTTCTTATTCAAAAACGACAAAAAATTTTAAAATTTTTGGCCAAAACGGGGGTTACTAGGGCACTAGAACTAGAAGGTACATATGTGACAAAAATCGCGAGAATTCCCCCCCACACTTAGAATTGAATATTGGCCTCAATATTCAAAGTACCGGCTATTATGCCGACACTTAGAACGTAAAAAGGTAATACTAATAGCCAAGTGTGGAACAGAAATCTCTATTTTCACAAACAGGATTAAAAAGATATCCCTAGATAAACGTTAGCAAAAAGATCGGATATTGGGCGGCTGGATTGAAAACAGGCGCATAAATCATCACGATCTCAGGGAAACCTGAAAACAAGAGCAAACAACACACAAACAGAGCACAGTAGAGGAATCCCCCCACACTTAGTTGTTAGAAAATAGAAAGAAGTCAGAAACATGGGTTGTCACCCATGTGGTGCTAATGTTTTTGTTAACCGAGTCACTAGCTTAACTCGACCCCGAATTCATTGGTCCATGGGGAAAGTTTGGAGATCCGGGACAACCATGGATGGTATGTCCCCTCCAACGTAATGCTTCAACTTATGACCGTTCACCTTGAAGTTTGGTCCGTCGTTTTGAGATAACTCGACGGTACCATAAAGAAAAACTTTGGAAACGGTGAATGGTCCAGTCCAACGGGTTTTAAGCTTACCCGAGAATATCTTCAATCTAGAGTTAAAAAGAAGGACTCGATCACCAACGTTAAAAACGCGGTTCTTGATTTTGGAGTCATGGATCTTCTTTGTCTTTTCTTTGTAGATCAAAGAGTTCTCGTAGGCTTGATCACGAAGTTCATTTAATTCATTGAGTTGAACTTTGCGGTGATTACCCGCGGACTTTAGGTCGAAGTTTGCATGCTTCAAGGGCCAATAAGCTTTGTGCTCGAGCTCGATCGGTAGATGGCACGCCTTTCCGTACACAAGCTTGTAAGGAGTACACCCGATGGGTGTTTTATAAGCTGTACGGAAGGCCCAAAGTGCATCATTTAATTTATCCGACCAAGATGCACGGTTTTCACCTACGGTCCTTTCCAAGATTCTTTTTAGACCACGGTTTGAAACTTCCACTTGTCCACTTGTTTGTGGGTGATACGCGGTAGAAAGACGGTGAGTAATACCGTACTTAAGCATGACCTTTGCAAATTGGTCATTGCAAAAGTGCGTACCGCGATCACTAATGATAGCACGGGGAGTTCCAAACCGAGAAAATAGCGATTTCAAAAATTTACACACTACTCGGGCGTCGTTGGTGGGGAGTGCTTTCGCTTCAACCCATTTAGACAAATAATCGACGGCCACGAGTATATATTTGTTCCCTCGTGAAGACGGGAACGGCCCCATAAAGTTAATGCCCCAAACGTCAAAGATTTCACAAACTTGAACGACGTTTTGTGGCATTTCATCTTTTTGCGTGATTTTCCCGTGACGTTGACAAGAGTCACAAGATTTGACTAAGTCATGGGCGTCACGGTAAATTGTGGGCCAATTGAAACCGGAATCAAACACCTTCTTGGCGGTGTAGTTGGCACCATGATGTCCCCCCGTGGGTCCATTGTGGCAAGTCTTAAGAATTTCAACGGCTTCTTGGCCGTGAACACACTGCCGGATGACTTGATCCGCATACACTTTAAACAAGTAGGGGTCGTTCCAAAAGTAATGCTTCACATCTTTGAAGAATTTTTTCTTTTGTTGGGATGACATCCCTTTAACCACAAAGTTACCCGCATGGTAATTTGCAAAATCAGCAAACCATGGGGTACTAGAATCACCACGAAAAGATACCACGTTAAGTGTCTCGAGAGGAAATGTTTCATTTATTTCCTTTTTCTCGAGCGCACTTTGGTGAGGATTCTCTAATCGGGACAAATGATCAGCAGCAAGGTTCTCCGCTCCTTTTTTATCACGGATGATGATATCAAATTCTTGCAGGAGAAGAACCCATCGGAGCAATCTCGGCTTTGCATCTTGTTTTGCAAAGAGATATTTGAGAGCCGAGTGATCCGTATACACTATGCTTTTAGACAAGATCAAGTATGGCCGAAACTTTTCGAAAGCATACACCACGGCTAATAATTCTTTTTCCGTTGTGGTGTAATGAGATTGAGCTTCGGTCATAGTTTTGCTTGCATAGTGTATAGGCTGAAAATGTTTTGTTTTTCGTTGCCCCAAGACCGCACCTATGGAAAAATCACTAGCATCGCAAATAAGCTCAAAAGGTAGGTCCCAATCGGGGGCAACTAAGATTGGTGCTTCGGTAAGCTTTTTCTTAAGAGTTTGAAAAGCTTCAATGCACTCTTTGGAGAAAATAAACGGAGTTTCCTTTTCAAGGAGACAAGTCATTGGCCGGGCGATTTTCAAAAAATCTTGAATGAATCTACGATAGAAACTGGCGTGACTGATGAGTGTGTAAATACTCATCATTTTATACCCATAAAAGACACTAAAATGACCAAAAACACCCAATATATATTGTAGATATCCTTGGTTTGTGTTTTATGTGTTTCAGGTACTGAAGGATTGAAAACGGAACGAAAACGAATATTTTTGGATCGAATCGACAACAATTGTTCAAGTGAAGACAAAAGTCAAAGACAAAGTCAAAGTCAACCCCCAAAAATACCAAAATGACACAAATGGTCCTTGGATATAATTTTCACTTTTGGTCCTTGGATTTTCAGATTTTACAACTTTAGTCCCTATGATTAAAACTAAAATCCATTTCTGATGAGGCGAAAAGTGTACCGCTTTTAAGGGGTCATTTAAGCCCGAAATCGTATTTATTTGATCAAATATTGCCCTAAATCGTTCCTTTTGTCATTTTAGGTACTTTTGAGGAGAAATCTGGAAAAGGAGGCATTTTGGACGTTTTTGGAGCATTAAAGTGAAGAAAACGGCAAAGTCTCAAGAATCGGCTAAAAGTTACTCTTGACGGCGTCACAATTAACATGGGACGGCGTCATGCCTTGGCAAGAAAAGTTGGATGTGAAATTTACTCATGACGGGCCAGTGAGTTTGCATGAGAATTCTGACGGCGTCACGCTTTAACTAAATCAAGGGCGTCACGGCTTAAATCATAAGGGGACGGCGTCACGTTCAGGATCCGACGGCGTCAAGCCTTGATAAGCCAGAATGGATTTTTGAAGAGCTAAAGAGGGACGGCGTCAAGATGGTCATCCGGGAACCCTAAAAGCGGCGAGGTGACGGCGTCACAATGCATAAGGTGACGCCGTCAGATGTCAAAGTCTATATATAGTTTTCTAATTTTTTGTCATTAGGGAGAGCTTAGTGTGTGGAATTTTGGGATAAAACCCTAAGACGATTTTAGCTACTTTTTCAGGGCTTTTTGCCTTGAGATCTTCCATGTTTCATTGAAAGATAAGTTATCAATTAATCATTCAATATGTCTATGTGTTGTTTGATTCTATCTTATGCTTGTCTTTTGTTTAACATGTTAGGCTAATTTTATCTTGTGTTTGCTTAGATCTAATGAAACCTAGCTATTGATTATTGGTTGTTAGTGTGTTGTTAGTTGTATTGGATGATTGTTTATCTATGTTAGGCTTAAGAAAACTGGCTAACTTCCTATTCGGTAACTTGCTTGAACGTCTTAAGAAACATGAACCAAACGCGTACTAAAGGTTTTTATGGTTGTATTTAATGCACAAGCGAATTCTAGTGATCCCATGTTAGGAGCTTCCTAGCCGGCTCGACATAGGAGTGAAGTAGGAGCTTGTAGAGTTTGGGGAAGTAAGTACGCCACCCCACGAATGGTATTAAGGAATACACCCGTCATCCACGCGACTAATACACACTAATTAACCGGTAAAAGATAGTTAGGGAGTAAGGAAATCTAAGTAAACACATTTCTCTACACATAAGTTTCTCACCACTTTTCATTTTTGTTATTTTATTTTATTTGCATTTGTAGTTATTTGGGTTAGTTGACTAGCAACTAATTCCGCCCACTCCTTCAAAACCCGAGATTTTACTTGCTTTCATAAAATTATAAAAACATAAAAAGAATCTTCCTCGACCCTTAGACCTAATTAGAGTAGCCTTTCACACCTAACGAACACTATTCCCTGTGGAGAATGATCAATCCCCCGTACTTACCACTACACTATACTACATCGGTCAGGTACACTGCCTGGTGGGGTTGTAAGCCTCTTGAGATCCCTCGAGAGGTAAAACCTGTTGTAAGGTTGCAAAACCCACGCATCAAGTTTTTGGCGCCGCTGCCGGGGAATAGTTATTGTTTAGGTTGAATTTTTATTTCTATTAGGTCTACTCACTAGATTCCTTTCTAGTGAGATTTTTATTTTATTTTTCTAGGTTTTCTTTAGTCTATCTATTTTCTTCGTGTCTTTGTTCGTAACCATTACCGTCCGACATCATGGAAGATGGTAATATCCTTAACCCACACAACCCACCACCACAACAACCACCACCACCTCCTAGAGCCCGTACTTTAGGAGAGTATTCCCGTCCTAGCCACCACGGCTATCGAAACACCATTGAGCTCACACAAGGAGCCAATATCACACCCTTGCGATCCGACACCATCCGGTTGGTGCAAAGCGGATGCGCATTCCATGGACTTCGTTCTGAAGATCCTAATCAACATCTCAAGGACTTTCTTAAAATCGTTGATTCTATAGACCTTGATGTTGCCACTCGAGAGACGAACCGATTGCGTCTCTTCCAATTCTCTCTGCGGGACCAAGCTAGTCAGTGGCTAGAACGTCAACCCGCAGGATCCATCACCTCTTGGGATGATCTCACCACTCGTTTCCTTGCTCAGTTTTTCCCACCGGGAAGAACTACCAAGCTAAGGAATGATATCTTGATGTTCCAACAACGTCAAGGCGAAACTCTCTACGAGGCATGGACTCGATTCAAGGACTTACTCCAAAAAGTCCCTCACCATGGCATAGAACTTTGGCTCCAAGTCCAAATCTTCTATGACCATATCAATCTCTCCACAAGGCAAACCATTGACCAATCGGCCGGTGGCAAGCTACGTGATCTAAGTGCGGAACAATCATGGGCTCTCCTAGAGGATCTTGCTCTTTATGACAACGAAAGTTGGAGTGATCCCCGTGATTTGAATAAAACGGTCAAGGCAATATCTTTGCCTTTGAACAATTCAAGCACTTCCGACCGTAGGATCGTAGAACTTGAAGACCAAGTCAAGTTTCTCATGAAATCCTACGAGGCTCCTAAACCTTCAAGCCAAGTGAACAAAATCACTTCTTCATGTGAATTATGTAGTGGTCCCCACGACACTCGTGATTGCATGGAACTCCCCGAACAAGCTTTTGTGGACTACGCATCCTCGCGTACCGACGGAGCGGGAGACAAGTGGTACACTTTCAAACCCGAGCCAAACCATTATGGTGATTCATACAACCCCTCATGGAAAAATCACCCGAACCTTAGGTGGAAACAAAACCAAAACTCACAACAAACCAATTCTTCCAACCCACCTAATCGTTTCCAATCAAGCGGTTCCAACTCGAACCGTACTTTCAACAACAATCCTTCCGGCAATGGTAGTACCAATAACTTTGAAGGATTGATGTCTCAATTTATGGCATCTCAAGAAGCTCGTTTAGCCAAGTTTGAAGCCGATTTCAAACAAAAACAAAGCGAGATGACCGATAAGATTGACACCTTGTTGAAAGCCCTCAATGACCGAGAAATGGGAGCACTCCCTAGCAACACGGTCAAGAACCCGAAACTAAATGTCAACGCTATTTCATCGGTTTCGTCCCCTAGTTCTTGTCCACAATATTATTCGGTCAATTCCATGAGCACGTGTTTCAAACAAACCCAAGTCGTTCCAAATGACCAAGAAGTTATGACATCCAAATTGGTCAACAACATAGTTGAAACACCTCCCACTCAAAACCTTGACGAAGAATTCAAGGAGCTCCACCTTGAAAGTCCGGTTGTTGATGTGTTGGATGAGAAGAAGCTCAAATTAGGCGAAAAAGGGACCGCCTTCGTTCAAAACAAACTACCTAAGAAGTTAGATGATCCGGGCTTATTTGTTCTACCTTGCAAGGTCGGTAATTCGGAGGCTTATGACACATTAGCCGATCTTGGATCAAGCCTTAACCTACTCCCGTTACCTCTCTACACCTCTCTAAAACTTGGAAAACTTGAAGAAACCGAGGTGATAATAGGCTTAGCGGATGGAAGTGTTGCTTACCCGGTTGGAGTAGTTAAGGACGTGTTAGTACACATTGGAAAACTAACCATTTTAGCCGATTTCCACGTCCTTGATATGGTTAGCGACCCTACATGCCCCTTGTTGATAGGTAGAGGATTTTTGGCGACCGCTAGTGCTATGATTGATTGTAAGGAATCTAAGATAGCGGTAGGAGAAGGAGATACTTGGTCAATCTATGATGTTAAGAAACACGCCTATGATACTAGTGAGGAACCGACACCCCATTGGTTAGAATTAAATAGGAGACCATCTAGATATGGACCTTGGATCGATAGAGACTTCATAGGACCCCAACGCCCATTTTACCTAGAAGAGGACTTTGTTAACCGAACGCATTCGGTAGAGCAACTCTTGGCTAGGGACACCGAATTGGATCCATTTGAAGACCCTCTAGTTTTTAGAAGGATGATTGATTTCCTAGGAGTTTTGCCAATTAACCTAGGAATGAATAAGTGGATTTGTGAGGAAGATGATCATAAGTGGAATTGGGATAAACCACCCAATGATGGAGATGGGTCATGGCATATCAAGATGACATTGTATGACCCGGATGGAGAGAAGTTTGAAAAGACATATCGTACTAAGCGGACCAATAGGAAACTTCAATCCAAGCTTAACCCTAAAGACGTCCTTGATGACGAGCTTACTTACATAGGGTAGCGTGACTTTGAGTCTAGCTACAAGACTCGTTAATAAAGAAAGGCGCTTCTTGGGAGGCAACCCAAGCTTTATTTATTTTATTTGCTTTGTGTGTTTATTTATTTGTTTGTTTGATTTTATTTGCTTCCGTATGTATGTTTAATTTTTATTATTATTGATTCATGTTCAAAAGTAATTTGTGAAAATGCTTTATTTTGTTTTTAACTTCGTCTTAACTACATATAAAGGTATTTTGCAAAAGATAAGTGTAAGGGAAATCTAAATCGGTTTATTAGAACACAAATGAACATGAATCATAATAATAATAAGTTAGCATACATATTCGTATTTGTTTGAGTCAAATGCTTGTATCGAGTCATAATGATGTTTTGCAGAATTTCCAGGAAGTAAGGTAAAGGTTTTTCCAGAAATTTTCCGGAAACTTAAAATGAAAATTTTTGTCAGGTCATTTCTGACGGCGTCAGGGGTTATAACCTGACGGCGTCAGATTTAATTTCCAGAAATTTTTGAAAATTTTGTTTTCATAAAAAGTTTTTATTAAAATCTCCAACTTATAATCTCCAGGAATCTGCAAAGTTATCATTCCACAAGCATTATATCCTTATATATAGATTTTATCCCGCCGATGTTATGCAGGTTTTCGTGTTTGTTTTCTCAGGTTCAACAGGTTATTTTGGACAAGGAAATGTTTTGAATCAAGCTTATGGCGATGCATTAGTCATGGAGCTTCAACATTCTCTTTGGAGGAAGATTTAACCGTGTAATTTCATTATCCAACGAGCGAATCAGGGGAGTATTTGATTTCATTCTTTTACTTTATGCTTTTACATTTGTCATTTGAACATTGGGGACAATGTTCATCTTAAGTGTAAGGGGAGGGTAAAAGTACGATTTTAGAGAATACAATTGCGCTTGATTTTTGTTTGTTTAATAGTAGATGTGTAATAAAACTGAGAGAAATACTTGTTAAGGTAATTTTAGTGCCAAATTTAAAATTTTTTACAACATATAGGAGTGAAACTTTGATCCTAATAAGCGTCTCATGGATAGGAGTTATATGACTAGCACAAAAACCGTACCACTAAAAAATTTTCCACCCCCAAATATGTGAGGTTCGCCCCTAGAATTGGTAGGAAAAGCATTTATGCTATGATGTGTGTACCGGTAGCACTTAGATTCTAGAACTTGCGTTAGGACCATTCCAAGGCCACAAGTGAGACTACATTCGTGTAGTTAGATTTACTACATGATAAGAGGCATTAGGATTAACCCATTGTTTTACACCTGTGTTTTTGTTATAATTACATTGGCTACATTGGTCAAGTAATTCTCCCACACCCTTTGCGTTGTACTCATTTTTAGTACACGATACCCCTAGTACACCCCTCAGAGCCTATCTTTTCGTTTCGACCTTTAAGCATTTTACTTAAAGGAAGAATTTGTTACACCCCACTAAAATGTACACCCAAATCGCCTTAGCCTACCTTGTATGCACTCATCTTTAGTGCATTATTGTTACAACATTTGTTTAAACCCAAGTTAATTATCTAGTTGATTACATGGTTGCTAAGTCGAGTCATATCCTTGTACATATTGTTTTGGGACGATTGGGACTCGTGGGTAAAGTACTAGTGTAATGGAGTAATGGGGAAGAACATCATTTATTACCCCCATATGTGCTAAATGTTTTAAAAGTACTCCAAGTTTTTCAATTATCTTAATTCGAGTCATTAGAATAGTTATTTGTAAAGTTATGTAAAAGTTCAAGTGTAAGGGGATGCAACGCCCCTATGATGTATTATTTTGGATGGTAGGGTAAAAGTGTATGCAAAAAAAAAAAAAAAAAAAAAAAAAAAAAAAAAAAAAAAAAAAAAAAAAAAATCAAGAAAAATACAAAAAAATGAGAAAAAAAAAAGAAAAATAAAAAAAACATACGGACTACCATCCCGTTTCATTTTATGTTTATTTTATGTTTATGTTTTGTTATTTTCTTTCATTAGCTTAAGATCGAGTCTAGTCTTGGCTTAGCAACGTTGTATAGTACATGTAATTGATCAAGATCTTTAACTCGCCACCAGTAAAATATCCTTTATCCAACAAAACCGTGTTTTCCTTTTCCCTACACCTAACGTTATAACCCATTTAAAAGCCCTCTTTGATAGTTTATCTTAGGTGCTTACGCCTAGTAGAGGAGGTTTTCGATCCTTTCCCAAGCCTATGGTAATCTATTTGCTATGACAGGTAGTGAGAGATATTTTCCGTTTTCATTTATGAGATTTATTTTGATGACACTTGAGAGATGTGAGTATCTAAACACTACTTGTGAGGTGCTAGTATGTAATCTCCGTGCTTATTATGATTGAAGTGGAACGAATATTTGTTGTAATTACTTTTATGTTTGCATTAAATGACCCCTAACTTGTATTTTGATTAGAATAAAAGCGCATTTGCTTGAGGACAAGCAAATCTCAAGTGTAAGGGTATTTGATGAGGCGAAAAGTGTACCGCTTTTAAGGGGTCATTTAAGCCCGAAATCGTATTTATTTGATCAAATATTGCCCTAAATCGTTCCTTTTGTCATTTTAGGTACTTTTGAGGAGAAATCTGGAAAAGGAGGCATTTTGGACGTTTTTGGAGCATTAAAGTGAAGAAAACGGCAAAGTCTCAAGAATCGGCTAAAAGTTACTCTTGACGGCGTCACAATTAACATGGGACGGCGTCATGCCTTGGCAAGAAAAGTTGGATGTGAAATTTACTCATGACGGGCCAGTGAGTTTGCATGAGAATTCTGACGGCGTCACGCTTTAACTAAATCAAGGGCGTCACGGCTTAAATCATAAGGGGACGGCGTCACGTTCAGGATCCGACGGCGTCAAGCCTTGATAAGCCAGAATGGATTTTTGAAGAGCTAAAGAGGGACGGCGTCAAGATGGTCATCCGGGAACCCTAAAAGCGGCGAGGTGACGGCGTCACAATGCATAAGGTGACGCCGTCAGATGTCAAAGTCTATATATAGTTTTCTAATTTTTTGTCATTAGGGAGAGCTTAGTGTGTGGAATTTTGGGATAAAACCCTAAGACGATTTTAGCTACTTTTTCAGGGCTTTTTGCCTTGAGATCTTCCATGTTTCATTGAAAGATAAGTTATCAATTAATCATTCAATATGTCTATGTGTTGTTTGATTCTATCTTATGCTTGTCTTTTGTTTAACATGTTAGGCTAATTTTATCTTGTGTTTGCTTAGATCTAATGAAACCTAGCTATTGATTATTGGTTGTTAGTGTGTTGTTAGTTGTATTGGATGATTGTTTATCTATGTTAGGCTTAAGAAAACTGGCTAACTTCCTATTCGGTAACTTGCTTGAACGTCTTAAGAAACATGAACCAAACGCGTACTAAAGGTTTTTATGGTTGTATTTAATGCACAAGCGAATTCTAGTGATCCCATGTTAGGAGCTTCCTAGCCGGCTCGACATAGGAGTGAAGTAGGAGCTTGTAGAGTTTGGGGAAGTAAGTACGCCACCCCACGAATGGTATTAAGGAATACACCCGTCATCCACGCGACTAATACACACTAATTAACCGGTAAAAGATAGTTAGGGAGTAAGGAAATCTAAGTAAACACATTTCTCTACACATAAGTTTCTCACCACTTTTCATTTTTGTTATTTTATTTTATTTGCATTTGTAGTTATTTGGGTTAGTTGACTAGCAACTAATTCCGCCCACTCCTTCAAAACCCGAGATTTTACTTGCTTTCATAAAATTATAAAAACATAAAAAGAATCTTCCTCGACCCTTAGACCTAATTAGAGTAGCCTTTCACACCTAACGAACACTATTCCCTGTGGAGAACGATCAATCCCCCGTACTTACCACTACACTATACTACATCGGTCAGGTACACTGCCTGGTGGGGTTGTAAGCCTCTTGAGATCCCTCGAGAGGTAAAACCTGTTGTAAGGTTGCAAAACCCACGCATCAATTTCTATCCTAAATCTAATTCCAGCCAATCCCACTAAACCCGAAAATAAAATAACCCAACAACTAAACCCAACCCACTCACCAAAACATAAACCCAAGCCCAATCCCATGACCCGACCTTTCCCTTAGCTAAAACCGTTTGACCCCAGGTCAAACCTTCTTCTTCAATACCGGTTTACCGCCAAACCAAAACCACCTCAACCCACCGCCCTTATCCCTGACAATACCACCCCCCTCCAAGCTTCGTCAATACACTTCCTAACAAACCAAGAAGCATTAATTGCTTCTTCCCCATCACACGTTACCAGACCAAGTGGTTTTTCCCACTAACCATTTTGGCGCCAAAATTAGTTTGAAGGGTTGAGATCACTTCAAGGCTATCCAAGGGTCAAGAAAGGTTCAGAGAGGCACAAGAGAGATATCCCACCTTAGAATTAGTATAAATAGGTCACAATGTAGCCTTAATTGGCAAGTAGTTAATTTTCCTTTAATCGTATTGTACTTTAATTGTTCAAGTTTTATAAATTTTAATTTCCAGTTATTAATTCAAGTTACTTTAAGTTTGTTTAATATTTATCTTTGTGCAATTTCCAAAAGTTAATGAAAATTCAATGTTTTCAAGTTTCTATAGTGACTGTTAAATCAAATCAAGCTAATAAGTGTTTGTAAAAGCCTGTTTTTAGTTCAATTAAGCTTATATAAGCTTATCATAGCTTTTGTAAGCTTATATTAGTTACTAGCAGTTCTAATTGTGAAATTTCCAAAAAAGTCAATGAAAGTCAAATAAGCTCTCAATAAGCAGTTCAGATGGAATAAGCTGTTCTGGAAAGCTGAAGTTGGTTTCTAGCTTGTTATTGACAAGCTAGGTGTGTTACTGATCATTTAGTTCCATTTTTCATAGCCTCACAAGTTGTAAGAATTTTCCAATTCTTGCATTATTTTATAAGTTACTGTTCTATAGCTTAATTTTAGCTTATTATAGTAATTTTTGGCTTATTAATAGTTTATAATTGTATTTCATCTGTATTATCAGTATTAAAATAGCCTTTTCTTTATTTTGCTTAAAAACCTTAAAAAAGCCAAAAATAGCTTAAACATAGGTAGTGCTTATTTACATATTAAAAGTTGCTCATTATAGTTTAAATAAGTTATTGAATCAGTTATATTTAGAAACCTAAGCTTAAAAGTGGTTTTGCTTTTGAAAATAAAAAACAGTCCCACAATAAGGACTGTTTGGGTCAAAAGGGCAAAATGGGTCAATTTGGTTGATTCCTGTTCATTTGCACTTTTCTTAAGTTTGATTATGCTTAACTTAGCTTGTTTGAGAAGTTAGTAGGAGCCATTAGGCTGTTTTGAAGGTTTGAGTAGTTTTTAGTGGATTAGTAAAATCTTAAGTATTGGACTGCTCACATAAGCTTCTCACAAGCCTGAGCTTATTTGGACTTATTTTTGGCATTCTTAAGTGCAAACTAGTGGTTGAAGTGCATGTTCCAAAGTTGGTACTGTTTCATTAGGTTTTGAATGGGTTTGACCCATTTTTGCTAGTCTGCACACACAGAACCATTTATGCAGTCTGCATAAGTATTTGTGGAACAATTTAAGTGCTTATTTGTGTTATTCCAAGCTTAAATCTTTGGCCTATCAGTAGTTTGCTAGGTGTTCTTGGCTTATTTTCAAAATCAGCTCCTTAGTATAGCTTATTTGAGATTTGAATTAAGCTCAAAAGTACCCTATCTATACAAGCATACACTGAGAATTCAGTGCATACTTGTCTAGAATAGCCGTACTTCTCAGCTTAAATAAGCTCCTCTTTGTCTGATTTTTGGTTTCTGAGACCCTCAGTAGGTGAAATTTAAGTATCTTCAGTTTTTGTGGTGTTTAGTTATTATCTAAGTGCTTAAATTTAAGCTTGAAATTGCCTAGACTTGACTGATATGCCCTGTGCATAGCAGTCCTTTGTGCTTATTTTGTGTTTAATCAGTGCTTATTTCTGAGTTCTAGTGCTTATCCAGTTTTCATTTTAGTTGTATGTTGGTTGCTTAGCTTATTTCAACTTTGCTTTAGCTTATTTAATAGCTTATCAGTCCTTTTGATCAAAACCTTGGGCTTATTCCATTTTTACCCACTGATCAGCTTACTTGAGCTCATTCTGAGCTTATTTGAGGTTTTCATAAAAGGTGCTAGTTGTGAAAATTGCTTATCACCTTGTGCTTAATCAGTTTCAATCATAAAAATCATCAAAATAAAATAAGCTGGTACCTTTTTTATATTTTTCCTAGGCTTGTTTTAACCTTAAGTAGTTTCTCAAAAATTTCCAGAATTTTTAGAACAGTTTTAATATTTTTTATGCATTTTTCTTTTTAAAACAGTTTTTAATTCTTAATAAAAAATATAAAAGTCAGAAAAATATAAATCTTTTTTCTAAAATTTTCTTTTGTCATATATAACTTAGGAAAAATAAAATTTCACTTGTAGGATTAATTTTTATAAATCTTAGTTTTAAACCCGTTTTTAGAATTCCCGTTCCGCGTTTTTAATATAATTTGTTTAGATTTTAATTTTCCTTGAGAATTTGTTGCTCATTTCTTTATTAGAATTAAAAAAATATCAAAATTTCATATCCCAATCATCAGTCACTCTAATTCCAAACCTTACACGATTGTCCATTCCAACCTCGCTGGGACACGACCCGGGTAACACTTGCCCGGTATCACTCATATCACAAACGTGAGTTTTTGCAAGTTAGCCTTTTTCCTAAAGGGTTGGTTTGTCTTTATTCACGGGTATTCGTCTAATATTATTTATATATATACTATACCACGGAACAGTGACCAAGGAAACTCCGAATGCCTTTGACGGTTGTGGGATGAGGTAGCTTAGCAATAACATCAACTTTAGCTTTATCGACCTCAATCCTGCTCTTAGAAATTTTATGGCCGAGGACAATGCCCTCTTTGACCATGAAATGACTTTTCTCCCAATTTAGACAAAGATTTGTGTCTTCACAACGTTTAAGCATATTGTCCAAATTGGACAGACATGTGGTGAAAGAATCCCCAAAGACCGAGAAATCATCCATAAAGACCTCCATGTTCTTTTCGATCATATCGTGAAAAATGGCCATCATACACCTTTGGAACGTGCCCGGAGCATTACATAACCCAAAAGGCATGTGTCGGTAGGAAAACGTTCCATAAGGGCACGTGAAAGTGGTCTTCTCTTGATCTTGCGGATCAATGGGAATTTGGAAGTAACCCGAGAAACCGTTGAGAAAACAATAGTACTCGTTTCCCGCTAGTCTTTCGAGCATTTGGTCCATGAATGGGAGAGGAAAGTGGTCTTTACAGGTGGCGTCATTTAACTTTTGGTAGTCAATGCACACGCGCCATCCCGTTACCAATCGAGTAGGAATCAACTCATTTTCATCATTTGCGACAACGGTAATGCCTCCCTTTTTAGGCACACAATGAACGGGGCTCACCCAAGGACTATCCGAGATAGGGTAAATCAAGCCGGCATCAAGGAGTTTAAGAACCTCCTTTTTGATAACCTCGTGGATTTTAGGATTAACCCTTCTTTGATGTTGAACCGCTGGTTTAAAGTCATCTTCCATTAAAATTTTGTGTGTACAAAATTCTGGGTTAACACCCTTAATGTCGGAAAGTTTCCAAGCGATGGCTCGCTTGTGTGACTTTAAAACCTTTATGAGAGCGGTTTTCTCCTCATCATTTAAATCTTTAGCAATTATGACGGGTAATTTATCGGTACCCTCAAAAAATGCATATTCAAGATGAGGTGGTAAGTCCTTAAGTTCGACCTCCGGAGGATCATCAGAATTTTTAACAGATTTGATTTCCTCATTATGAAGTTCTTTCGGAGGGAGAGATGATGGATCATCATTAAGCAACTTCTCAATGAGAAGAATGTCTCCCTCCGGGTCAAATACACCATCATCAATTCCAGATGGAATTGAATCACAAGACAAACAAGCCTCAATCTCTTCCAAGATGAAGTCACCTCCCTCAAACGGAGTGAGAGAGGGGGAAGAGAGGGCAATGGTAGGATCAGATGAAGTGGGATTGCCACTTAGCACTTCTTGAAAGTATTCCTCGCATGTAGAATCAAGGATATCAATTTGGTTAATTGACTCGCTTTTATGCTCGAGAAGATCTTTTGAAGTGCACGACCCTAAGAGTCATCTCACCTTCGTAGACATCGATTAATGCACGAGCCTTTTTCAAGAATGGTCTTCCCAAGATAAGGGGGACACGGGGATCGGCATCAAAATCGACTACTACGAAGTTAGCAGGAAAATGGAACTTGCCAACCTTCACGAAGACATCTTCGGCAATACCTTTCGGAATAGTAACCGATCGGTTTGCAAGCTCGAGAGTCATTCGTGTAGAAGTAAGCTCCGGAAGAGAAAGATTTTCCCAAACTGAAAGAGGCATTAGATTGATGCTTGCGCCGAGATCGGCCAAGGCTAAGCATTCATCTAGCTTTTGGAAATCACAAGGGATGAGAAATTTGCCGGGGTCTCCTAGTTTTTCGGGTAATTTTTTAAGGATAACCGCCGAACAATTCTCATTCAATGGAGTCTTTGTCAATTCCAACAATTTTTCCTTATTGCTAAGGAGACTCTTGAATGTAGAAGCAAACTTTGGCATGTAGAGAAGAGCATCCGCAAAACTAATGTCAAAGTGTAACTTTTGAAAGATTTCAAGAAACTTCATCATTTGGCTATTAGTTTTGTCACGGAGCTTTTGATCATTAAGCCTCGAAGGATATGGAATTGAAGGCTTAGGATTGGTCTTCGGAACATCGGGTTCCGGAATTGGAGATTGGACGACCGAAGGTTGGACGTGTGCGGTACTTTGTGAGCTTGAAGAGTGCACTTTGTCCTTTGTCACCTCGGTCTCTCGTTCCACTTCCTTCACCGGAGAAGAAGTAGGAATTGAGGGACCATCATATGCCTTACCACTATGAGTGGTAATAGCTTTCAACTCACCCTTCGGGTTGGGAATGGTATTTCCCGGAAGACCTCCCGAAGTTGAAGCTTGATTCATTTGGTTCATGAGGCTAGCAAACATGTTCTCAATTTTATTTTGAGATTGATCAATTTTGTGATTTGTATTTCGAAGTTCACTTTTAAACTCTCGACCTTGTTTTGACATTGAGGTTTGGAAATCATTTTTCAAAGTGGTGATTTGATTTTGCATTGACCTCATGTTAGCCTCATTTGACTTGATGTAGTTAGAAAGTTCATTTGAGGGAGCAACGGGGGCTTGGTAATTAGAAGCTTGAAAGCCTTGATTGAAATTACCCCCTTGAGTTGGGTATTGATTGATCGGGGCTTGAAATTGGTTTCGAACATCTTGCCCTCTCGGTTGATTTTGATTGAATCTATTTGGATTGTTGGGTTGAGAAAATCCGGGTGGTCCACTTTGATTGCTAGCACGATAGTTCGGGTCAACTTGAGGACGGTATTGGTTACCTCCTTGGTTGTAAGACCCGGCTACCGCATTAACTTCAAATCGACTACCATCGGTGGCAGTACAATTGTAGTATGCATGAGGACCACCACAAGTGACACAAGTTTCTTCCACCGCTTTGACTTGAGTGGGTGAAGAAGTTTGTGGGGAAGAAAGTTTCTTTTGCTTGGAAAGAACCAAAGCTTGAATAGCATCCGTGATTTTTTCAATCTTAGCATCGGTGCTAGAAGTACTCACGGGAGATGAAGTAGAAGGGGAAGCACTAACTTGGGAAACAACCGACTTGCTTCGTGTAGTGCGGACCTTGGACTTATTCTCAATGATGGCTAAAGCGTCTTTCGGAGTTCGATTCAAGAGATTGCCACCGGCGGCAGCATTAAGAGAATCTTGGTCCGTTTGGTTCAAACCATTATAGAAGGTATCGAGTTGATGTAACTCGGAGAAACCGTGATGTGGACATTTGCGAAGTAATTCTTTAAAACGATCCCACGCTTCACTAAAGGATTCATCAAATTTTTGAGTGAATTTGGTGATTTCATTTTTAAGTCTTGTGGTTTTGGACGGGGGAAAGAATTCGTTCACAAATTTCGACACTAAATCTTCCCATGTTTCAATAGAACGAGGGGTTTGTTTTTCGAGCCAAATTCGGGCTGCCCCCTCGAGAGAAAAAGGAAAAAGAAGAAGTTTGATAGCTTCTTGAGGAACATTTCGGTATTTGATGGTAGAGGTGATCTTGTTAAACCATCGAATGTGGGAATGAGGATCGTCTCTCTCAAATCCGAAATATTGACTTGAAGTTACTAGGGATAGCAACCCCGTTTTAAGTTCAAAGCTATCGGCAACGATTGCTGGAACAACGATAGCATCTCCGTAACCCTCGGTGGGTGCTTGGAGAAGCTCAGACATGGTACGTTCATCCGCCATTGTGATAATGGGAGGAACGGGAATAGGAAAAGCACGAATCTCGGGTTCCGCAATTTGGTTGGAATGCCTACGATTACGTCTTCGATTACGTCTTCTTGGAGTATGTACGAGTTCACGTAAAGGACTTGTCGACGGAGAAGAACGAGTGCGCATGCACTAAAAACAATTCAATTAAAACGAGACCGAAGCAAAACACAAGTGAACTTAAACCAATAATCAACAAGCGTACGGTAGCTCTTCAAAAGATAAACGTACAAAGGAGCGGAAGAGAAGAATGGATCCCTTTTCGAGGCGAAGTTCGTTGGATCGCCTCTCCTTATACCCCTCTGATAACGCTTAAATCTAACATGTTTTTAGTAGCGTTATTTGTGTTTTTATATGTGTTTTGTGGTTATATTTATATGCTTTTGTTACTTAATCGTACCAAAGTGTGTTTGCGAAGTTTATGTAGCCAAAAACAGGAAAAAGGATGAAAATGATGCAAAAGCGAGGAAGAAGGAAATATTTATGATTTCATGAAGATTCTTGTGGCAAGTCCCGCACCAAAAGGTACATAGAAGAGTAAAAGTCCATGTAGTCAATGACTTTCAAGATGAAGGGAAAGATCAAAGAACCAAGAGCTACGAACAAGAAACAAGTCAAACGGCAAAAGTCCAAAAAAGAGTAAATCAGCAAGCTCCATCCGATCGGATGCAACCTGCATCCGATTCGGATGGAGGTCAGCTTTGAAGACCAACCGATCGGTTGGATGAAATACCGATCGGTTGGACGTCGTCTGATTTCCAAATCTTCATCATTAAGTCTTGTGCTTGCTACACATCCGGTTCTAGGACCTTCCAATCATAATTATTGTCTATTTAATACTACTTGGAGGACAAGAGAAGAATTAATGAACCAAGACCCTTGGTTGGAGTATTTTAAGGACCATTTGATACACATCCAAATAAAGGAGAGAATCAATCAACAAGTAGAATCCATCAACCACTCATCACATACTCTTAATTTTCGTCCAAAAAGTCCAGGAGCAGAGGAGAGTCGAAGTCCATTTCATTTCTTGTGAGAATCATTGCCTTTTCACTTGTAATCTTATTTTCAATCATTGTAAGACTCTCAATCATGGTTTTTAATGTTCAAGGTTTTAAGATTATGTTTATGTTTGCTATGAGTGACTAGTGCCTTTGTTGGCATCCACTATTCTTTTATCTATGAATGATTGTTATTCAACTAGTTATAATCATTTGTCTATGAATGATTGTTGTCATCCACTATTCTTGATTAAACAAAGAAACTTAATCGTGATTGTAATGAAAATGCTTTTGTCTATCAAAACGGATTGATTGTAAACCATTTCAAGGGTCGAGAGATTAATAGTTTACCATCAATTGTGACCTTTTGTCTATAATCGGTTACCTTTTGTATTGACCATTTCTTAAGCTTGTTTGATAAAACAAAAGATTGTTTTTGTGTTTAAGGTACACCAACTTATGAACCTTGAATTGATCTTGAATTGATTGGTTAAACGTAATGCTTGTTTTTATAAACTAAGATCTTGACAAAGGTTTAATTTGTAGAAACAATAGATTAGTCACCAAACTAATTATCACAACCAACATGTTATCCAAAGTTATCACAATCATATTAGTCAATTGTAGTACACTAGTCTAAGCAAGTGTAGTTTTTAATCATTTGAATTTTCATATTATCATTATTGCTTGTTTGAGAAATTTGCTTTTAACTTACAATTCGATTCACTACAGAAATCCCTGCGAACGATCCCGACTTACCATAAAAATCTTGCTACAATGGACGAGTATACTTGCTCGTATGTGTTGTTCTTAGATTCGGTAATTCACCCTTATAAATTTAAAACTTGCACGAACCCGACACATCAAGTTTTTGGCGCCGTTGCCGGGGATTTTGATTGTGTTTCTGTAAGTTTTAGTCCATTTCTCACCTAGTTAGTTTTCGTATAAAAAAAATTATTTTACCGAGCTGAGAAACCGATCGGTTTCATATCCATCCGATCGGTTGCCCAGTTTTTCATTTTACCGAGAGATCTATCCGATCGGTCGGCACTTCTATCCGATCGGATCCTTCAAGCTCAATTTTACCAAGAGCATCATCCGATCGGTAGACCATTCTATCCGATCGGTTGGTCAGTAATGTTTTTTTTTTTAAATTGTTTTCATTCTTTGCTCGTTCGTTTAGACTTTGCCTCGATTCTCTGGGGAATTGTATGAACACTCGATCAACTGGAATAGAACCAATTTCACCTTTTTCAGATCCCGAACGTTTAGTCCGAAGACAAAGAAAGAAAAGAAAACCATTTGTTCCATTAGCCAATCGTGTGCCGAGAGTACCAAACCCCACTTTTGATAACCTTTTTGAAGCCAAAGTCGTTTATAATCCTTTCACTGATCAACCTTTTCCCATGGCTGACGATAGACCCATGTGGGAAGCCAACCGAGCCGTAGCACCCACTCCTGGAGCTGCTATTGTTGCTGTCAACCTAGGTGACAATTTCACCGTGAAAGGTCACCATCTTTCTATGATCAAAGACCGTCAATTCGATGGCCGTTCGAGGGCCGATCCTCACAAACACATTGCCGAATTCATTGAAATCTGTGGCATGTTCCGATATGGCAACACCAATGTGGATGCCATTAAACTCAAACTTTTGCCGTCATCACTTGCTGGAGATGCAAAAGTGTGGTATAACGAATTAACACCCGGAATTATCAATACTTGGGAGGAGATGAGGCAAGCTTTTGTAAGCCGATTCTTTCCACCTGCCATGTTTGACCGACTCATGGGAGAAATCCGTGCTTTCACACAAAACCCTAACGAATCGCTCGTCGAAGCCTGGCTTCGTATGAAAGATCTACTTCGAAGTTGTCATGGACATGGTTTAGGACGAGGCACCATTATCCAAATATTCTACCATGGACTTGATGAAGCATCTCAAGGAATTCTTGATGCTGGAGGAATTTTTCTTTATAAGACCCCTAACCAGGCATACCAATTGCTTGAAGACCGAGTTCTTCTCAAACTCGACTGGTCGAAAGATGCCAAAACCAAACCTTTAAGAAAAACCGTTGCTTTTGTCGAAAGTTCCGATTCATCTAAACTCATGGAGAAAATGGAAACCTTGGTTTCCAGAATCGATTCGCAATACAAAGATCTTAAAGGAGAGATGAAAGAAATGCGAGATGGTTGTAACAACTGTGGAGGTAATCACCCATCTTCAGAATGCGACAATCAACCAATGGATCAACCCAAAGAAGGAGAAGCCAATTATGTCCAAGGAGGATACCGTGGAGGCGGATATCGTGGAAATTATTACGGATGGAATTCTGTTAATTGGCAAGATCGTCAACAACGGGATAACAACCGTGATTCTCAACCAAGAGTAGACAACCAAACCACACAAAACTCTGACAAAAACCCCGAAGAAACCGATTTTGAAAAAATGATGAGAGAATTCGTCACAGCTCAGAAATCAACCAACGAGTTTGTCAAGAATCAATTTTTCAATCTCAAAACCAAAGTTGAGCAAGGTCAGAAAAATCATCAAGCATCTATTCAAGATCTTGAAAACAAATTCGGTAGACTCTCTGATCAAATTTCTTCCTGACCATCAGGTTCGTTGCCTAGTAACACCCAAACAAACTCTAAGCCAACATCATCTGGATCGAATGATAAAACTTATCGTCCACCACAGACTCGAAATGAGCATATCAATGTTGTATTCACAAGAACTGGCCTTTCTTATGATCCACCACCCAACCCAAACAATACCACGATCATCGATGATGATAGTGAGGATGAAGATGAAGAAGCAAAGAAGGAAAATACCCCAAAAACACCACCCAAACCCAAACCACCAGTTAAGGCTTACACTCCAAAAAATCCATATCCTCAGAGCCTTAAGAAAGAAAAAATGGAGGAGCGTTATAAGAAGTTTGTTGAAATAATCAAAGAAGTTAGACTCAATGTACCCCTCATTGATGTTCTAGCCGGAATGCCCAATTATGGGAAATTTTTTAAAGAACTTCTTAATAACAAGAACAAGTTGGAGCAAATATCTGCTACCTTTCTCAATGAAGAATGTTCAACCATTGTTCAAAACAAAATTCCACCAAAACTCAGAGATCCCGAAAGTTTTCTGATTCCATGCATATTAGGAAACAACATCACATACGATGCTTTAGCCGATTTAGGTGCAAGTATCAATTTGATGCCCTATTCTCTGTATTCGAAACTTTCCATCAACACCCTGAAACCCACAAGGATGAGTATTCGATTAGCTAATCATACTTATCAATATCCTGTTGGTATTGCTGAGAATATGCTTGTCCAAGTAGGTAAATTTATTTTTCTCGTGGATTTTGTGATCTTAGAAATGGAGGAAGATAGTAGAGTACCCCTTATTTTAGGAAGACCTTTCCTAAACACCGCTGACACGATCATCAAAGTAAAAGGAAAAGAACTGAATCTTGGAGTAGGAGATGATAGAATCACCTTTTTAATCGATAAAGCAATGCAATATCCTTATTCCAGTGATGACACTTGTTTCAACATTGATATAATCGATGAAGTCACTAAGGAAGAATTGGATGCATTACTTGATGATTCGGATCCATTCATGACTACTTCAGAGAAAATTAGTGAAAGAAACTTTGATAAGGAATTCGCTGATTTTATGGAAGTAAAGTTTGAAGAAGAAGAAGAAACAGAAGTTGAAGTAGGAGAAATAGAAGAAGATTTTGAGGAAATCGATCTTAATGATCAAATGAGGATCAAAACATCACTTCAAGAACCACCAACTGATCTTGAGCTAAAACCACTTCCCAAAAATCTTGAGTATGCTTACTTGGAAGATAATTCACTACTTCCAGTAGTCATATCTTCGTTGCTCAATGATAATGAAAAAGAATGCCTCATTTCCGTTCTCAAGAAACATAAAAGAGCTTTTGCGTGGAAAACTTCGGATATCCCAGGAATCAGTCCTGATTTTTGTAAGCATAAAATCAATTTCGAAGAAGATGCCAAACCAGTTGTAGAAAGACAACGTCGACTCAACCCCAACATGAAAGAAGTTGTTAAAAAAGAAATCATCAAACATCTTGATGCCGGTATTATTTACCCCATTGAGGATAGTCCTTGGGTGAGTCCTGTTCACTGTGTTCTGAAAAAAGGAGGAATGACTGTTGTGACCAACGAACGGAATGAATTAGTTCCTACTAGAACTGTCACAGGATGGCGAGTATGTATTGATTACAGAAAATTGAACAAAGCCACCAGAAAAGATCATTTTCCTTTGCCTTTCATGGATCAAATGCTTGAAAGATTAGCAGGGAACAAATACTTTTGCTTCCTTGATGGTTTTTCAGGATATTTCCAAATTCCTATTGATCCGGCTGATCAAGAAAAGACTACATTCACATGTCCCTTTGGAACTTACGCTTACCGGCGTATGCCTTTTGGATTATGTAATGCACCCGCGACTTTTCAAAGATGTATGATTGCTATATTCCAAGACATGCTTGAAACGTCTATGGAAGTTTTCATGGATGACTTTTCAGTTTTTGGAAGCTCATTTGAAGCTTGTCTTGCTAATCTCGATAAAATGCTTGAAAGATGCGAAGCTGCACATCTTGTTCTCAACTGGGAGAAATGTCATTTCATGGTGACTGAAGGAATTGTGCTAGGACACAAGATTTCCAGCGCAGGAATGGAAGTTGACAAAGCAAAGATCGATGTCATAACCAAATTACCACCCCCAACCAACGTTAAAGCCGTTAGAAGTTTTTTAGGACATGCCGGTTTTTACCGTCGTTTCATTAAGGATTTTTCCAAAATATCTCGTCCAATGACGAAACTTCTTGAAAAAGATGCTGTTTTCGACTTTAATGCAGATTGCATGAAGGCATTCGAAACGTTCGACGCAAGTGATGCGTGGGTTTTGCAACCTTACAACAGGTTTTACCTCTCGAGGGATCTCAAGAGGCTTACAACCCCACCAGGCAGTGTACCTGACCGATGTAGTATAGTGTAGTGGTAAGTACGGGGGATTGATCGTTCTCCACAGGGAATAGTGTTCGTTAGGTATGAAAGACTACTTTAATTAGGTCTAAGGGTTGAGGAAGATTCTTTTTTATGTTTTTATAATTTTTTATGAAAGCAAGTAAAATCTCGGGTTTTGAAAGAGTGGGCGGAATTAGTTGCTAGTCAACTAACCCAACTAACTACAAATGCAAATAAAATAAATAACTGAAAATAAAATGTGGTGAGAAACTTATGTGTAGAGAAATGTGTTTACTTAGATTTCCTTACTCCCTAACTATCTTTTACCGGTTAATTAGTGTGTATTAGTCGCGTGGATGACGGGTGTATTCCTTAATACCATTCGTGGGGTGGCGTACTTACTTCCCCAACTCTACAAGCTCCTACTTCACTCCTATGTCGAGCCGGCTAGGAAGCTCCTAACATGGGATCACTAGAATTCGCTTGTGCATTAAATACAACCATAAAAACCTTTAGTACGCATTTGGTTCATGTTTCTTAAGACGTTCAAGCAAGTTACCGAATAGGAAGTTAGCCAGTTTTCTTAAGCCTAACATAGATAAACAATCATCCAATACAACTAATAACACACTAATAACCAATAATCAATAGCTAGGTTTCATTAGATCTAAGCAAACACAAGATAAATTTAGCCTAACATGTTAATCAAAAGACAAGAATAAGATAAAATCAAACAACACATAGACATATTGAATGATTAATTGATAACTTATCTTCAATGTAACATGGAAGATCTCAAGGCAAAAAGCCTTGAAAAAGGAGCTAAATTCGTCTTAGGGTTTTCTCCCAAAATTCCACACACTAAGCTCTCCCTTTTATGACAAAAAATTAGAAAACTATATATAGATTTTTGGATCTGACGGCGTCACGTTATGGAGTGTGACGCCGTCACCTCCCCCGCTTCTAGGGTTCCCGGATGACCTTCTTGACGCTGTCCCTCTTTAGCTCTTCAAAATCCATTCTGGCTTATCAAGGCTTGACGCCGTCGAACCTTAAACGTGACGCCGTCCCCTTTTGATTTAAGCCGTGACGCCCTTGATCAAGTTAAAGCGTGACGCCGTCAGAATTCACATGCTATTTTCACTGGCTTATCATGAGTAAATTTCACGTCCACTTTTTCTTGCCAAGGCATGACGCCGTCTGGGGTTAATTGTGACGCCGTCAAAGGTAACTTTCAGCCGATTTTTGAGACTTTGCCGTTTTCTTCACTTTTATGCTCCAAAAACGTCCAAAATGCCTCCTTTTCCAGATTTCTCCTCAAAAGTACCTAAAATGACAAAAGGAACGATTTAGGGCGATATTTGATCAAATAAATACGATTTAGGGCTTAAATGACCCCTTAAAAGCGGTACACTTTTCGCTTCATCAAATACCCTTACACTTGAGATTTGCTTGTCCTCAAGCAAATGCGCTTTTATTCTAATCAAAATACAAGTTAGGGGTCATTTAATGCAAACATAAAAGTAATTACAACAAATATTCGTTCCACTTCAATCATAATAAGCACGGAGATTACATACTAGCACCTCACAAGTAGTGTTTAGATACTCACATCTCTCTAGTGTCATCAAAATAAATCTCATAAATGAAAACGGATAATATCTCTCACTACCTGTCATAGCAAATAGATTACCATAGGCTTGGGAAAGGATCGAAAACCTCCTCCACTAGGCGTAAGCACCAAAGATAAACTATCAAATAGGGCTTTTAAATGGGTTATAACGTTAGGTGTAGGGAAAAGGAAAACACGGTTTGGTTGGATAAAGGATATTTTACTGGTGGCGAGTTAAAGATCTTGATCAATTACATGTACTATACAATGTTGCTAAGCCAAGACTCGACTCAATCTTAAGCTAATGAAAGAAAATAACAAAATAACAAAAACATAAAACAAACATAAAATGAAACGGGATGGTAGTCCGTATGTTTTTTCTATTTTTCATTTTCTCATTTTTTTTGTATTTTTCTTGATTTTTTTTTCCATTTTTTTTTTTTTTTTTTTTTTTTTTTTTTTTTTGCATACACTTTTGCCCTACCATCCAAAATAATACATCACAGGGGCGTTGCATTCCCCTTACACTTGAACTTTTACATAACTTTACAATTAACTATTCTAATGACTCGAATTAAGATAATTGAAAAACTTGGAGTACTTTTAAAATATTTAGCACATATGGGGGTAATAAATGATGTTCTTCCCCATTACTCCATTACACTAGTACTTTACCCATGAGTCCCAATCGTCCCAAAACAATATGTACAAGGATATGACTCGACCTAACAACCATGTAATCAACTAGATAATTAACTTGGGTTTAAACAAATGTTGTAACAATAATGCACAAAAAATGAGTGCATACAAGGTAGGCTAAGGCGATTTGGGTGTACATTTAAGTGGGGTGTAACAAATTCTTCCTTTAAGTAAAATGCTTAAAGGTTGAAACGAAAAGTTAGGCTCTGAGGGGTGTACTAGGGGTATCGTGTACTAAAAATGAGTACAACGCAAAGGGTGTGGGAGAAGTACTTGACCAATGTAGCCAAAGTAATTATAACAAAAACACAGGTGTAAAACAATGGGTTAATCCTAATGCCTCTTATCATGTAGTAAATCTAACTACACGAATGTAGTCTCACTTGTGGCCTTGGAATGGTCCTAACGCAAGTTCTAGAATCTAAGTGCTACCGGTACACACATCATAGCATAATGCTTTTCCTACCAATTCTAGGGGCGAACCTCACATATTTGGGGTGGAAAATTTTTTAGTGGTACGGTTTTTTGTGCTAGTCATATAACTCCTATCCGTGAGACGCTTATTAAGATCAAAGTTTCACTCCTATATGTTGTAAAAATTTTAAATTTGGCACTAAAATTACCCTAACAAGTATTTCTCTCAGTTTTATTACACATCTACCATTAAACAAACAAAAGTCAAGCGCAATTGTATTCTCTAAAATTGTACTTTTACCCCCCCCCCTTACACTTAATATGAACATTGTCCCCAATGTTCAAATAACAAGATGTAAAAGCATAAAGTAAAGGAATGAAATCAAATACTCCCCTGATTCGCTCGGTGGATAATGAAATTACACGGTTAAATCTTCTTCCAAAGTAATGTTGAAGCTCCATGACTAATGCATCGCCATAAGCTTGATTCCATAAACATCTCCTTGTCCAAAATAACCTGTTAAACCTGAGAAAACAAACACGAAAACCTGCATAACATCGGCGAGATAAATCTATATATAAGGATATAATGCTTGTGGAATGATAATTTTGCAGATTCCTGGAGATTATAAGTTGGAGATTTTAATAAAAACTTTTTAAAAACAAAACTTTCAAAAATTTCTGAAAATTAAATCTGACGCCGTCAGGTTATAACCCCTGACGCCGTCAGAAATGACCTGACAAAAATTTTCATTTTAAGTTTCCGGAAAATTTCTGGAAAAACCTTTACCTTACTTCCTGGAAATCCTGCAAAACATCATTATGACTCGATACAAGCATTTGACTCAAACAAACACTAATATGTATGTTAATTTAGTATTATTATGATTCATGTTCATTTGTGTTCTAATAAACCGATTTAGATTTCCCTTACACTTATCTTTTGCAAAATACCTTTATATGTAATTAAGACGAAGTTAAAAACAACATAAAGCATTTTCACAATTTACTTTTGAACATGAATCAATACTAATAAAAATTAAACACACATACGGAAGCAAATAAAAACAAACAATCAATTAAACAAACACACAAAGCAAATAAAACAAATAAAGCTTGGGTTGCCTCCCAAGAAGCGCTTTTCTTTATTAACGAGTCTTGTAGCTAGACTCAAAGTCACGGGGTCTACGTTTTTCCGTTTTGCTTCTCAATTGCCCCTCTAATCATCCTAACAACCTCCATATCAATTTTGTATTTAGGTCCAAGGTTTAAGCAATCTTTATAATAAAGGCTTCTCTTATTCCAAACATGGTCCATGCCTTTTTCTTTATCCTCTTCATTGATGTCCTCAATCGCACCAATGTTGTCCATGTCGAATCGAGGCACAAAACGAAATTCATTAACCCGATAAGGCATCCTATATGTGATCCTATCTATGTGATTAGAAAACTGAACCGTGCCTTTCAAACGGTCATACCTTAAATTGGATGCTTCGATAAATGGCTTACCTAACACAACGCGAGATAGGCGGCAGTCAACAACACTTGCCATATCTTCTAAAATCATGAAGTTGGTGACAAAGGTAAAGTTCCCAACAAGGATATGTATATCCTTAATCCTTCCAACGAAGTTGCAAACTCCGCCTGGACACTTGGGGTCCATCCTAGGCTCAAGTGGTGTGTTTATGATTTGGCTATAAAGGCCTGAGGACATAACGTTGATTGGGGATTCACAGTCAATGTAAGCATGCTCAACGTATTGGTACCCAATCATACATGGTATCTTCACATTCCCGGGATCACCTCTCTTAATCTTTGGGTCAATTCTAACAAAAGGTGGTCGAGGGTTATCAACTAGGTTGTTATAGTAAGCAATCTCCTCCTTAGTGGGGTATTCATTGAAACAATCATCCAACCTAGGATCTACCTTCACTTCCTCAATTTTCTCAATCAACTTATCAACCGTAAGATTATTACGTTCTAAGTAATTATCTGAGTATATGGCGGTCCCTAAGTTGTTCAAGGCATAATCAAGCTCTATATCAATCATTCTACTGAGCTCCCTGAGCTCACTAATCTCATTCTCAAGTTGGCTACGCAACAAAGCCACTTCGCCAGGTGTAAGGGGTGGATTCGCGTTTTCCATAATGGCAAACTGAATAGTCAATGAAAATCTGTTACGAACAAAAGCACAAAGAAAATAGATAGACTAAAGAATACCTAGAAAAATAAAATAAAAATCTCACTAGAAAGGAATCTAGTGAGTAGACCTAATAGAAATAACAATTCAACCTAAACAATAACTATTCCCCGGCAGCGGCGCCAAAAACTTGATGCGTGGGTTTTGCAACCTTACAACAGGTTTTACCTCTCGAGGGATCTCAAGAGGCTTACAACCCCACCAGGCAGTGTACCTGACCGATGTAGTATAGTGTAGTGGTAAGTACGGGGGATTGATCGTTCTCCACAGGGAATAGTGTTCGTTAGGTGTGAAAGACTACTCTAATTAGGTCTAAGGGTTGAGGAAGATTCTTTTTTATGTTTTTATAATTTTTTATGAAAGCAAGTAAAATCTCGGGTTTTGAAAGAGTGGGCGGAATTAGTTGCTAGTCAACTAACCCAACTAACTACAAATGCAAATAAAATAAATAACTGAAAATAAAATGTGGTGAGAAACTTATGTGTAGAGAAATGTGTTTACTTAGATTTCCTTACTCCCTAACTATCTTTTACCGGTTAATTAGTGTGTATTAGTCGCGTGGATGACGGGTGTATTCCTTAATACCATTCGTGGGGTGGCGTACTTACTTCCCCAACTCTACAAGCTCCTACTTCACTCCTATGTCGAGCCGGCTAGGAAGCTCCTAACATGGGATCACTAGAATTCGCTTGTGCATTAAATACAACCATAAAAACCTTTAGTACGCATTTGGTTCATGTTTCTTAAGACGTTCAAGCAAGTTACCGAATAGGAAGTTAGCCAGTTTTCTTAAGCCTAACATAGATAAACAATCATCCAATACAACTAATAACACACTAATAACCAATAATCAATAGCTAGGTTTCATTAGATCTAAGCAAACACAAGATAAATTTAGCCTAACATGTTAATCAAAAGACAAGAATAAGATAAAATCAAACAACACATAGACATATTGAATGATTAATTGATAACTTATCTTCAATGTAACATGAAAGATCTCAAGGCAAAAAGCCTTGAAAAAGGAGCTAAATTCGTCTTAGGGTTTTCTCCCAAAATTCCACACACTAAGCTCTCCCTTTTATGACAAAAAATTAGAAAACTATATATAGATTTTTGGATCTGACGGCGTCACGTTATGGAGTGTGACGCCGTCACCTCGCCGCTTCTAGGGTTCCCGGATGACCTTCTTGACGCTGTCCCTCTTTAGCTCTTCAAAATCCATTCTGGCTTATCAAGGCTTGACGCCGTCGAACCTTAAACGTGACGCCGTCCCCTTTTGATTTAAGCCGTGACGCCCTTGATCAAGTTAAAGCGTGACGCCGTCAGAATTCACATGCTATTTTCACTGGCTTATCATGAGTAAATTTCACGTCCACTTTTTCTTGCCAAGGCATGACGCCGTCTGGGGTTAATTGTGACGCCGTCAAAGGTAACTTTCAGCCGATTTTTGAGACTTTGCCGTTTTCTTCACTTTTATGCTCCAAAAACGTCCAAAATGCCTCCTTTTCCAGATTTCTCCTCAAAAGTACCTAAAATGACAAAAGGAACGATTTAGGGCGATATTTGATCAAATAAATACGATTTAGGGCTTAAATGACCCCTTAAAAGCGGTACACTTTTCGCTTCATCACGTTGAAAACCCAACTGACTAGTGTACCCATTATGGTTTCACCTAATTGGTCACTACCATTCTAGCTCATGTGCGACGCAAGCAATTTTGCTGTTGGAGCTGTATTAGGACAACGAGAAGAGAAACATTTTCGTCCTATATACTTCGCCAGCAAAACACTCAACAACGCTCAACAAAATTATACGGTTACGGAGAAAGAATTGTTAGCCGTTGTTTTTGCTTTCGACAAATTCAGATCTTATCTTGTGCTTTCAAAAACAATCGTGTTCACTGATCCTTCAGCGTTAAAATATTTGTTTGCCAAACAAGATGCCAAACTGCGTCTCATTCGATGGATTTTGCTACTCCAAGAATTCGACATCGAAATCAAAGATAAGAAAGGAGCAAAAAATCTAGTTGCTGATCATCTGTCTCGTTTAGAAAATCCCAATTTGGAAGAGTTAAAAGAAGATGAGATTGATGATTATTTTCCGGATGAAACCCTCATGACTGTTGATACAGTTGATGAGAACGAAATTCCATGGTTTGCAGATTATGCAAATTATCTCGTTGGAAGAATTCTAAAGAAAGGATTAACTCATGCCCAACGAAGTAAATTCTTTTCAGAACTTAAACATTACTATTAGGAAGAACCCTATCTTTTCAAAATGTGTCCTGACGGGATGATAAGAAGATGTGTTTATGGTTCCGAAACGAGAAGAATTCTTGATGAATGTCATCATGGCCCGACTAGGGGACACTATGGTCCTTCCACCACCGCTAAAAAAGTCTTTGATGTTGGATTCTATTGGCCAACTATTTTCAAAGAAGCTCATACTCTTGTTCAGAACTGTGATGCGTGCCAAAAATCCGGTAGTCTTTCTCGAAGAGATGAAATGCCACAAAAGAGCATTCAAGTCTGTGAATTATTCGATATTTGGGGAATTGATTTCATGGGACCATTTCCTAAATCACACAAATACGAATACATTCTCGTTGCTATTGACTACGTTTCCAAATGGGCTGAAGCTGAAGCTCTACCCACAAATGATGCACGAGTAGTTGTTAATTTTCTCAAAATGCTTTTCGCTCGTTATGGAATTCCTAAAGCTTTAATAAGTGATCGAGGAACCCATTTATGTAACAAAAAAATGGAGAAAATTATGAAGCGATACGGAGTTCATCATCGTTTCGCTACAGCTTATCACCCACAGACCAGTGGTCAAGTTGAAAATACCAACAGAGCCTTAAAAAGGATACTCGAAAAAACGGTTAAAGACAATCCCGCCGTTTGGTCGAGGAAACTAGATGATGCTCTGTGGGCATTTCGCACAGCTTACAAAACACCAATTGGTACAACACCATACAGACTTTTGTATGGAAAAACCTATCATTTGCCATTCGAAATCGAACATCGCGCTTACTGGGCACTGAGAAGCTGTAACCCAGATCTCAAAATAGCTGGAGAAAAGAGATTTTTGCAATTGCATGAACTCGATGAATTAAGACTCCAAGCTTACGAGAACTCCAAGCTTTACAAAGCTAGAACCAAAGCCTATCATGACAGAATGCTAAGAATCCGAAAGGAATTCAAAGCTGGAGACAAAGTTCTGCTTTTTAATATGAAATACAAGTTCAAAGCTCCTAAGATGAAATCGAAATGGTTCGGACCGTATATAGTGAAACATGGATTTCCATCTGGATATGTTGAATTGCAAGACAAACATGGTGGAAGTTTCATTGTTAATGGGCATCGAATTAAATTGTACTATGACAAGGAGCAAATGAATGAAGTTTCTATCAAAGAGATTCCACCTGAATCGGAATACGAAGCTAAAACATTTATGTCACCTTTCCAGGCCGATTTCAAGAAAAACACTCCGTGGGCCGAGGATTCTGGTTATATCTATGACGTTCTTCCTAGACCATGGGAAAAAATTAAATTGGAAGACATAGATGAAACTGGAGAAGGAATAGTGATAGGAAATGTGGTGTATGTTCCAAAATTCTCAAAGAAGAATCCAGAAATTGCACCAACGTAAGAAGGAAGTTCGAGTCCGGCTGATGACTCGTTAATAAAACAAGCGCTTCTCGGGAGGCAACCCGTGCGTTTTCATTTTTATTTTTATTTTCAAGTGATTAAACCCCAAAGTTTTTCTAAATTGCTTAGTTGAACTTAAGTGTGGGGGTGTATCACTAGCTTTTAATAAAATGAAGAAATATTTCATGTGTGTCTCTTTTGTTTTTAAGATTACTGCAGGTAATGATTGCGAAGCTGGGATGCTAGGATCAAGAATCACCCTGAGCAGAAAATACGGTTTATTCTCTTATTTCCCTATTTCATTCTTGAAATCGTTTATCACATTGAGTACAATGCTTAACTTAAGTGTGGGGGGTGAATAGGAAAATAAGAATAGATTGTATGTTTCGAACTTAATTTTATATTTTGTTTGCCCTTGTAATCTAGTTGTTTGTCATTTTAAAGATTAGAATAAACTGGATTTATCCACTGAAAAATCTTTGATTTTGAAAATTCGAGATGTGTCCCGATTTATATTGCAATCCATTCTGGGATCGATAACATTAGCTAGCACATATTATAGCCCTTACCACTAAACTATGAGGATTTAAGCTTGTTTCGTATATAGCATACATCTTTTATGCTTAGATCTTTTGCTATGAGTGTGCCGGTGATTTTATTTATTCTAGAACTTGTACTTGTAAATCATTACGAGACCATTGTGAGATCACATTTTTGTGATATAAGTATATACGTGTGATAAGAGGCAACCTTAGGATTTAACCCAAATGGCCTTCCATTTACATATAATGATATATTAGCTAGCTACATTAGCTAGTTTACCACTTATATGGACCCATTTGTTAGCGTTTATCTTTAGCGCTAGATACCCCTAGTTACACCCTCTGAGCCTATCTTTTTCTTTTGATAAAACCCAGAAAAATTCAAAAAGATTTTACACCTTTTAGCCTAGCCTTACCCCTAGTCAAGTCTTGGTTGGTTGCTAGCTATTTGGCAAGATGGATGTTATGTGGAAAATCATGAAAGTTCAAAGAAAGTTGTGAACTTCAAAAGTAGTTATCCAAGTGAAGTCATCACAACTATAGATGACAAATATGTTTAAGATTTAAAAAAAAAAAAAAAAAAAAAAAAAAAGAGAGAAAAAGAGTCATCGCAACTATAAGGTGACAAGAATGAGCCAATGGGCTAGTGAATAAAGTATGAATCAAGGAAGTATGGAGTTTCTCGCAAAATGGCATGATAGTGGTTTGTAATAGCTAGTAACATTCGGTTAATAGACTTTGACTAGTTTTTGTTTTTATCATCAAACCTCTCTCAAATATATCCCATGCCTTATCCTACCCTTTTTGACTTTGTGAAATTATTAAATGTATGGACATGTAGTGACCATCCAATTTCTTGAGGAATTGACTAACGTTGTTAGCGATCTGGGGCGTATTTTGGTGACCATCCATTATGCAGGTAACGTTGTTAGCGAACCAAGGTACAATCTAGTGACCATCCGTTATTTGGTAATGCAAGAATTCGTTGTTAGCGAGCTATTATGTTTTGCAAGAGATAGTGGCACATAAGTCTGATATTGCCCCTAAGCCTTAAACCCGAATAAAAGTCCTCTTTGACATGTATACTTGGCGCTCACACCATTCGGTGTAGTTTTGTTTCTTGTACAAGCTTATGGTAATATTTAGATCATGACTGAGAAAATGAGTGTCATTCCTCTTATATACTCCACCAATCATACAAATGAGTGTTTTGAGTGAATTATAGTTCATTTCCCTTTCGTGAGGTGTTTAGTAATGTGTATCAAGCAAGAAAATCATTTGGGTATTGTCAAACATCTCGATGCATCAACCATAAATGCTTAAAATGATGGATCTATCTTGTACTCGCGCTTGATAGATTTGCATCACATTTTTCCAATCATTTTTGTATGCCATGTGGATAATTGTTTTTATTTCTAGATTTGCTTGAGGGCAAGCAAAGTTCAAGTGTGGGGGATTTGATAACGCTTAAATCTAAAATGTTTTTAGTAGCGTTATTTGTGTTTTTATATGCGTTTTGTGGTTATATTTATATGCTTTTGTTACTTAATTGTACCAAAGTGTGTTTGCGAAGTTTATGTAGCCAAAAACAGGAAAAAGGATGAAAATGATGCAAAAGCGAGGAAGAAGGAAATATTTATGATTTCATGAAGATTCTTGTGGCAAGTCCCGCACCAAAAGGTACTTAGAAGAGTAAAAGTCCATGTAGTCAATGAGTTTAAAGATGAAGGGAAAGATCAAAGAACCAAGAGCTACGAACAAGAAACAAGTCAAACGGAAAAAGTCCAAAAAAGAGTAAATCAGCAAGCTCCATCCGATCGGATGCAGCCCGCATCCGATTCGGATGCAGCCCGCATCCGATTCGGATGGAGGTCAGCTTTGAAGACCAACCAATCGGTTGGATGAAATACCGATCGATTGGACGTCGTCTGATTTCCAAATCTTCATCATTAAGTCTTGTGCTTGCTACACATCCGGTTCTAGGACCTTCCAATCATAATTATTGTCTATTTAATACTACTTGGAGGACAAGAGAAGAATTAATGAACCAAGACCCTTGGTTGGAGTATTTTAAGGACCATTTGATACACATCCAAATAAAGGAGAGAATCAATCAACAAGTAGAATCCATCAACCACTCATCACATACTCTTAATTTCGTCCAAAAAGTCCATGAGAAGAGGAGAGTCGAAGTTCATTTCAATTCTTGTGAGAATCATTGCCTTTTCACTTGTAATCTTATTTTCAATCATTATAAGACTCTCAATCATGTTTTTTAATGTTCAAGGTTTTAAGATTATGTTTATGTTTGCTATGAGTGACTAGTGCCTTTGTGCACTTGCTTAGATGATGTGTATTACCTATTGATTGGCATATGATTGTGATAACAAGTTTTAATTCAATTTCAAGTCGATTCTAAGAACCAATTGTGATCAAGTTTCATAGTGACATTTGTTGGTCAAGTTTAACTAGTTGCTAGTAATTTTAAGGGTCGAGAGAACTATTGTTATTCAACTAGTTATAATCATTTGTCTATGAATGATTGTTTTCATCCACTATTCTTGATTAAACAAAGAAACTTAATCGTGATTGTAATGAAAATGCTTTTGTCTATCAAAACAGATTGATTGTAAACCATTTCAAGGGTCGAGAGATTAATAGTTTACCATCAATTGTGACCTTTTGTCTATAATCGGTTACCTTTTGTATTGACCATTTCTTAAGCTTGTTTGATAAAACAAAAGATTGTTTTTGGGTTTTAGGTACACCAACTTATGAACCTTGAATTGATTGGTTAAACGTAATGCTTGTTTTTATAAACTAAGATCTTGACGAAGGTTTAATTTGTAGAAACAATAGATTAGTCACCAAACTAATTATCACAGCCAACATGTTATCCAAAGTTATCACAATCATACTAGTCAATTGTAGTACACTAGTCTATGCAAGTGTAGTTTTTAATCATTTGAATTTTCATATTATCATTATTGCTTGTTTGAGAAATTTGCTTTTAACTTACAATTCGATTCACCACACAAATCCCTGCGAACGATCCCGACTTACCATAAAAATCTTGCTACAACGGACGAGTATACTTGCTCGTATGTGTTGTTCTTAGATTCGGTAATTCACCCTTATAAATTTAAAACTTGCACGAACCCGACACATCACCCTCTTATAGTTTATTTATCAATTAAACGTGAGCGGATTTTCGCAAGTGATACAAAGGCAAGTTTTAATCTTTTGTTTGGGAACTTGTTATGATAATACTCAAAGTTGATGAGTATTATATTGAGATTGCTTTTATCTTTTATTTAACACAATAAAACGAAAAATGTTTTTGTATTTTTTATATGATATATATATAAAAAGAAAAAGAAAATATTTTTGTTTTTTATATTTTTATGAAAGCGATAACTTCTTGACGAAGGATCTCAAGTCACTAATTGTTTAAACTTCAACGATATTGTCGCAACACAACCTCCCCGGCAGCGGCGCCAAAATTTGATCCGTGCTAAATATACATATAAATATTATCAGACGGATATGCGTGATACGCGGGAAATGACAAATCAACCTTTTAGGAAAAAGGTTAACTTACAAAACCCATGAATACGATATAAGATACCGGGCAAGTGATTACCCGGGTCGTGTCCCAGCGAGGTGTGAATCGAGGATTTCGTTATCGGTTTGGAATTAAAGTGCTTGAAGTGTGGATTTGGATTTTTGGTTTTTAATATTCTAATTGAGTGATGGAAAGTGAATAACCAAAGAAAATTAAACAAATAACGAAATAACACTAAAAACGCAAATCGGGAATTCCAAAAACGAGCCTTAAAACTAAAATCTTTAAAAATTAACCCTACAAGTGCAAATTTAATTTTTCTAAGTCCTAATTGATAAAAGAAAATTTTAGAAAAAAGAATTATATTTTTTTGACTTTTATATTTTTTATTATGAATTAAAAACTATTTATTTATTATTTATTTTATTATTATTATTATTATTATTATGTATTTTTTTTTAAAGCTTAATAAGCACAAGAAAATAAGCAACTTTTACAAAAACAACTATTTATGAAAACTTGAAATAAACACAGAAAGAGCAGATTAAGGTGGCCGCTTATAAGAAACTTGATTAAATTTTTTTATTTTATTTATTTTTTTTTTCTTTGAATAAGCACATGAAAATAAGCAATTTTCAAAACTACAACTTTTACTGAATACTAATAAATAAGCTTAAAAGGGCTGCTACGGTACTAAGGTGCACAGGGCAAATTGCAGTCCACCTAGGCAAGTTCGAGCTTATTTTTAAGCACTTATATAACAACTAAATACGACAAAAGCTGATAACACTTAAAGTTCACCTATCAAGGATCTCAGAAACCAAATGGCAGACCAAGAGAAGCTATTTTGTTGCTTAAAAATAAGCTGGAAAAGTAGCTATTCTAGACAAGTATACACTGATTGCTCAGTGTATGCTTGTATGGATAGGATAATTTTGAGCTTAATTTTAAGCTCAAATAAGCTAGAGAAGGGCCTGAATTTGGAAATAAGCAAAGACACACTAGCAAACTACTGATAAGCCAAAGATTTAAGCTCAGATTAACACAAATAAGCACATGAATGGTCCAACAAATCCGATGCAGACTGCTGTACACTTGAGGTTCTGTGCAGACACTTAAATCAAGCTAATCACTTCAAATCCTTTTTGTAATTAGACCAATACTTCAAAACAAGCTTGACTTACTACCTTGAGCTCAGAAACATCAAAAACAATGACGAAAATACCTTATTGCTATTCTAAGCTTATATAATCAGATTTTGTTCTTGAACCTATAACAGCCCACTCAAATCTTCCAAACCCACAAAATCAGATTAACAATTCCTACTAACAGCTAAATTGGACTCATATAGGCAAGATCAAAAGTCACCCATATGCATATGAACAGTAAAACACCATATTGACCCAGTTTCAGCTTTAAACCAAACATCCCTTATTAATGGCTGATTTGAGATTAAAACTGGCATAGGCTGATTTAAGCATAACTATTGGAATAACATTGGCTTTTTAACTTAAATGAACCCTAATGAACCACTATTTAAGTTGATAAGCACTTAAATAAGCTAGATACCTAGTTGACTGTTTTTGGCTTTTTAGTGATAATTAAGGTAAAAACTATAACAAACAAGCACACCCTATCTATTTCACTGGAAATAGCCTCAATAACATCAAATAAACATGAAACAATCAAATAAGAACCTATATAAGCGCATGAATAGTAGAATTGCAGAAATTAAGTCAAAATGGTAGAATGAAACTTACAAAAGCCTTGTGCTCAAAACCAAGGCCAAATTCTTGACACCCAAGGTATTCTCTAAACAAACCTAATGCTTCCCAAGAAGCTCTAACCCATGGCCATCCACAATTCACCATGCTCCAACTTCTTTGACCATTTTGACCCTTTTTTGACTTTTTTGGATTTTTTAGATTAGAACAGAATTAAACTATTATAAGCTTATAAAAAACTATAGTGAGCTTATGTGAGCTTATAGAAACAGAAAAGAAGCTTTTTCAATAACCACTTAACTTAATTCGAATTAACAGTACACTTTTGAAACTTGGAATTTCATTAACTTTAGAAATTGATACAATGCTGAGTAAATTAAAGATAAATGAGCTTAAACAAACTTGAATTGATACAGAAAACTTAAATTTTAACTAATTAAAACATTAAACTACAAATACGACTTAACTAAAAATCTACATGCCAATTTTTGGCTACAAAATGCTCTATTTGTACTATTTTTGAGCTGGGATCTCTCTTCTTTATCTCTCTGATCATTTCTTAACCCTTGGATTGGCTTGGAATCATCTCAGCCATTAATCATGGATTTGGCGCCAAAATGGTGATAGTGGGATACCAACTCTGTACTGGCTATCTTGTGAGGAGGGAGAAGCATTAAATGCTTTTGGACTGGGGTAGGTGGAGTGTAGAGGGGGAAAGAAGAAGGGTAAGGGTGAGGGTGGTTTTGTCAGCAGACATGGTTTTGGCGGGCAAGTGGGGGAGAAGAAGGTGGTTTTGACTGGGAATTTGACTGGGTTATTATTATAAGAAGGTGGGTCGGGTTTAGGATTTGGGTTGGGTTTATTATTAAAAGGGTGTGGGCCGGATGTTTTTGGGTTTATTATTTGGTTTAAAGGTTTTATTAAAAGGCTTAGGTAATTAAATGGGCTAACTTGGCCCATTTATGTGGGTTGGGTTGGCCCATAAAATTTGGTTTCGTGTTCGATTTTCCAAGCTGATTCCAAAACTATATCCCCAGATCGATTCTGACTTCGTTTGATTTTGGCCAAATGCACAGCTGTTGTCGAGTTGCTCCAAAAATGCATGTATTTGCTCCGTTTTCAATCCTTTATACCTGAAACACATAAAAACACAAACCAAGGATATATGCAGTATAACCTGGGTGTTTTTGGTCATTTTTATGTCTTTTATGGGTATAAAATGATGAGTATTTACACACTCATCTGGAACGATGGTGAACAGTGGGGAAAGTATGGTGGTGTTAATCGATAGTGGTGAATGGTGGTGAGAACGGTGGTGATAATGAAGGGGAGAACAATGGGAGAGGGAGAGTTATCGAGAGATCTGTGTATGTGTGTGTGTGTTTGGTTAGGAATGAACACGAAAAGATAAAAAAAAATATTATATACCCTAAGGGTAAAATGACAATAATACCCCCGATAGTTATAAAAAAAACAGGGTGGGGAGGGGACACGTGGCGCAATTTGGTGGCTTCCGAGCCTTTTTATTTTACCCCATCTCTCTCTCTCTCTCTCTCTCTCTCTCTCTCTCTCTCTCTATATATATATATATATATATATATATATATATATATATATATATATATATATATATATATAACAGTATATATATATATATATATATATATATGTATATAAAACAGGATAAATATGAATAGATAAAGCCACATCATCACAATTAAGTCCACGCCAGCATAATTAAGTCCACATCAAAGGCCATATCATCACAATAAGTCCACGTATGCAACAATCTGCATGCTAATTTATGGGTTAAAAAATCTCATGCATGGATTCGAACTCAATACCATGTTCATATTATGGCGTGTGTTACCCACTGAACCACCTTAATTTTTTGGTTACATTATGCAGACGAATTTCTATAAAGGATACTACACAATCATCGTATTTTTAGTATTTGATAAGTATGGAAAATATTAATTGTGATCTTAACCTCATTCGGATTAGATGTGTATGTTTTTAATCCTAATTCTACATTATGTATATGGTTTATTATGTCATATCATAACCCATTCACAAACACACATTATGCACGATCCATATATGAATATGCAACCACAAAGACATTCAGCAAGGCTGTCAAGATCAAACATACAATTGACTCATTGGGTAATTTTTATAATAAACAGTTAAACATTGATTGTTTGGTTATGAATATGAATCGTATTATGAGTTAAACATTGATCATTTGTTTATGAATATGAACCGTATTATGAACTGCTTATATATTGTTGAATTATGTGTTACTGAAAAGCTGTATCAGTACTAAGCTTAAATTAGCAGTAATAACTTGAAAGTTAGTACTGCTATAATGATTTTAAAGGAACAGTACTAACTTGCAAGTTAGTACTGTTGTAACCTAATTGTTAAAGGAGCAGTACTAACTTGCAAGTTAGTACTGCTGTAACCTAATTCTTATAGTATGTATGATTAGGTTTCCAGATGTAATTAAGAATTGTTTGTGTATAAATTTTCAACAGCAACAGAGGAGGCAAACAACAACAATATACTGGATTCAACAGCAACATAAGAAGCAAAAACACTACAATTGATTCATCGGGTAATTTTTATAATAAATAGTTAAACATTGATTGTTTGGTTATGAATATGAATCGTATTATGAGTTAAATATTGATTATTTGTTTATGAATATGAACCGTATTATGAACTGCTTATATACTGTTGAATTATGTGTTAATAAAAAGTTGTATCAGTACTAAGCTTTGTTAAAGGAGCAGTACTAACTTGAAAGTTAGTACTGCTATAATGATATTAAAGGAACAGTACTAACTTGCAAGTTAGTACTGTTGTAACCTAAGCTTTGTTAAAGGAGCAGTACTAACTTGCAAGTTAGTACTGCTGTAACCTAATTGTTATAGTATGTATGATTAGGTTTCCAAATGTAGTTAAGAATTATTTGTGTACAAATTTTCAACAACAACAGAGGAGGCAGACAACAACATTATACTGGATTCAGCAGGTGGTTTGTTTATTAACAGTTAAACATGCATGGTTTTAAACATATTAAACATTTATTGCATAACTCATATTTTTAAATCAGCATGATTCATATATATTTATTATAGTAACAATTAAGTCCTCTTTAATTTACAGTGTTGAATGAAGATTGGTTCATGACAAGTCTTTACTACTAGCAATAACTTCCTCTTTCATTACTTCATTCTTTCCATATCCCTCTCCTTTGTTCTCAGTTACTCATCAAATGGTACTCAGTTCATATCTATAATTTCAGTTCGATCATTGACAAGGTTCAAAGAAAGGGTGGGCTATTGATAAAGAATCGATTCCAAACGACAATGCTAGCAGATGGCGGGCCTCCGCTTTTATTTTCATTCATTTTTCCCAGATTCAAAAAAAAAAAAAGACTCCCGGCGATCTTTGACCGGGCGGGGTAGGCAGAAGTTGATTCGGTAGATCGACTAGCAGTTTCAGCTACTGCTCATGATGATGATTTTTATGGAGAATAAAAGCCCACAAGGTATTTTATCAGTTAACACAACTTATTAATTACTTTTTATTCTTAAAATCACATAAAAATAAATACTTTTTAATAGATGGATGTTTGAGAGTGACAAACTTGGAAGAAGATCTAGAACTCATGTTTGAGAGTTCATACTGCTAAGTCAAATTTTTTCCAAAAGTTAGTACTGCCAGGCAAAAAATTTAGTACTGGTGGGAATAAGTTTGTACTGCTGGATAGACGTTAGTACTGGTGCGAAATTACAGCTTTTTGGAAATAGCCGTTGAGAAGTTTGCTGATATTTTTACTGACAATTCCTTATCTTAAGGGTTTACTTTTTGGATATTTTTACTTTTAATATCTTATATTCACCTTTATTGAATCAAAAGTTATCTTTTACTTTAATTCGGTCCAATAGAAACCCTCAACAGTATTTCATAATATCTCAATTCTCTTTCTTCAACCTACTTTCTAACCTAAATTACTTTAATCCCAGCAGTCAAATCAATAATTTACTAACAATCATGGCTACTTTAACCTTTGTCGATAAACACAACATGGTAGCTTATTTGGAAAAAGCAGAGGATGACACCAAATTCTATCAGATAGTTGACTTTTTAAATGGTTCTCACATAAGGTATTCTTTAATATTAAATCCCACTATCTATGTCTCCCAAATAAAAGAGTTTTGGCAGATTGCTACTGTCAAAACATTTGAAAATGGTGACAACGAATTAAATGCAACAGTGGATGGTAAATCTATCACTCTTACTGAATTATCACTCAGGAGGCATCTCCAACTGAATGATGCAAATGGTATTAGTGGTATGCCAAACACGGAAATTTTTGAAACTTTAACCAGAATGAGGAACAACATCCAATCACAATCTTTAACTTTTCAAAAAGGTTGTTTTGCCCCACAATGGAGGTTTTTGATTCATACCATCCTTCACTGTCTCAGTACTAAGAAAACCTCATGGGAACAGTTCAGTAGCAATATTGCGACTGCTCTCATCTGCTTGGCCACTGGCAGAACTTTCAATTTTTCTAAACTTATCTTTGAAGGAATGGTTAAAAATGTTGATAGCAAATCAAAATTTTTTATGTATCCCTGGTTCATAGAAACTATTTTGAACATGAGGAAACAACAACTTCTTCCTCATAAAAATGCTTATCCCACACCCAAACTTTCCCAAAAACTTTTCAGTAATATGAGGATGACCTCAAAATGGTATAATGGGGAAGAAGTTCCTTTATTTAATTCTATGCTACAGGTACAGGGTGAAGGATCATCAAGCCCAGTTGATTCCCATCACACACCCACAACATCAGAACAATCACCTTCACAACCAATCTCATCACCAGATAGGTCTATATCCAAAGAGGGCTCTGTTGTTCCTCAGCACAGAGACCCTACAACTCCCCATGTATCAGATGAGGCTGAATTCGTCTGTATAGAAAGGGCTGCTTCTACTATCTCATGCTTAGAAGCTGGGCAGGACAGAACTAACATACGTAAGACCCAACAGTACCAAGTTCCTATGAATCCAGTACTATTGGTGGAATCCTAAGCCAACCGAAAATATTTGGTGGCTCAGAAGCTTACCATATGGTGGACTATGAGTCTATGCCCCATGATGCACCTCTTTGTAAGTAACAAGAAATCATAACATGTGTGGTGCTTGTAGTTTAGGCCGAATTAGAGAGAAGAAAAAGAGATAGTGGAACCTTGAGAGAGAAAGTGTAAGATGTTAGATTAGAATGAAGTGAAGGTCCAACCCTTCCCATGTGTGGGAAGGGGTATATATACTACAAGCATAGATGCCCCGTGTGGGCTGTGGAGTGAGCTGACAATGGGTAAAGACCCGACCCAACTCCATGAATACTATAATAACTAAACTAATACTAATAATCCTACGAGCTACTTAATGCTAATAGATACTCGGGATGACCGAGTCTTTCACTTGAATATTTATATTCCTAACAATCTCCCCCTAAGGGAGGTCACCCCAGAAATTACACTTTGAATTCTAGCATTCTATAACATAAGTTTGAGTTCCTAGCTTGTAGTCTTTGATTCTTCAAAGTCATTAATCTTTGTACTTTCAGCAGTGAACCTTTGATGACTGATCTTTTGTCTTGGATGATCTTTGAGGATTCTTTGAGGTCATCATCCAACATACATCTTCAAGTCATCTTGTAGCAGTATTGTTTCGATGTGATGTTGTGATCTTTGGACCGACATGCTCACACTTTTCTGGATCATGATTTTCAGCATCAGAGTTGCGGAAGCAGTGTTGAAAGTCTTTCAATTATCATGATTTCTTTGATTAAGATTGTGAAGTGTGAGCGTGGGGTGATGGATCGGCATCTTTTCAGCAATCAGCTGCAACCGCCAGGGATTCCTGCAAGCAAACAGTTAGCAATAAATCATCCGGCACTTATAGGTTCGGACTTCGAGATCGTAAACAGCATAGTGTGAAAACTTTCTCGAATCCTTGCCAAGGTCGTTCCTAAATTGGATACCCCCGAGAGGGCTTACAAGATCTACCAAAGTACATCAACGATTAGGTAAGTCGCTGGAGTTCACTCCACAATTGTAGATCGTTTGTAACCGCCGCGACCACTAAGCGTAATCCACAAGGAATTGCCGAAGTGACCTGCTTTCAGGGCTGTTTGATGTTGACACTGGCAGGAATTTCCATTCAATCACTGAGAATTACATTTGTAAATTCCCTCATAAATGTTCTGGCAGATTGCTAAGATCTGTGTAGGACTCATAAGTTTACAACTGGAGTCCTTAATGTTGAACAACCAGTGTAGAAGTAACATGTGTTCCTATGAGATCTTATTATGCATCTCGTGGCTCTAGACTCGATAAGTGCATTTTTGGTAGTCGGAGACTAGAACGGTGTCTCCTGTTTCAATATCAACATAACTCGTAATGAGCAGTCGATAGATTATGCAGGGTTCCCCGTGAGAATGAAACAAGTCCTTTTAAGAGAACTTGAGTGGCTTAGAAGGTTTCATGCAGTGCGTCACTGGGTCCATGACGTCTTGTCTTCAATACCGGAGTCACCTTAGTAACAATCAGTGGCATATGAATTGAACCCGGTTTCTGCCCTAAGGTTGAATAACTGGAGGGCTATTTCTTTTCACCCTTTCTCATTACATTTCTTTTTAATTCTTCAACCCCATCTTTCTCCTTTCTCTTTTTTCCTTTCTCATATTACTCCTTTCTTCATAATCATGCCTAAGGACTTTCTAATACTAGCTATTCGGTATTGTCCTTGGGTGGATCCCTCTGGCTCTGGCAGATCATAGGACTGTTTTCCTAACCTTAGCCACCTTATAACACCATGACTATCCTATGTTGCCATAAACCATTTATTTGAAAAATCTCTCAAAGTGTTTATAATTAAGGAACACTTTTTGCTAACACTTTGAGAGTTTTGAATTTTTCAAATGCTCCCCCTTAACATGTGCTCAGGTGTTTTTGTTATAAGTTTGCACATGTTGGGTAGAGCTTGCACTTTTTGAATTGATCCACTTTTAATGAACAAGACCGATTCGAGACACGCTTACATCACTAGTTAGACTAGCTTGGAATTATTACCCGGACTGGTCAAGTCCACAAAAAGTTTCTCGAAACGGTACACTCTACTCAGACAAGTCCTCTTCAAGACACTCTTACATCACTGGTTAGACCAGCTTGAAATTATTACCCGGTCAGGACAAGTCCTTTCGATTAATGACAATTTTTGTTTCGTCAATTCATTTGTGAAGTCTGAGTTGCGCTCACATGAGATGCCATATCCTTTTTTTCACCACAAACCATTTTCTCCCCCTCAATATGTGCATTGATATGCAAAAGAGTTTAGCACATATGGGAGAGCTTACATTTATGTCCAAAACATCACATTTTTATCAGATTGCATATTTAAATCACATTCTCTCCCCCGATCAGAAATTTCAAACCCTTTCAGATTTTGTGATTCCAATTGATTTAAATAAGTTTAGAAAATATGGGAGAAAATGTGGTCAGGTTTAATATGTGCTGATAATGGAACATACTGATGCTCCCCCTCAATCAATGAGGGAGAATGTTAGTGTCAGGTATGATAAGTTTGAAAGATATTTGAATTAAAAATTCATACACTGACACATAACAACAAGTATCAGTGAATTCACTGCTTATTATGTACAAAGTGACTTGTTTTGATGATATAAAATTTTGAAATCACTCTCCCCCTCAATCGATGACCCGTTTTCTATTTAAAGATCTGTAGTCATTGATTGAGTGGTAGATTTTTGAGGAAAAACTTCAAGTCTGATTGATTTCCAAAAAATTCATGGTACCACCAAGTTTAGCACAAATACTTTCCTAAAGAATCATAGATTGAAAAGTATTTGCGATGTAAAGAAGACTTCTCTTCTTATACGAGAAATGATGCACTGAAACGTACACTAAATCGAAGAAACATGGATATAAAGTAATCCATGCCCAGGTGAACTTCACCCAGTAGGAGAAACAGCCGTCTTTTTAGCGATGTGCTTTCCCCATAATGAAGAACGGGTTACAGTCTGAAGTAAATGCAAGCCGACATGACTTGTTTTAACCATTTAATTTAACTTCTACTCGAGCTTCATTTAAAGACCCGTGTCATTATTGAATGGTATTTCTAGGACCGTAAATGTTATCGATAAACAGAAGATATGCCTAGAAGAACTATTTTTGGTATTTTTGTGATTTTTAGATTTTTATGGTTTTTATAGATTTTATATTTTTCTATTTTCTTTTTGGTGTAAAATATATACAAATATATAAAAGGATATATGAAGAAAATCATTTACTCCTCATGTTCTTCCTGAAGACACTTGAGGGTTTCTGGCGTCAAACTCTTCATGCCAAGTCGCGAGAGAATAAATTGGAACCATTCTCTCGGAAGTGCCTTAGTGAAGATATCAGCCGACTGAAACTCTGTCCTCACGAAGTAGAGTTCAACAATCCCTTTCTCAACCTGTTCCCTTATAAAGTGATGCTGGATATCAATGTACTTTGATCAGGAGTGTTGGACATTGTTGCAGCAAAGAGCTATAGCACTTTTGTTATCACAATACAGTGGAATCTTGTTGTATGCAAAGCCATAGTCCGATAGTTGAGATCTCATCCATAGGATTTGAGCACAGCACGCAGACATAACAATGTATTCAGCCTCTGTGGAAGATATAGATGTACTCATTTACCTCTTAGATGACCAGCTTACTAACTTTTTCCCCAGAAACTGAGCACCTCCTGACGTACTTCGACGAGTATCTTGACACCCCGCATGGTCTGCATCTGCATAGGCCGTAAGTGCCATGGCGGTGTCTTTAGGATACTAGATGTAACACCCCTTAATTTGGTTTTATAGCAGCGAAAAGTAATTAGGTGTTACACTGAGGATCGAAGTTAAAAATTTCAAAAAACGGCTTGAAAAGGCGTTTTGAAAGTTATATGTCATTCAAAATAACAGTTTTGGTACAAAGATTGAAATGTCTGATTTGAAAATCCCACAAAAGTATAGTAATTTGGAAAGAATGACATATTTGATTTTCACACCATTTAAGTTATCAGAGTATTTAATGCCCGCTCCGTGTCTTGTCCTGCTCTATTGATTACCTGAGATAAACATGCTTAAAACGTCAACACAATGGTTGGTGAGTTCGTGGAGTTTGATAGAAAATAACTTTCTTTCAATGAATTCAAGAGTTGATAGTTGAAATAAATACTAGTACTTCTTGAAGTAACTAGCAAGTTTGCGATTTGGTGAAAATCCACGAGTAAATCTTTTATGAACTCAGATGATCATAAGTTTTCAAGTTTAATTGAAAATGAGTTACGTTGTTATATGCTTGCAATGAAATAATGAATTTACTTTTAAAAGTAACAATATGCCAAGCATTGAGTTTTCTTTATCATAAAACACAACTAGTCACATTGGATAACAGTTAAGTTCCAAGTACATGATACATATTCCAATCACATAGTGAAAACAATAGTTTAAAGTCTGATGTCTATCAGTGTGGAGTGGTCGTTACTAAATACAGCTGTATCTGAATATATATAAGAAGACATATATATTCATAAGGTTATATTGCTCTAAGCCTCATGACGCGCAAAACGTTAACAAAAGTACCGTAAAACGGCGAAAGTCACATCAGGGTTACTGATGGTTTTGACCTAAGTAATAGGTGATTGCCTCATCCTATTATGTGTCAAATATAGTGTATCGCGACTAAATACGACTAGCCATCCGGCATTCCATCCAGTATTTAGTGGGATAGGTCGTCAGCCTTTACAGGTTTCGAAGCTGTCCACTATATTCGCGCTCACCGCAGTGATTAATGGCTCATGATCGAGGGACTTTATGGCAATATAGTTAAACTTAGGCAATATAGGGTTCGGGTTTTCATAGGATATGCGTACTTTAGTTTTGGCAATTATTTCCAGTTGAGATGTATAAACATCATAGTAAAGTTCAACAGTACATTCAGTTGTTATATGAATGCATAAAATGAGTCTCAGTATCTTGTTACAACAAGTAGTTTGAAAATGTTATCTTTCCATACATTGTTTAAACTAAGCAAGCAATTTGCAAGTATAACGAGCATTTATCCCTTCCAAGGGTGATTCAAAATAAGTAAAACATAGTTGATGATTTTTGGATAAATCATGAGAGTTTTCAGAGTATAAAAATACTTAAAACAGTTGAAGCATGTATCTCCCCCAAAAGAGTTAATAAAACAATTATTAAAAGTAGGGGCCACGACTCACCTGAAGTGTATCTGACAAGATGGAATTATAAGTTCAAGTAAGACTTATGGAAACGATCACGGAAACGTCTTCAATACGAGACCTGAATATGAGGAATATCTAAGTATTTGACTTGTAACTAACGATGAGTGTGAAAGTGAGAAATCGTACAACGATTTGATGATGTGGGTGTGATATGCTTAAAATGCCTCAAGTTAAGAAAATATAATATCATACATTGATATTATCTTGATTCTTATGTCACTTGATTCGAGGTATTATCTCCTCAAAATATGATGAAATGTTATGCGAGTGAAATCGTTAATTTTCTAATAACTAACGAAAATAATGCATAATCTAAAAAGTATAAAATGTATATGAAATGGTGGAATGATGAAAAATGGAAATGAAATAAGAATGTCAAGTAAAAATGATTGGTCTTTTTCTTTTCCCAGGTTTACACTTTTTAGCCTAACTGTGTTCGCGTTACGTCGTTAGTCCAAGATTCAATAATGGTCCATAAATAGTCCAAATATCCATATAAGGCTTGGAGTTATCTCAATAGTCAATTCAAGTCCTTTATAACTTGTTTTCACAGCTGCAACCCTCAAGTTTCACAGTTTGGCAGTTTTAGTCCTTCCAGTTAAATCGCGTTACATTTTTAGTCCTTTTTGCATAAAAATAACTGGAAAAAATATTCTGAAAATTTCTATAACTCTATTAAGTTCATTTTAACTTATTTCAACTGCTTATTCCAGTAAGGAGCTTATTTTAGCATTAATGGGCCCTTAACGATTTACAAAGTTAAATCCACAAATCATTTTTAGTTATTTTTAGATATAGTTTGTACGTTTTCCTTGGGCTGTTTTAAAGGGTCGAAACTTGTTTATTTTTACAAGGTGTTTAAATGAAAAGTGTAGCTAGTTACGTTGTGAAATGGGTCATGTAAAAATAGAACGTGGTCGTTTAGTTAGATCGCGAGATATGGACTTGATTTCTAGCTTACTTGGGTTGGTTTGACTGTACGACTTATTTAGAAATTGGTTTAGTGTTTTCTAGTTAAGTCTTGGCGTGTAGCATAAATTGTTTACTTGTTTGATGATTGCATGAAATGCGATGCTTATGCATGAAGTGTGAATGATCTCTAAATCCTCCTTAGTGGCTACATGTCACGCCTTTTGGTTATCATGAATCTAAAACAATATGCGAACAGAAAAATACGTTCGAGTGAAATACCAACAAAGTGATGCAATGCATGTATTTCTAACATGTACTAATGTGATTTTTAACTTGTCCTCAGTGAGGGTTATGAACAAAGGGTTTTCATGCAATCTACTCAAAAGATCGTATATGACCTATGCAAAATAAATGGTATGTTCGAATAATACAAGTACAATAATGCATGCATGAGTTGTGATCATGATGGATGAAGGAAAAGGGTTATTAAACACTTACTACACCTTAGAAAAAGGTGGTGGAGAGCTGTGGAACTTGGATGGAATATACACGAATAGAGACAGTGAGCTTGATGGGTTCGAATGCATTTTCACGTATTCCCTTCTAACTCGATTTGCTTCCCAAGGTGGAACAAGAATCATTTCTGGGTTTTTAAGATATTTGTGAGAGTGAGATAAGTGAGAAGTGAGCAAGGTGGCTGTTAGAAGAAGGTGAAATATATAGAGGTATTTTACACGTTTTCTTATTGACTTTCACACTCAATCATGGAGTGTAAATGTGAATGACCAGTAAGATTTAGCATGCTTCTGACCTAGTAATCATTGGAAGTTATGGAGGAGTTTGGGGAACTTGTCTTTAGGCGTTGGTGTATGTATATATTCGATAGATATTTTGGTTGAGTGTCAAATGGGTTAAGCAAATCTTACACGTTTACTGCTGCCTTGGCTGACTTAGCAATCATTAGGAGGTATGGGAAAGGTTTATAGGACTTGTCTTTTGTTGTTGGACTATATTCATATTCGATTGATATTTTTAAATGGGTGTTAGATAGATTTAGCGTGTGGCTTCATAAACTTCCGTCCTCAATGTTTCCTTAACATCATGTTGTGCTAATATTATCATTTGGAAGGCCTAGGAAAAAGTCGTGTGGAAAACTAGAAGGGGGGTTGAATAGTTTTATGTCCTTTTAAATTTTATTGTGAAAACTTTGTTTACTTTTTAAAACTTAGATTCGAATTTATGTGATCTCAACTTCTTGAACAATATGAACAATATGTATATAAGTAAATATAAATATGTAATGCAAGTAAGGTAATAAAATGAAATTAAAGATAGAGATGGAAAGATCTAACCGAGAGACAAGAGATTTATAGTGGTTAGGCTACAAGGATACCTTCCTTTCCCTACTCCACTCCCCGAGTACCTAACTCGAGAGTTTTCTTCACTATGTCAACAAGCTCCCTTATGGCGGAGAAAACCTTACACAACTTTAGCTTACACCGGCTTAACGGCACAAAGCTAGATGTCGAGTTCTAATCTTAGCTAGAACCAATCTCACAACTTAAACACGACTTAATCACACCTTCTTCTTCACGACTTCTTCACGACTTCTTCACAACTTCTTCACGACTTCTTCACGATTTCTTCACGACACTTCACGACTTCTTCACTACTTCTTTACGACACTTCACGACTAAGCACAACCTATGTTCACTACTACTTCTTCACACCTTCACTACTTACACACCAACACAACTTCTCTACTTACACACTAACCTATCCCAAACAATTATACACACAACTATCTAACAACAATACACAACTTATATACAAATATATATGATGACACAAACAACTTAGGTATCTAAGTTGCAATACTTCTTCTAGTTGTTGAAGGAGTATTCTTCTCTTGCACTTGAATGGAGGAAGCTTGGATCACTTAGAAATCAAAGCTTAAGATTATATGATCAAAGGGTTTTTGAAATGTGATTTAAAACAGAAAGTTTCAGTGTGCAAAAGGTGAGTAAAAGTCCAGGAGAAGGCTGGTATTTATAGGAGAAAAATTGGACAGCTGGAGGTCTACTGGAGCGGGGGCGGTCCCCTTAAATAGGGGGCGGTCCCCTTAATTATTAAGGGGGCCGCCTAGCAAAATTAAGGGGGCCGCCCCTACTGGACGTTGGCCAATTTTGTCCTTTTGTGGGGAAGGTTTTTCTGGAACATTTTAACTGATTTGGGTTAAAATTTTGAATTCATATTTTTATAAAAGATTAAACATTTTTATTTAATGCCAAAAATGTTTTTCAAAAATATATAAAATGTTTTTGATGTTTTATAAAAAATCTAGTTATTAAGAAAATGTTCCTTTGATCATATAATGCATTAAGCATTAGTTCATTCATACCTTAAGTGATTTGAGTTGTAGAAATAGATATTTACAACTAAATACTTGTTTATTTGATAAGTTTATGTTTAATGAGTTTATATTTTGTGATCATTAAAACATAGAGATATGAATAATGTTTTTAGGCATTATTTATGTCAACAATCTCCCCCTTTTTGATGATTACAAAACTTAAACTTATTAAATCCAAAAATTTATTTTTGGACAAGTATTTAGTGAGTTTACATTCACTTCTCTCCCTTTCTGTAGAATCAAAAAGGTTATGCCGACAAGATTTAGAAACTATATTTGTCGGGACGAGAACTCCCCCTTGATGTTTACTCCCCCTCGTTCGAGAGCACTAAGGAAACGAGCTATGGAAATCTTGGCTAAAAAAACAAGTGAGGAGACACAAGATACATATACATAGCAAAATATTTAGAACAACCAACTAATACATTCAAGATGATCATATAAAATATGAATCATCATTACATTACATAAAATACTTGAAACATAATGATTACAACAAAACTAGAAATACTAATGGTCCTCATATTGCCAAAGAGAGCGATTGGACTTGCTTGCAACACAAAAGGGTGAGAGATTTTATTTTGAGGCGGAAAGCATGTGGATGGGTTTTAGTTATGTGATGGTGAGGGAAATGGAGCGGATCCATTGATGTTATATCGTTGTAGTGGAGGAATGGGATACGGATGAGTGAGTAGATATTCGATCCAAGAAATATCTTCACTTAGGTGGAGGATTTGTTTTTGAAGGAAGATGCAACAAGGGCAATAGTGGGTGTGGTTTGTAACTTGATCCAAGTTAAGAGAGTGTGGTAGGAAATTTGAGTAAGGTGAGGATGGAGGTTGTCCCTTGTTGCGTTGTGTGAGGTGCATAGCAAGGAGATCATTAAGATCATGGATTTGGTTAATCTCTTCATGAAGCTTTTGCCTTTCATGAATGGGGATTTGGTTATTTGGTGGAAATGGATGGTATTGGGGTGAAAGGTTTGATGTTTGACCAAGGTGATGAGGGTTTTCAAGTATTCCATTGAAGTTGGTTTGAGGTTTAGGGGAGTAGTTTGGAATGAATGTGGATGTTTGGCCAAAATGGTAGGGTTTGTGAAATGGTTCAATGGAGTGAGGTTGTGATCTTGGAGAGTAGTTGGGGATGAATGATGATGGAGGTGTTGGTTGTCTAGTTGTGATGGGCTTGTGGTGAGGGTTAGGTTTTCTTTTCCACCCGGGTTTTAAGGTCATCCTTGCTAGCTTAGAGGTTTTTGGTTTTGGGTTGATTGAAGAAGACATGATGGGATGATTGGATGTGGTGAGATATGGGGTTATTTATAGTGGAGGATTTGTGTTGTTTAGGAATGAATAGGCTTGTTGGGTGATTAGGACAAAATGTGTTTGTGAATTTGGGGAAGTATAGGATCAAATGGGCTAAAAAGCAGAAAAAGATTCTTTGAACCCGTCCAGCAGATGGCCGGTCCCCTTAATTATGGGCGGTCCCCTTAATAATTAAGGGGGCCGCCTTATGAATTAAGGGGGCCGCCCATCTGGTACCTTTCTGGGTTCCAGAAATGGGTTTTTCTGCAGAAATAGGTGAGGATGGCTATGTTTTGAGCTTTTGGTTTTAGGCAAGTCCCACTCTTTGAGGCAATAGAGAAACATATTAAGCATGCATGGCATATAAGACAAATGAATAAGCAAGCAATAATTAATATCTAGCAATTAAGAGAATTAAGGAACCTAATCATCTAAGGCAAGGGTAATGAAACAAAGGCACTAGAAACTAATGGGGAATAGGTGATGGAACAATTGTGGGGATGTGATTAATAAGCTTGTTCTAGTGTGTGCCTATATGCAACAAATGTGGAGATGTGATTGTTTCGACTCCTAAATGCAAAAATTTCCTAAGAAACAATCCAAGGTCTCCTTGATTTGATTTTGCTCAATATATGAATATCAAAGATGTATATATTAGATTATATACTTTGACAATTCATGTGAGATCTTTATGCATGAAAAAAAAATGTTTTTAGCATTATTCAACAATGTAAGAAAAATGTGTTTTCCTAGATGTGAGAATGATTTGTAGAAAATAGATTGGGTTTTGTTTATAAATATGTTTATGCAAAGAAATATCCCAATCTTTTATTTTGTGCAAAACAGATTCCTAGACTCAGATGGGATGAAACAGAAAAAAAAATTATTATAGTCAGATGGCCGGTCCCCTTAATGATAAGCCGGTCCCCTTAATATTTAAGGGGACCGCCTTTATGACATTAAGGGGTCCGCCCATCTGGAAAAAAAAATTTACTAAAAATGCAGAAAATTCAGTCAATTTGTTCCATCATTCCTAGGCCTAAACGTAAGTGGTTAAAAAGTTCACGCTTAAGGGGCTTAGTGAATATGTCTGCTAAGTTATCTTCCGATGCAACCTTTTCTATAGATATGTTTCCTTTTTGAACGTTATCGCGGAGGAAGTGGTAGCGTATTTCTATATGTTTAGTCCTAGAGTGTTGAATGGGATTCTTACTTAAATCTATAGCACCTTTATTATCACACATAATTGGGACGTCATCTAACCTAATGCCATAATCTACGAGAGCTTTTTTCATCCATAGTGCTTGTTGACATGCCTTTCCAGCGCTTACATATTCGGCTTCTGTGGTAGAAATAGCAAGAGTGGTTTGCTTCTTCGAGAACCAAGATGTTAGACAACATCCCATTAACGTGCAAATTCCGCTAGTGCTTTTTCTATCCACGTAGTCTCCCGCATGATCCGAATCCGCATAGACGATGGTTTCTATGCCCGATCCCTTAGGATACCATAATCCTAAGTGTATAGTGCTTTTAATGTATCGGAAGATACGCTTAACTGCTTCTAGGTGAGAGGTTTTGGGATCCTCTTGAAAGCGAGCACAAAGGCAGACACTAAACATGATATCCGGTCTACTTGCCGTTAAGTATAGTAAACTACCTATCATTCCTCTATACTTAGTGTTTTCTACGGACTCACCGTCTTCATCTCTTGTGAGTTTTACTTCCGTAGACATTGGTGTCTTCATGGGCTTAGCGTCTTCTAATCCAAATTTCTTAAGCATTTCCTTAATGTACTTAGATTGATTAAAAAATATTCCATCTTCTAATTGTTTTATTTGTAATCCTAGGAAGAAATTAAGTTCACCCATCATACTCATCTCAAACTCATCATGCATGATTTTGGCGAATTCATCACACATATCCTGACAAGTCGATCCGAATATAATGTCGTCGACATATATTTGGACAATGATGAGATTTGGGCTTTTCTTTTTCGTGAAAAGAGTGTTATCTACCATTCCTATGGAATAATCATGTTTAATAAGAAATGCCTTTAATCGATCATACCAAGCCTTGGGAGCTTGTTTGAATCCATATAAAGCTTTCTTGAGTTTATAAACATAATCAGGTTTTCCGAAGTCAATGAATCCTGGAGGTTGTGCCACGTATACCTCCTCATTGATAAAACCGTTAAGGAATGCACTTTTCACGTCCATTTGAAATAACTTAAAATCTAGGGCGCATGCATAGGCAAGTAGTATTCTTATAGATTCTAATCTAGCTACAGGGGCATAAGTTTCGTCATAATCTATTCCTTCTTGTTGATTATATCCTTGGGCAACTAACCTAGCCTTGTTCCTAGTAACTATTCCATTTTCATCTAACTTATTTCTATAAACCCACTTAGTTCCTATGATGGTCATGTTCATGGGATTTGGGACTAGTTCCCAAACGTCATTAGTCTTAAATTGATTTAGTTCTTCTTGCATAGCCATAACCCAACTTTCATCTTTTAATGCCTCATTTATATTTTTAGGTTCTATAGTTGATAGGAAACAAAAGAAGTTATTTTTATCTTGAGCTTGTGATCTAAGGGTTCTTTGATTTAAGTTTCCTATTATATTATCTAACGGGTGTGATTTAGATTCCTTAACATTTACTATTTCGTCTTCACCTAATATTATATCTTCATTATCATCACCTAAGGGTTTAATTTTACTAACCTCAATAGCTTCTTCTTCAACTAGGTCATCATCTTCTTGGGGCAATGTCTTAGGTGGTGGTGGAGTTTCATCAAATGTTGCACTTAAGGATTCTTCTACTTTCATAGTGTGTTTATTAAGTATTATGTATGCTTTACTATTTTGTGAATACCCTAGAAAGATTCCTTCGTACGACTTAGGATCAAACTTAGTAAGGTAATCTTTTGTATTGAGAACAAAACATTTGCTCCCGAATACCCTAAAGTAATTTAGATTAGGTTTTCTACCTCTTAATAACTCATATGGGGTTTTTCCTAATATTCTCCTAATTGAGACTCTATTTATTATATATGTTGATGTATCTACGGCATGGCACCAAAATTTTTGTGGGATAGATTGTTCATTTAGCATTGTTCTACTCATTTCTTGTAAGGTTCGATTCTTTCTTTCTACTACCCCATTTGATTGTGGAGTGCGAGGAGCGGAGAAATTGTGAGATATCCCATTTAAATCACAATATTTTCCAAATTGCACTTCGTTATCAAATTCCCGACCATGGTCCGTCCTAATTGATACTATAGAACATCCTAATTTATTTTGACTCATTTTACTAAATATTTCAAATTTATTAAAGGCTTCTGTTTTATCACTTAAAAAACTAGTCCACGTGTATCGTGAATAGTCATCTACAATTACTAAGGTGTAACGATTACCTCCGTAACTCCGCACAGCGGTTGGACCAAAAAGGTCCATGTGTAATAATTCTAGACATCTAGTAGTGGAGACTATATTCTTAGCTTTGTGACTAGCATGTGCTAGTTTTCCTATTTTACATGCATCGCAAAAGTGTTGGTCATATCTTAGGTTAGGCAAGTTTCTAACTAATTCTTTAGAGGCTAGGGATTGTATTTGTTGCATATTTGCGTGACATAATCTTCTATGCCACAATGTAGAGTTTTCATCTAAGGTTGCTAGACATATTTTATCTTCCAGTTTATTTCCTAGTTTCATAACATATACGCCACCTTTCCTAACTCCTCTACCTATGACCTTTCCGTCCTTAACTATTTCGCTATCTTTACTTGTAAAAGTAACCCTACACTTATTATCGCATATTTGTCCTATACTAAGCAAGTTATATGTTAAGTTATCTACATGCTCAACATTTTCAATAGTTAGGGAGTCTTGAGAGATCGTACCTTTGCCAATGATTTTTCCACGAAAATCACTACCGAAAATAACGTTACTTCCGTTGTATGCTGATGCGTGGTTTTGCGACCTTACAACAGGTTTTACCTCTCGAGGGATCTCAAGAGGCTTACAACCCCACCAGGCAGTGTACCTGACCGATGTAGTATAGTGTAGTGGTAAGTACGGGGGATTGATCGTTCTCCACAGGGAATAGTGTCGTTAGGATTGAAAAACTATTCTAATAGGTCTAAGGGTGAGGGAAGATTCTTTTTGTATTTTTTTATATTTTTATGAAAGCAAGTAAAAATCTCGGGTTTGAAGGAGTGGGCGGAATTAGTTGCTAGTCAACTAACCCAAATAACTACGATTGCAAATAAAATAAAATAACTGAAAATGAAAAGGTTGTGAAACTTATGTGGAGAGAAATGTGTTTACTTAGATTTCCTTACTCCCTAACTATCTTTTACCGGTTGATTAGTGTGTATTAATTGCGTGGATGACGGGTGTATTCCTTAATACCAATCGTGGGGTGGCGTACGTACTTCCCCAACTCTACAAGCTCCTACTTCACTCCTATGTCGAGCCGGCTAGGAAGCTCCTAACATGGGATAACTAGAATTCGCTCATGCATTAAATACAACCATAAAAAACTTATTACGCATTGGTTCATGTTTCTTAAGACGTTCAAGCAAGTTACTGAATAGGAGGTTAGCCAGTTTTCTTAAGCCTAACATAGATAAATAATCATCCAAAAAACAACTAATAACACACTAATAACCAATAATCAATAGCTAGGTTTCATTAGATCTAAGCAAACACAAGATAAATCTAGCCTAGCATGTTAATCAACAGACAAGAACAAGACATAATCAAACAACACATAGACATATTGAATGATTAAACGATTACTTATCTTCAATTAAACATGGGAGATCCAAGGGTATGAAAACCCTTAAAAATGGCAGAAATTCGTCTTTAGGGTTTCTCCTCACAAAGTTGCACACTAATGACAAAAAATTGCAAAACTATATATAGAGTTTAAGGGCTGACGGCGTCACGTTATAGGACTTGACGCCGTCACCTCGCCGTGTCTAGGGTTCCCGGATGGCCTTCCTGACGCCGTCCCTCTTTAGACCTCCAAAATCCGCTCTGGCTTATCAAAGCTTGACACCGTCAGAATAAGGCTTGACGCCGTCCCTCTTTAAGTTAAGCCGTGATGACCTTGATCACATTAAAGGGTGACGCCGTCAGACTTTCCTGTGTAAATTTCTCTGGCTTATCATGAGTAATTTTCATATCCACCTTTTTTGCCAAGCCTTGACGCCGTTTGGACCAATCCCTGACGCCGTCAAAGGTACTTTTCAGCATAATTTTGAGACTTTGTCGTTTTCTTCACTTTTATGCTCCAAAAACATCCAAAATGCTTCCTTTTCCAGATTTCTTCTCAAAAGTACCTAAATTGACAAAAGGAACGATTTAGGGCAATATTTGATCAAATAAATACGATTTAGGGCTTAAATGACCCCCTAAAAGCGGTACACTTTTCGCTTCATCAAATACCCTTACACTTGAGATTTGCTTGTCCTCAAGCAAATGCGCTTTTATTCTAATCAAAATACAAGTTAGGGGTCATTTAATGCTAATATAAAAGTAATTACAACAATTAGTCGTTCCATTTTAATCATAATAAGCACGGAGATTACAAACTAGCACCTCACAAGTAGTGTTTAGATACTCACATCTCTCAGGTGTCATCAAAATAAATCTCATAAATGAAAACGGATAATATCTCTCACTACATGTCATAGCAAATAGATTACCATAGGCTTGGGAAAGGATCAAAAACCTCCTCCACTAGGCGTAAGCACCTAAGATAAACTATCAAAGAGGGCTTTTAAACGGGTTATAAGGTTAGGTGTAGGGATATGATAAACACGGTTTTGTTGGATAAGGGATATTTTACTGGTGGCGAGTTAAAGATCTTGATTAATTACATGTACTATACAATGTTGCTAAGCCAAGACTAGACTCAATATTAAGCTAAAAACAAAATAACAAAAACATAAAATAAACATAAAATGAAACGGGATGGTAGTCCGTATGTTTTTTTTTTTTTTTTTTCTATTTTTCTTTTTCTCATTTTTTTTGTATTTTTCTTTATTTTTTCGATTTTTTTTTTTTTTTTTTTTTTTTTTTTTTTTTTTTGCATACACTCTTGCCCTACCATCCAAAATAATACATCGTAGGGGGTTGTATCCCCCTTACACTTGAACTTTTACATAACTTTACAATTAACTATTCTAAGGACTCGAATTAAGATAATCGAAACACTTGGAGTACTTTTAAAATATTTAGCACATATGGGGGTAATAATGTTGTTCTTCCCCATTACTCCATTACACTAGTACTTTACCCATGAGTCCCAATCGTCCAAAAACAATATGTACAAGGATATGACTCGACTTAGCAACCATGTAATCAATTAGATAATTAACTTGGGTTTAAACAAATGTTGTCACAATAATGCACTAAAGATGAGTGCATACAAGGTAGGCTAAGGCGATTTGGGTGTACATTTAAGTGGGGTGTAACAAATTCTTCCTTTAAGTAAAATGCTTAAAGGTCGAAACGAAAAGATAGGCTCTGAGGGTGTACTAGGGGTATCGTGTACTAAAAATGAGTACAACGCAAAGGGTGTGGGAGAATTACTTGACCAATGTAGCCAAAGTAATTATAACAAAAACACAGGTGTAAAACAATGGGTTTATCCTAATGCCTCTTATCATGTAGTAAATCTAACTACACGAATGTAGTCTCACTTGTGGCCTCGGAATGGTCCTAACGCAAGTTCTAGAATCTAAGTGCTACCGGTACACACATCATAGCATAAATGCTTTTCCTACCAATTCTAGGGGCGAACCTCACATATTTGGGGTGGAAAAAAATTTTAGTGGTACGGTTTTTGTGATAGTCATATAACTCCTATCCGTGAGACGCTTATTAGAACCAAAGTTTCACTCCTAAATGTTGTAAAAAATTTTAAATTTGGCACTAAAATTGCCCTAACAGGTATTTATCTCAGTTTTATTACACATCTACCATTAAACAAACAAAAGTCAAGTGCAATTGTATTCTCTAAAGTATCGTATTTTTACCCCCCCCCCCCCCTTACACTTAAGATGAACATTGTCCCCAATGTTCAAATAACAAGATGTAAAAGAAAATAAGGTAAAAGAATGAAATCAAATACTCCCCTGATTCGTTTGGTGGATAAAGAAGTAACATGGTTAGATCTTCTTCCAAGGTAATGTTGAAGCTTCACGACTAATGCATCGCCATAAGCTTGATTCCACATACATTTCCTTGTCCAAAATAACCTGTTAAACCTGAGAAAACAAGCACGAAAACCTGCATAACATCGGCGGGATAAATTCTATATATAAGGATATAATGCTTGTGGAGTGATTATTTTGCAGATTCCTGGAGATTATAAGTTAGAGATTTAATAAAAACTTTTTATGAAAACAAAACTTTCAAAAATTTCAGAAAATTAAAACCTGACGCCGTCAGGTTGTAAAGCCTGACGCCGTCAGAAATAATCTGACAGAATTCTCATGTTAAGTTTCCAGAAAAAAAATTTTGGAAAAACCTATACCTTACTTCCTGGAATTCCTGCAAAACATCATCATGACTCGACACAAGTATTTGACTCAAACAAATACTAATATGTATGTTAATTTATTATTATTACGATTCATGTTCATTTGTTCTAATAAACCAATTTGGATTTCCCTTACACTTAACTTTTGCAAAATACCTTTATATGTAGTTAAGACGAAGTTAAAAACAAAATAAAGCATTTTCACAAATTAGTTTTGAACATGAATCAATAATAATAAAATTTAATCATACACACGGAAACAAATAAAATCAAACAAACAAATAAATAAACACATAAAGCAAATAAAGCTTGGGTTGCCTCCCAAGAAGCGCTTTTCTTTATTAACGAGTCTTGTAGCTAGACTCAAAGTCACGTACATTACGTGATTCCATCATTGGTCACGGTTTCTAGGCCATCCTCATGTCCGGTTCTATATTCCGGTCCTAATTTCAAACAATCCTTGTAGAAACCGAATATCCTTCCCATAACATAGTCTACTCCTTTACTTCTATCTCCATCATTCCTATAGTAGACTGCTTGCTTAAGCTCCTTCTCAACATTTGACAAGTGTTGGAATTGCTCTATCTTATATGGCATTTGGTAGTTTATCTCATCGGTCTCATCCTTAAATCTAACTATCCCTAAGGAAGGCTCATAAGTCATTCCAGAGACCTCAACAAATGGTTTTCCAAGAACTACTTGAGTTAAGGATGCATCGACTATTGGGCGGATGTCTTCTACAATTACAAATTCGGTGATATAGGTGAAGTTTCCTACATAAACCGGTAATCCCTTAACTCTTCCCGTGAAGTTACTCATCCAACCCTTATCAGGGAACATCCTATACCCAAGTTGATTTTTCATTATTAAGTTGTAGTGGGCTCTAGTCATGATGTTTATGGGCGATCTAAGGTCGATGTAAGCTTTCCATACATGCAAATTTCCGATGTTGCATGGTATGTTGAGATTAGAAGGGTCGCCCATTTTTATAATTGGTCTACCTAGGAAGTATGGTGTCTCGGGGTCATCGAATAAGTTTGTATGATATGCGCGCTCTTCCTTAGTGGGTAGCCTATCGAAGTAGTCCTCATCATCATCTACTTCTTCAATCTCACTTTTCCTAACTTCTTTATCAACCTCGACTTTCTTAACCTCATCCTTAGATTCACTATTATCCTCATTCCTATCAATTGGTTTAATAGTGACAATGTTGACGAAGTGGACGTGTTTGGATGAAGAGGGGTCTTTTACTTGGGGTCCGCTATTTGTGTTCCTAGCGTCCTTATGTGGAGGTGATAGCACTTGGTTATTGAGGGCTTTCAATAAGTTGTCAATTTTACTGGTCATCTCCGTTTGTTGTTGATTGAATTCGGATTCGAATCTGGCTATCCGAGCTTCTTGAGATGCCATAAAATTGGACATCAATCCTTCAAGATTATTGGTACTACCATAATTGTGGGAAGGATTGTTATTGAAAGTACGGTTCGAGTTGGAACCGCTTGATTGGAAACGATTAGGTGGGTTGGAAGAATTGGTTTGTTGTGCGTTTTGGTTTTGTTTCCACCTAAGGTTTGGGTGATTTTTCCATGAGGGGTTGTATGAATGACCATAGGGGTTTGGCTCGGGTTTGAAAGTGTACCACTTATCTCCCGCTCTGTCGGTATGCGAGGATGCGTAGTCCTCAAAAGCTTGTTCGGGGAGTTCCATGCAATCACGAGTGTCGTGGGGACCACTACATAATTCACATGAAGAAGTGATTTTGTTCACTTGGCTTGAAGGTTTAGGAGCCTCATAGGATTTCATCAGAAACTTGACTTGGTCTTCAAGTTCTATGATCCTACGGTCGGAAGTGCTTGAATTGTTCGAAGGCAAAGATATTGCCTTGACCGTTTTATTCAAATCACGGGGATCACTCCAACTTTCGTTGTCATAAAGAGCAAGATCTTCCAGGAGAGCCCATGATTGTTCCGCACTTAGATCACGTAGCTTACCACCAGCCGCTTGGTCAATGGTTTGCCTCGTGGAGAGATTGATATGGTCATAGAAGATTTGGACTTGGAGCCAAAGTTCTAAGCCATGGTGAGGGACTTTTTGGAGTAAGTCCTTGAATCGAGTCCATGCCTCGTAGAGGGTTTCGCCTTGACGTTGTTGGAACATCAAGATATCATTTCTTAGCTTGGTAGTTCTTCCCGGTGGGAAAAACTGAGCAAGGAAACGAGTGGTGAGATCATCCCAAGAGGTGATGGATCCTGCGGGTAGACGCTCTAGCCATTGACTAGCTTGGTCCCGCAGAGAGAATTGAAAGAGACGCAGTCGGGTCGTCTCTCGAGTGGCAACATCAAGGTCTATGGAATCAATGATTTTGAGAAAGTCCTTGAGATGTTGGTTAGGATCTTCGGAACGAAGTCCATGGAATGCGCATCCGCTTTGCACCAACCGGATGGTGTCGGATCGCAAGGGAGTGACATTGGCTCCTTGAGTGAGCTCAATGGTGTTTCGATAGCCATGGTGGCTAGGACGGGAGTAGTCTCCTAAGGTACGGGCTCTAGGAGGTTGTGGTGGTTGTTGGTTGTTGGGATCGAGGATATTACCATCTTCCATGATGTCGGATGGTAATGGTTACGAACAAAGAAACGAAGAAAAAAGATAGACTAAAGAAAACCTAGAAAAATAAAATAAAAATCTCACTAGAAAGGAATCTAGTGAGTAGACCTACTAAAATAAAAAATTCAACCTAAACAATAACTATTCCCCGGCAGCGGCGCCAAAAACTTGATGCTTGGTTTTGCGACCTTACAACAGGTTTTACCTCTCGAGGGATCTCAAGAGGCTTACAACCCCACCAGGCAGTGTACCTGACCGATGTAGTATAGTGTAGTAGTAAGTACGGGGGATTGATCGTTCTCCACAGGGAATAGTGTCGTTAGGATTGAAAAACTATTCTAATAGGTCTAAGGGTGAGGGAAGATTCTTTTTGTATTTTTTTATATTTTTATGAAAGCAAGTAAAAATCTCGAGTTTGAAGGAGTGGGTGGAATTAGTTGCTAGTCACCTAACCCAAATAACTACGATTGCAAATAAAATAAAATAACTAAAAATGAAAAGGTTGTGAAACTTATGTGGAGAGAAATGTGTTTACTTAGATTTCCTTACTCCCTAACTATCTTTTACCGGTTGATTAGTGTGTATTAATTGCATGGATGACGGGTGTATTCCTTAATACCAATCGTGGGGTGGCGTACGTACTTCCCCAACTCTATAAGCTCCTACTTCACTCCTATGTCGAGCCGGCTAGGAAGCTCCTAACATGGGATAACTAGAATTCGCTCATGCATTAAATACAACCATAAAAACCTTAGTACGCATTGGTTCATGTTTCTTAAGACGTTCAAGCAAGTTACCAAATAGGAGGTTAGCCAGTTTTCTTAAGCCTAACATAGATAAACAATCATCCAAAAAACAACTAATAACACACTAATAACCAATAATCAATAGCTAGGTTTCATTAGATCTAAGCAAACACAAGATAAATCTAGCCTAGCATGTTAATCAAAAGACAAGAACAAGACATAATCAAACAACACATAGACATATTGAATGATTAAACGATTACTTATCTTCAATTAAACATGGGAGATCCAAGGATATGAAAACCCTTAAAAATGGCAGAAATTCGTCTTTAGGGTTTCTCCTCACAAAGTTGCACACTAATGACAAAAAATTGCAAAACTATATATAGAGTTTAAGGGCTGACGGTGTCACGTTATAGGACTTGACGCCGTCACCTCGCCGTGTCTAGGGTTCCCGGATGGCCTTCCTGACGCCGTCCCTCTTTAGACCTCCAAAATCCGCTCTGGCTTATCAAAGCTTGACGCCGTCAGAATAAGGCTTGACGCCGTCCCTCTTTAAGTTAAGCCGTGATGACCTTGATCACATTAAAGGGTGACGCCGTCAGACTTTCCTGTGTAAATTTCTCTGGCTTATCATGAGTAATTTTCATATCCACCTTTTTTGCCAAGCCTTGACGCCGTCTGGAACAATCCCTGACGCCGTCAAAGGTACTTTTCAGCATAATTTTGAGACTTTGTCGTTTTCTTCACTTTTATGCTCCAAAAAGTCCAAAATGCTTCCTTTTCCAGATTTCTTCTCAAAAGTACCTAAATTGACAAAAGAAACGATTTAGGGCAATATTTGATCAAATAAATACGATTTAGGGCTTAAATGACCCCCTAAAAGCAGTACACTTTTTGCTTCATCATATACTTTGTAGGAGGAGAATAGCTTCCGGTTTCCCGTCATGTGCTTCGAGCATCCGCTATCCTTAATCCATTCGTCGGGCTCCAAATTTATTCCTAGACATATTTCATCGGTGGCTTGAGCTACAAGGCACTTTTCGTCTTTTGCTTTGTCCGCTTCATCTTTGTCGCTATCGCTCCATGTTCCACAAACAAATGCGCTTTCGTAATCATAACCCGGTGGCTTTGGACATTCGCCAATGAGATGGTTTTGACTTCCACATCTAAAGCACTTTCTTTTCCCGTAGTTATCATTTCTATTTCTTTGTAGCGATCTTCTTTCATCTCGCGGTTGTCTCGTGAATCTTCCTCGTCTCTTGAAGAATTTCTTGAATTCTCTAACGGCCATTGCATATTCTTCGTCTTCACTCTCGTCACTTGAATCATCGTCATCACTAAGTTCCTTTTTGGCTTTTAGCGCGAGAGACTTGATTTGATCTTTCTTGCTCTTGACCATTTCCGAGTCCCTTTTTATAATTTCTTCATGAACCTTTAAGTTGCCATTAAGCTCATCAAGTGATAACGTCATCAAGTTCTTTGATTCTTCAATCGCCGTGACCTTCGCGCGCCATTTTGGATGTAATGCCCTAAGAAATTTCCTTACACAATTTTTGCTAGAAAAAGTCTCATCAAGTGCTTTTAAACTTGTGATGATTGTGTTAAATTTAGCAAAAGCATTATCAATAGATTCCTCTTCAGGAATTGTAAATTGTTCATATTGTTGCACAAGAAGATCTATTTTATTATCTTTGACTTGACTATTACCTTGGTGAGTGATTAGTAAAGAATCCCAAATCTCTTTTGCGGTTTGACACATAAAAATTCTTTCATATTCTTTGTGTGGTAACGCATTATAAATAACCATTTTAGCTTCATTATTTTTTGCTAGTTTCTTTTTTAAATCATCATTTTGTTTTTCAAAAGGTACAATTTCATCTATTTTAGTTAGGATATTATATTGAATAGGGGGAAAATCACCATAGGTAATAACATGCCAAAGATCAAGATCCTTTGATTTCACATAAGTTTCGAATCTATTTTTCCAATAAAGAAAACCATCACTTTCAAATAGTGGTGGTCTTTGCATAGATTGCCCTTCTAAATATTTTAAAGATTCCATAGATCGTTTCAAGTTTTAAAATACAGTTAATTTTAAAAATCTTGTTTGACCTGGCTCTTGATACCAATTGTGGAAAACTAGAAGGGGGTTGAATAGTTTTATGTCCTTTTAAATTTTATTGTGAAAACTTTGTTTACTTTTTAAAACTAAGATTCGAATTTATGTGATCTCAACTTCTTGAACAATACGAACAATATGTATATAAGTAAATATAAATATGTAATGCAAGTAAGGTAATAAAATTTAATTAAAGCTAGAGATGGAAAGATCTAACCGAGAGACAAGAGATTTATAGTGGTTCGGCTACAAGGACACCTTCCTTGCCCTACTCCACTCCCCGAGCACCTAACTCGAGAGTTTTCTTCACTATGTCAACAAGCTCCCTTATGGCGGAGAAAACCTTACACAACTTTAGCTTACACCGGCTTAACGACACAAAGCTAGATGTCGAGTTCTAATCGTAGCTAGAACCAATCTCACAACTTAAACACGACTTAATCACACCTTCTTCTTCACGACTTCTTCACGACTTCTTCACAACTTCTTCACGACTTCTTCACGATTTCTTCACGACACTTCACGACTTCTTCACTACTTCTTTATGACACTTCACGACTAAGCACAACCTATGTTCACTACTACTTCTTCACACCTTCACTACTTATACACCAACACAACTTCTCTACTTACACACTAACCTATCCCAAACAATTATACACACAACTATCTAACAACAATACACAACTTATATACAAATATATATGATGACACAAACAACTTAGGTATCTAAGTTGCAATACTTCTTCTAGTTGTTGAAGGAGTATTCTTCTCTTGCACTTGAATGGAGGAAGCTTGGATCACTTAGAAATCAAAGCTTAAGATTATATGATCAAAGGGTTTTTGAAATGTGATTTAAAACAGAAAGTTTCAGTGTGCAAAAGGTGAGTAAAAGTCCAGGAGAAGGCTGGTATTTATAGGAGAAAAATTGGACAGCTGGAGGTCTACTGGAGTGGGGGCGGTCCCCTTAATTATTAAGGGGGCCGCCTAGCAAAATTAAGGGGGCCGCCCCTACTGGACGTTGGCCAATTTTGTCCTTTTGTGGGGAAGGTTTTTCTGGAACATTTTAACTGATTTTGGTTAAAAATTTGAATTCATATTTTTATAAAAGATTAAACATTTTTATTTAATGCCAAAAATGTTTTTCAAAAATATATAAAATGTTTTTGATGTTTTATAAAAAATCTAGTTATTAAGAAAATGTTCCTTTGATCATATAATGCATTAAGCATTAGTTCATTCATACCTTAAGTGATTTGAGTTGTGGAAATAGATATTTACAACTAAATACTTGTTTATTTGATAAGTTTATGTTTAATGAGTTTATATTTTGTGATCATTAAAACATAGAGATATGAATAATGTTTTTAGGCATTATTTATGTCAACAAGTCGGGTTCGAATTAGTTGGGTTTTGTGATTTTTACATATGTCGAGTTGGGTGTAAAGGGACAAACGAATGGGTCTTAAAAACCATAACAGGTCTCGACTTGAGTTCCTGAAATTTTTTATACGGATAGTCTATTGGGTGGTAAATGAGAGTTGGTAAAAATATTCATGAGTTGTGTTTAAAATTTGAAAGATATCGAGTCGCTTTTGAAGTGGTGTGGCTGGTCGAATTGCATGGACTAATAAAAGAAGAGTTGCTTGGGAGTTGGGCTGGATCGGTGGTGGTGATGGGCTGAACGGGTGGTGTGTGGCCCATTCGGTTTGCAAAGGGTTAATGAAAAGTTTAATAGCAATTAATGTTAATTAAGTGAAATAATTAAGAATGATTAGGAAAAGTGCATATATCTTTGTGTAGGGATTTATCATTATCAACTATTATTATTTATGAAGTTTTAAATTTAGTGAGAATGGAATCCCGTGATTTAGTTGTGTTTCGAGTAGATGTTTCTATTTAATATATCACGAAACATAACGTGATATCAATAGCAATAAGAGAAAAGTTCAAATTTTCTCGTAAAAATGGGTTTTATCGGACAGTAAGTTGAGATTATCTTTAATCAATGAGGTTTATTATGATGGATTTTTGAGGGATCTCACAGTATCCACCCCTAATTTTGAACTTCGTCCCGAAGTTCAGTCCGTGATAGGTGTTGAAAATGTAGTATTCTGAGATGAGAGTTTATGGAGAATGTTGTCGAGAGATTTTCATTTGAATATCGAGGAAACGGAGTCCAATTTGATTTATTCGTACCGGACGAATTAAATTTGAATGTTAGATAAACTAATGCATTCATAGGCTATGAATAGTGAAAGTAATGGTTGAGAGTAGGAAGTTTTTAACACTTAATGTTAAGTGTTCTAGCGGTCGAGACTAGTGGATTTTTAATGGTAGTGATTTTGAAACTTGATGGTCATGAATAGTAAAATAACGGATACTTTTCCCCTATTAATACCCTATTTACTTTTCCCCTTTTTCCTCCCCACTTCACCTTTTCACTCCATCTCTTTCATTCCACTTTTCACAAAAACAAGATGCCGCCTTTTTCCATTGTTTTCGCTATCATGTTCATCGTTTTCGCCGCCGTTTGTTTGGCTCTTCTTCCCGGCGAAGATTCCGGCCATTTGATCGGATACTTGTTGGTTATCGTACCCCTCATAGTTTTAGCGATTTACGTGGATAAATTTTGGGGGTGAGGGTCTCGAGCTAGTGTTGTTAGAATGTACCTTTGTTGTGTGTCGATGTAATCTTCAATAAGTGTGGGATGAAATCTCGTTCGCCTTTATGTTTTGTTATTGTTTTTAATGGTTCGCTTTTATCTGTCTTCCAGAATAATCAGGGTACTTCATCCTATGGTGGCGCTTGCTATTGCTGGGTTGGTGGTGGTTTTTGTTGCTATGGCGGGCCAACCTATTGAAGACTCTATGCATTTTATTGTGTTCATTGTACTATTAGTACTTCCGATGTTAATCATCTCGCTATGTATTAATTTTCGTGGATTCTAATAAAATTTATGTTATTTGTGTTTTTCTCATTTTGTTGTGAATTCTTATAGTTTCTAATTTCGTACTTTTCTCGACTTCTTATAATAAGGTAATGGGTAATAAGTGTAGATCTTACTGGGGTTCGGTTAAAAGTGAGGTTTATGAACAATTTATTTTGTCTCGAAATTTTGTTTTTGGAATGAGAATTGTTATTAAAAACTTTGAAAAGATAACTGTTCCTTTTATAACATGATTCTTCCTAAATTATACATAGGTAGCTAGGCTATGTATAATTGAGGACCAAATGATGTAACGCTTGGTTCAGTTGTTATGATATTCTTGTTCTCTTCAAGGGATTTTATATGGTTTAATTATCATGGTTTCGTCACAAAATCAGACACCCTCTGATTATTTTCAAAAGAATTTGGAAAGTTTTTGTTCATATTCCGAGGATAAGTCAGGAATTTTCTAAAATGATATTCTCGGTATAGACCTAAGTTTTAGGTGAGGATTTCTTACAATGTGGTATCAACCTATGGTTTGGTCAAAATGGAGTTAATTAAATCCTTAGGGTAATAACGATTTATGAATAAAGAGGTGGAATAGAAATTGGAATAGACGTAGATTATAATTATCATGGAAATATTACAAGGTAAAGTTATCATACGGTAGAAGGATAACTGTTACACTTAGGTTACATCCATCGTACCTAAGGTAAATACAAACGAAAATATAACTGATGCGCGTGATGTGTCGTTGCGGTTTAGCAGTTTTAATGCCTACTCAAGTTTTAAATTTATATTTAGCCGACTTATCAATAACACACACACTTAACGAGCAGTGTACCCAGTCAGTATGAAGATAATGGTAAGTAGAGTGTCGATCACTAAGAGTGGAACGTATTATCTCGTTATTCTAATCAGTATTTTAATATCCTAACGCAAGGGGGTTTCAGCCTGAGAGATTGGCACGATTTGTTGCAATTAAATAATAAAATAAACCAATAGGCACGAATCAGCAAGTAGCACACACGTACACAGATAAATACTCGAGACAATAAGAGGGCTGTCCTTATGATTAAGTAGATTGTCACTTGTTTTATTGATAGCTTTATATGAAGTGTATGTAGTTAACCCTTTCTCGTTGGTCCTAATCTTATCGGCGAGTAAACCCTTAATGATTACTTATGTCTAAAAGTTATTCCTAAGTGATCAATTTAGAAATAACCGTGGGAGCCACATTATGTCCCGCAGTCAAATGCCCGCAAGCCACTAATAAACACAGAGGTTATCAATGCACTAATAAGTAGTAACCAAAGACATCAACATATAAACTTTAATTGATGGGAAAGCAAGTATTAAAGGGAGTGCAATCTTTCGTTGTCACATTACACAAGCCACCAATCCTGATGAATTAAAGTTTGCTAACACAATAAAACAAAACTACTTAATGAATTAAACACATGCAGCACCTTCTTACAGCTCTTGTATCTTTGATTTGGGTGTGTCTTGTGCTGCCTCCTTGACTGAATTCATCCTTTGTTCCTTCTGTTCGGACTTCGGTTTTAGGTTTTCCGGACCTTTGATAATTGCCCCCGAAATTCGTCTGGCTTTGGGGTATTTATAGTTTCTGTCTGAGGGAAGATGCGGCGCATCTACTAAGTAGATGCGGCGCATGTACTTAACTTCGCGTGGGGTCCAAGATTATAATATTCAGGAATATTCGTACACCGCCAGAAGATGCGGCGTAACCCTTGATTAGATGCGGCGTAACCCTTGATTAGATGCGGCGCATGTCCTCTTGTATCTTGGATCGTATCTGGTGATATCTTGATAGAGATGCGGCGCATGTCGAGAGTGAGATGCGGCGCATCTGGAGCAGAATTGACTTGATCTTGTCCATGTCAGTAGACTTTCACTTTATGCACGTTTTGCTCCATTATTAGTCCAAAATCGCCAAGTTTCACCAAATGCTTGTTTTTACCTGAGAATTACAAAAGTAAATGATTAAGTATCAATCCTCATACATAATATAGTAAAACAATTCAAATTAATAGGATAAATGATAGTAATAAAATGTACTTATTTGAGTTCATCAAATATCCCCCCACTTGAACTTTACTTGTCCCCAAGTAAACCTTAGAATTTCTTTTATGAAAATGTATCCTAAAAGATGTTAGGATTTATTTTTATATTTAAGCATGTATTCGTTTATTTCATAATCACACAACTAAACACTTAACGAATTAGAAGTAAAATAAAATAAGTCGATAAAATCAAATCTAATCGTTTAACTGTCCAGTCGCGATGAATATTCTATCATAAGCTTGGCAAGTATACACATCTCCACCACTTAAGCTAAGGAGTAACAAGTCTAAAGCGGTAAAAAGGGTTTTTAGGCTTAAGGGTTAATTATTCTTAATCACTATCGATCTCAAATTCCAGAAAAGGCGACAAAATCACAAATACATGATCGAATCCACGAACACGATACTTGCAATTGCTCAAATCCTTAACTCGAATAGGCTAAAGATAGGTCCAAAGTTCACCAATAATAATATATCAAAAAGGGCGACAAAATCATAAATACATAGCCGAATCCACGACTACGATACTTAAGATTGCTCAAATCCCCAATCTCAATAAATCAAAGGTTCGGTTGGATAAAGAATAATAAAGGGCATGGATAACATTTGGGATATAAATTGGTGCAAAAATAAAAATAAACAAAACAAATAAATTAAAATCCTAAGTGTGGTTAATCACTATCCCAACCATCCCATGAATAGGACTCATATCATCGAATAACTCACGCTTTAACACTTGAAACACACGCTTTAGGTAGACACGAATTATACTCAACAAGATCTTAATCAAAGAATAAACCTTAATTGGCGTTCCCATAACTGCCAATTCTCATTCAATCCATAGATATAGTACAACAAATAGTGGTGATATCGACCACTTACATAACTTTACATAAGTTGGTTAAAATAAACATCCAACTTTTCTTTCTTTCTTTTTCTTTTCTCATTTTTTCGATTTTTTTTTTTTTTTTTTTTTTTTTTTTTTTTTTTTTTAACTTTAAACATAAATATAGATGTGTAAAATTTCACCACATCACTACAACTTTCTTTCCGGATAATTTTTCCATACTTTTCATAACTTCAGAAATAATGGTAATAGTGAAAGTAGTAAACACACGAAAAATAAACTCCAAAATATACAATATTTACTTTCACTCCAATTGCATTGTGCAATTTCCCGACCTAACCATAGATAATGAATTACGCACGCGAACACAGGTAATGTAAGGAAACACACTCTGCCTATAGCAATCAACCAACCACGGATTCTAATCTACAGGGTAGGCTAAGGTGTAAGGGTGTAACGAAACATTTTAAACATAGGTGTAAGAAACGAAAGGAATGGCTCTGAGGGTTTTTCTAGGGGTATCTTACTCTAAAAATGAGAGTAACAAAAGGTTTATACGGGGGTTAACTAACCAGTGTAGTTAGTTAATAACACATAACATATAAGGCTATTTGGGTGTAATCCTAGAAATTTACCAAGTTAGACAAGTCACTCCAATTATATAAATAATACTTATTATGGTGGTCTCGAATAGTATACAAGCCAAGTTCTAAAGTTTACAAGTCACCGGCACACTCATAGATTTGTGAATTTTGGAAAATCACAATTTTTGAAAATAACGTCATGTGTGCAGCTATGTAACTTAGATCTTAAACAAAAACATGCTAAAATTTTTTTAAGTTTGATATATTAAGCACATTTTAAGCATAATTTTTGAAAAAGTTTAGGACAAGTAATTGTTAAGTGTTCTAATTCTCCAATCCCCCCACTTAAGTTAAACAACGTCCTCGTTGTTTGTATAAAAGGTTAAAAACTGGAAAATAAAAGAATTAGAACAGAAAAACTCCCCTGAGATTTGCTCGGTATGATCCTCCATTTGTATTAGAGCAAAAATCAACTTCTTGTGGATTAGAACGTTAAAGCTTCATACTTGATGTATCCACAGGAAATCCAGGAAACTATAATACCACCAATACTTTAAAACACACCTAAGATAAGAAAGGTTTAAGCTTGCATAATACATTAGTAGTTAGGAAAAATAAATAAAACTTAAAAATTAAAACTGAAAATCATCAGGTCAGTCGATGCGCCGTATCTTATGGAAGAAGATACGCCGTATCGAGCCTGGAATAAATACGGATCAGAATAAAGATGCGCCGCATCCTTAACCAGGGATGCGCCGCATTAAAATTAAACTGATAAATAGTTTTAAAGTCGAAAATAAAAATGCAGAAAAATAAAATAAGATATGACCATTGCAGGAGATGCGTCGCATCTCAGAATTGAGATGCGCCGTATCCTCATGCGGCCTGGACTGACTCGACACAGAAAGCAGAATAATAAAAATTCTCCGGGTTGTCTCCCGGTAAGCACTTGTCTTTATTCCAGAGTCTTCAAGTTAGACTCACGTTCAGCTGTTTAATATCGATCATTGAAGGAGTCGGAAACATCGCGCTCCTTCATCGCCAATTCAATAATATTGAACACTCCTTGCTCGTCCTTAATTTCCACGCCGTTCTTCTTTAATATCTGCATAAACAAAGTCCTGTCCCTTTCGGGCAGAGATGACAAAATGATAGACGGGAAATTCTTATTATCATATAGGCACAAATAAGCAAGGTGGGGTGGTAGTTCAATAAACACATCATTGTTCAAATTCGTTTTCTCAACTACTCTCCTACGTTTATTAATTACTACACAATCATACCACTCATCATCAGAATCATTAACAACATTGCGTCTAAGTTCGGTAGGTACATTAAGGTCAATGAATTCCTCAAGGTTCTCATGATTAGGATTAGTTGAGTTGTTTTGAATCAATGTTTCTCCCATAAGTCTAGCTTCAAGATCGAGGTCCATACGCTCTCTTAATCCTAGCACATAAACACCTCTAATTATGCTTTTAACCGGATCTTGGCACTTATAGACGAGTTTATTATTCCCTACCCTTAATGAAATTTTTCTCTTAAACACATCAATCTTAGCATGGGCAGTAGACAAGAAAGGTCTTCCGAGGATTAAAGGAATCTTAACATCCTCGGGCATGTCTAGTATAACAAAGTCTACCGGAAAAATAAACTGCTCAATCTTAACTAGCACATTATTAGCAATCCCTTCAGGTCGTTTTAACCGTTTTATCAGCCAATTCAATAAGTAATTTAGTTGGTGCTAATTTTCCTAGTCCTAGGGTAGCGAATGTCTTAAGAGGCATAACACTAACACTAGCTCCTAAGTCAGCTAACACATTATTGAAAGATACATTATTAATAGAACAAGGTAGAGTAAAACTTCCTGGGTCTCTTTCTTTATGAGGCAAGGCATTTGAGTCGGTTGCAGGGCTCTCTTCTTTCATTGTTGCCTTGATCTCCTCTTCAATCTTTGTCTTCTCTTTTAGTAGTCTCCTTAAGCTGATTGAAGAATTAAAGAAAAATTCGGGTCTTGCACCATCATTACCATTCATCGATCTTCTAGGTATATTAGGAGTGACTTCTTCAGTGGTGCTTATGGCCTTGACATGATCTCTTGGATTTGTTTCAGTTGAGCTCGGTAAACTTCCATATCCCCTTTCTTGAAGAACTTTGCTCATTTGACCAATTTGTTGTTCCAATGCTTTGATCGAAGCTCCTTGATTTCTTGTAGTAGTGTCCGTTGAAGCTCGAATTTCTTTGATCATAGCAGTATTCTCTTCATGTCTTTTAGCAGCATCGGCCATAATTTGCTTTAAAGTATCGTCTAAAGTCTGCCTCCTCTCTTGATAAGCGGGATTGAAGTTGTTCTTTTGATAGAATCCCGGACTAGCTTCCCTAAATCTTGCTGAAGGTCGGAATGGTTGTCCAAATTGGGTGTAATATGCTTCTTCAAATGTCTCACTTTCATTCTTGTTCGGGCAATCTTTAGTGTAGTGAGGTCCTTCGCACTTTTCACATCCAACTTGGGCAGCATACGCTCTTTCATCTCGCTTCTTCATCTCTCTACTAATTTTATCCAATTGAGCTTGAATAGCAGCAATCCCGTCAAAATTAGTGCTGCTCTTAGATCTAGTAGAGGTCCCATCGTGCCATTTCTGAGAATGATCAGCAGCTTCTTGGATCGCTTTCCTAGCATTAGTTGCACTCATCTGAGGTACAGCTCCCTTAGCATCCAAAATCTGTCTAGTTGGCACGTCCAGTCCCTGATAAAACAATATTATCTCCTGCATAGGGGTTAGATAGTGTTGAGGACATTTTATCAATAAATCTTTAAATCGTTCCCAAGCTTGATAAAGGGTTTCATCAGGCTCTTGCTTGAAACTATTGATAGCCTCCATCTTTTTAGCAGTCTTAGCAGGTGGACAATATCTCTTCAGGAATTTGCTCTTCAAACCTTCCCATGTAGTGATTGAACTAGCAGGTTCATTCCTTAGCCACTTATTAGCAGCTCCTTTTAGTGAGATTGGAAAGATTCTTAGCATGAGTTGATCAGTATTGACTCCTTCTGAGGTAAACAAATCTGCAATCTCCAGGACCTTCTCAACATGCTCATTAGCATCCTCTTGTTCCGTCCCACTGAAAGCATTCTCTCTGAGCTCTTTGAGAAATTGACCCTTCAACTCAAATTTTGACTTATCATCAAACTTAGGTCTAGCAACTCCTGAAGTGTAATCAGCACGGGTATTGTTCATGTATTCCTCCATAGTAGTGTTTTCGCCCATTGTTTCTGTTTCAACTTCCTCTTTTTCTTCAGAAAAGTAATCAAGCTCGAGTGAACTTGAAAGATCAAAGATTCTTGTGTTGAAAAGCCTTTTAAGCGAATGTAGGGCTCGTTCAGGATCTTCGAAAGGTTGAATCAAGTTCTTCGTAGAACTCCTGGTCATGCACTTCCTGAAATCAACACAAAAATATCAGTAGTGTATGCTCGAGAAAGTAATATATCAGATAATAAATAACGAAAATGGAATACGAAAAATTAAAGTTACTGATATCTGCAGACGATGCGCCGTATCCAAAAAGTTGGATACGCCGTATCTTAATACGTTAAAATTAAATCAGACTTTATTCAGAAAATAGATACGCCGCTTTAGAATTTAAGAATGCGCCGTATCGAATTAATTAATCAAAAATCAGCTTATCTAATTAAAATTAAATGCGTCGTATTAACGAAAGTTAATGCGCCGTATTTTCGTTACGTTTAAAAATAAAAGATTTTTGATTCAGAAAGATGCGCCGTATCGACAGAGATCGATACGCCGTATCTGTTTAATAATTCGCAAACTGTTTTTAATTAAAATAATAGATACGCCGTATCTGCTAAAGCAGATGCGTCGTATGGCGTTAACGTTTAAATTTTTTTTTTTTTTTTTTTATCGAAAAACAGATACGCCGTATCTGCTAAAGCAGATGCGTCGTATTACTTTATCGCTTAGAAAAATTTTCTTATTAAAAACAGATACGCCGTATCTTGGGGAAAAGATGCGTCGTATCGAATTAATTAAACGCGTTGTATTTAAAAAAAATTAAACGCAATACGCCGTATCTGAGAGATCAGATGCGCCGTATCGTTTGATTTAGCACAGTACAACGATTAGCAGAACAGTACAATGATGCAATTAATCTAATAAAAAGAAAAACCTAATTAAAATACTAATTAAATTAACAGATAATAACAATTCACTCCCCGGCAACGGCGCCAAAAACTTGATGCGCGTGATGTGTCGTTGCGGTTTAGCAGTTTTAATGCCTACTCAAGTTTTAAATTTATATTTAGCCGACTTATCAATAACACACACACTTAACGAGCAGTGTACCCGGTCAGTATGAAGATAATGGTAAGTAGAGTGTCGATCACTAAGAGTGGAACGTATTATCTCGTTATTCTAATCAGTATTTTAATATCCTAACGCAAGGGGGTTTCAGCCTGAGAGACTGGCACGATTTGTTGCAATTAAATAATAAAATAAACCAATAGGCACGAATCAGCAAGTAGCACACACGTACACAGATAAATACTCGAGACAATAAGAGGGCTGTCCTTATGATTAAGTAGATTGTCACTTGTTTTATTGATAGCTTTATATGAAGTGTATGTAGTTAACCCTTTCTCGTTGGTCCTAATCTTATCGGCGAGTAAACCCTTAATGATTACTTATGTCTAAAAGTTATTCCTAAGTGATCAATTTAGAAATAACCGTGGGAGCCACATTATGTCCCGCAGTCAAATGCCCGCAAGCCACTAATAAACACAGAGGTTATCAATGCACTAATAAGTAGTAACCAAAGACATCAACATATAAACTTTAATTGATGGGAAAGCAAGTATTAAAGGGAGTGCAATCTTTCGTTGTCACATTACACAAGCCACCAATCCTGATGAATTAAAGTTTGCTAACACAATAAAACAAAACTACTTAATGAATTAAACACATGCAGCACCTTCTTACAGCTCTTGTATCTTTGATTTGGGTGTGTCTTGTGCTGCCTCCTTGACTGAATTCGTCCTTTGTTCCTTCTGTTCGGACTTCGGTTTTAGGTTTTCCGGACCTTTGATAATTGCCCCCGAAATTCGTCTGGCTTTGGGGTATTTATAGTTTCTGTCTGAGGGAAGATGCGGCGCATGTACTTAACTTCGCGTGGGGTCCAAGATTATAATATTCAGGAATATTCGTACACCGCCAGAAGATGCGGCGTAACCCTTGATTAGATGCGGCGTAACCCTTGATTAGATGCGGCGCATGTCCTCTTGTATCTTGGATCGTATCTGGTGATATCTTGATAGAGATGCGGCGCATGTCGAGAGTGAGATGCGGCGCATCTGGAGCAGAATTGACTTGATCTTGTCCATGTCAGTAGACTTTCGCTTTATGCACGTTTTGCTCCATAATTAGTCCAAAATAGCTAAGTTTCACCAAATGCTTGTTTTTACCTGAGAATTACAAAAGTAAACAATTAAGTATCAATCCTCATACATAATATAGTAAAACAAGTCAAATTAATAGGATAAATGATAGTAATAAAATGTACTTATTTGAGTTCATCAATAACTTAAATAGTTCTCGGCTAGAGTTTATTTATTTTACAGTAGGAATCCATTCATCTGCTTAACATAGAGGTCATCCTTTGACACGGTTGAGATTCTTCGACGAGTTCTTATTCCCTTGTACAAATCTTGGGCTCCCAATGGGCTTTGTAGTTTGGGCAATAACTCTTGTAATGACTCATTTCACCACATTCATGGTATTTTATGGATGAGGGTTGCTCATTTCCTTCCATGGCTTTGCAATCTCTTGTCTTGTGGCCTGTTTTCCGGCACCTTCCGCATTTAGCAATGCAATGTCCGGTGTGATGCAACTTACATCTTTGGCACAGAGGTTTCTTTCCATAGTAGTTGTTTCTTTTAGTAGAAGTGGTGACGCAGTTTCTTCCAACTTCTGATTTGGGCCTTTGCTGGCGAAGATAGTTAATGCGGTCTTGTAGATGATTGCGGATGCAAACATCATTGAGGAACTCACATTCGTTGACGATAAAGGATCTTTTCTCCTCAAGTTTTGGCTTTTGGTTATTTTTCTTAAGTGCAATATCTTGCCTAATTCTTTGGGCACATGTGCGTATAGGTTTAGTCATTCTTCTTGAATCCTTTAGGTAAATTGGCTTACACCCCATGAAACGTTCATGGTTATGCTTACAAGGTATAGCCTTCCTTCTTTCTTTTCTTACTACGTCGTTATCTCTCGGGTGGACTATTGTGGTCACTTTCAATTTCTCGGTAGTTTTAGAAATCATGGTTGTTGTGGGTACTACGTTGTTTATGCTGTCCATTTCCTATGAGCATCACAAGAATTGTTGATTTAGTATTCACTTTATCGTTAGAATTATTCAAATAACAAGGTATTTGCATATTAGTGCTAACAATGTGATCTCAATACAAAATCAAAACTAACTGAGGATCATAGAGATACGATGTGTCTGGGTAACATCGTAAAATAATTATCTCTTGACATGGGATTGCTAAGGAACAAACGAATTCATCTACAAAAGCTGAAGTTCAACAACTTTCTCTTCATTCATCAAGTTCTCTTTTGAAGATTTGTTCTTTAACTTCTAGGGTTTATTGTTTAGTCGTGGTATATTTGATGTACAATCACTGTTACAATCATCAATATGGATGATGAAGCGAAAAGTGTACCGCTTTTAGGGGGTCATTTAAGCCCTAAATCGTATTTATTTGATCAAATATTGCCCTAAATCGTTCATTTTGTCATTTTAGGTACTTTGGAGAAGAAATCTGGAAAAGGAAGCATTTTGGACGTTTTTGGAGCATAAAAGTGAAGAAAACGACAAAGTCTCAAAAATATGCTGGAAAGTACATGTGACGGCGTCAAGCTCTATTGTGACGCCGTCAGCCCTTGATAAGCCAGAGAAATTTTGGAAGATTAAAGGGGGACGGCGTCAAGAAGGTCGTCAAGCCTTGATAAGCCAGGGATGATTTTGGAGGATTAAAGAGGGACGGCGTCAGGAAGACCATCCGGGAACCCTAGCCACGGCGAGGTGACGGCGTCAAGATCTATAACGTGACGCCGTCAGCCACTAAGTTCTATATATAGTTTTGCAATTTTTAGTCATTAGTGTGCAACTTTGTGAGGAGAAACCCTAAGACGAATTTCTGCCATTTTTAAGGGTTTTTATACCCTTGGATCTCCCATGTTTAATTGAAGATAAGTAATCATTTAATCATTCAATATGTCTATGTGTTGTTTGATTATATCTTGTTCTTGTCTTTTAATTAATATGCTAGGCTAGATTTATCTTGTGTTTGCTTAGATCTAATGAAACCTAACTATTAATTATTGGTTATTAGTGTGTTATTAATTGTATTGGATGATTGTTTATCGATGTTAGGCTTAAGAAAACTGGCTAACCTCCTATACGGTAACTTGCTTGAACGTCTTAAGAAACATGAACCAATGCGTACTAAGGTTTTTATGGTTGTATTTAATGCATGAGCGAATTCTAGTGATCCCATGTTAGGAGCTTCTTAGCCGGCTCGACATAGGAGTGAAGTAGGAGCTTGTAGAGTTGGGGAAGTACGTATGCCACCCCACGATTGGTATTAAGGAATACACCCGTCATCCACGCAATTAATACACACTAATCAACCGGTAAAAGATAGTTAGGGAGTAAGGAAATCTAAGTAAACACATTTCTCTCCATATAAGTTACACAACCTTTTCATTTTCAGTTATTTTATTTTATTTGCATTTGTAGTTATTTGGGTTAGTTGACTAGCAACTAATTCCGCCCACTCCTTCAAACCCGAGATTTTACTTGCTTTTAAAAAAAATATAAAAAAATACAAAAAGAATCTTCCCTCACCCTTAGACCTATTAGAGTAGTTTTTCAATCCTAACGACACTATTCCCCTAGAGAACGATCAATCCCCCGGTACTTGCCACTTCACTATACTACATCGGTCAGGTACACTGCCTGGTGGGGATTGCAAGCCTCTTGAGATCCCTCGAGAGGTAAAACCTGTTGTAAGGTCGCAAAACCACGCATCAATGGACATAACTCTAATAACTTGTTTGATCAAAACAACCAACACAAGGTCTTTTATTAATGTCTCATTGATTCACGTAGAGTCATTTGTTTACCTACGAGAGTAACAAATGGCGAGGTTTTACATGGCTCTTTGCATTTATAGCACCATAATAGGGTTCAGTGGAAGGAATTTGTTTACAACAGAAAGATATAATGGAAAGAGACTGTCATAGCTTAAAAGTTGATTACAAATTCTGAGAGTTACAGAATTATTTGAGAAATACATGGAATACTAACCAAAACTATTTGGTTTATTGAGTACAAAAAATATACTTAAGATCAGTTACGTCTCTGACGTAGACGTCTAACTTCTACCTCAAGATCCAGTTGTGCAGCTTCCATGGCTGAAAACGTTCCTGGCTTGCATTCAATTGATTAGCTAACATGTTTTCCAAGGCCGCAATCTTTTGGCTTTGGATTCTTGCTGTGTCTCTAGCTAACCATAATGCTTTTTCAATGTCCTCAATCCTAATGTGTGTTTGGGTGTGGCCTCTTCCCAAACAGCGGGTTCTGGCATTCAAGTTTCTAAGTTCTTGTTCGTAATTGTCCTTCATGTTACCAACATTTACTCCTAGATCAAACACTTCTCGTCTTTCAGCATCTGTCCTCTTAAACAGGGTATCAATGTTACGATCATACCATTTGAATCGTAATGGTTGTAACTCTTTTAGCTGTTCAGGGTGAGTGTCTAGTATGCTGGTGTGTTGGTGAAAGCGAATCCATATGGAGTCATAGGTGTCTATATTGTAGTCAGGAGAATTGGGTGAGGATACATTCTCTGGGATATCTGGCATGGGGAAATCTGAGATATCAGGCAAAGGAGAATTTAGCTCGATCTCCTTCCAAGTCATCTCTTGGTGTGAACTCTGTCCAGATTCAAATGTTGGTTGACCACCAATCAAATCTTCATCTGAATAGGATTCGGTTGCTCTCCTAAGTTTCTGACGTGGAGGTGAGTAAGTAGGTGATGACAGGGGTGATTTCTGAGTGAGTGTTATGTCATGCTAGGGTTGTGACATTTTTACATAAGGATCTTCAGTATCTGGTGCAATTTGGTAGGTAGGTGACGCATGTGTAGTAGGAGAGATAGTCTTGGTGATACCAACTAGTTTGGAAGACATGGTACTGTAGCAACAGTAATTGTGAATATTCATACGTTTAAGGTGTAACATTGAGTGTAAAATAACACAGTGTGTTAGGTGTGAAGAGTAAACATTAAGCATGTAAAGATTAGTACAAAACAATCTTAGTAGGTAATATATTGAGCACGGCAGTCTGCAGACACGAAGGGCGTAAAATGGTATGGTGTAAAATCATTTATTTTGAAAGTGTAGTTATAGTTCAATGTTTGAAAACATTTGATTCTCTATAACCTGTGGCTCTGATGCCAATCTGTAACACCCCCTAATTTGGTTTTATGGCAGCGAAAAGTAATTAGGTGTTACACTGAGGATCGAAGTTAAAAATTTCAGAAAACGGCTTGAAAAGGCGTTTTGAAAGTTATATGTCATTCAAAATAACAGTATTGGTACAAACATTGAAATGTCTGATTTGAAAATCCCACAAAAGTATAGTAATTTGGAAAGAATGACATATTTGATTTTTACACCATTTAAGTTATCAGAGTATTTAATGCCCGCTCCGTGTCTTGTCCTGCTCCATTGATTACCTGAGATAAACATGCTTAAAACGTCAACACAATGGTTGGTGAGTTCGTGGAGTTTGATAGAAAATAACTTTCTTTCAATGAATTCAAGAGTTGATAGTTGAAATAAATACTAGTACTTCTTGAAGTAACTAGCAAGTTTGCGATTTGGTGAAAATCCACGAGTAAATCATTTATGAACTCAGATGATCATAAGTTTTCAAGTTTAATTGAAAATGAGTTACGTTGTTATATGCTTGCAATGAAATAATGATTTTACTTTTAAAAGTAACAATATGCCAAGCATTGAGTTGTCTTTATCATAAAACACAACTAGTCACATAGGATAACAGTTAAGTTCCAAGTACATGATACATATTCCAATCACATAGTGAAAACAATAGTTTAAAGTCTGATGTCTATCAGTGTGGAGTGGTCGTTACTAAATACAGCTGTATCCGAATATATATAAGAAGACATATATATTCATAAGGTTGTATTGCTCTAAGCCTCATGACGCGCAAAACGTTAACAAAAGTACCGTAAAACGGTGAAAGTCACATCAGGGTTACTGATGGTTTTGCCCTAAGTAATAGGTGATTGCCTCATCCTATTATGTGTCAAATATAGTGTATCGCGACTAAATACGACTAGCCATCCGGCATTCCATCCAGTATTTAGTGGGATAGGTCGTCAGCCTTTACAGGTTTCGAAGCTGTCCACTATATTCGCGCTCACCGCAGTGATTAATGGCTCATGATCGAGGGACTTTATGGCAATATAGTTAAACTTAGGCAATATAGGGTTCGGGTTTTCATAGGATATGCGTACTTTAGTTTTGGCAATTATTTCCAGTTGAGATGTATAAACATCATAGTAAAGTTCAACAGTACATTCAGTTGTTATATGAATGCATAAAATGAGTCTCAGTATCTTGTTACAACAAGTAGTTTGAAAATGTTATCTTTCCATACAGTGTTTAAACTAAGCAAGCAATTTGCAAGTATAACGAGCATTTATCCCTTCCAAGGGTAATTCAAAATAAGTAAAACATAGTTGATGATTTTTGGATAAATCATGAGAGTTTTCAGAGTATGAAAATACTTAAAACAGTTGAAGCATGTATCTCCCCCAAAAGAGTTAATAAAACAATTATTAAAAGTAGGGGCCACGACTCACCTGAAGTGTATCTGACAAGATGGAATTATAAGTTCAAGTAAGACTTATGGAAACGATCACGGAAACGTCTTCAATACGAGACCTGAATATGAGGAATATCTAAGTATTTGACTTGTAACTAACGATGAGTGTGAAAGTGAGAAATCGTACAACGATTTGATGATGTGGGTGTGATATGCTTAAAATGCCTCAAGTTAAGAAAATATAATATCATACATTGATATTATCTTGATTCTTATGTCACTTGACTCGAGGTATTATCTCCTCAAAATATGATGAAATGTTATGCGAGTGAAATCGTTAATTTTCTAATAACTAACGAAAATAATGCATAATCTAAAAAGTATAAAATGTATATGAAATGGTGGAATGATGAAAAATGGAAATGAAATAAGAATGTCAAGTAAAAATGATTGGTCCTTCTCTTTTCCCAGGTTTACACTTTTTACCCTAACTGAGTTCGCGTTACGTCGTTAGTCCAAGATTCAATAATAGTCCATAAATAGTCCAAATATCCATATAAGGCTTGGAGTTATCTCAATAGTTAATTCAAGTCCTTTATAAATTGTTTTCACAGCTTGATGAACTCAAATAAGTACATTTTATTACTATCATTTATCCTATTAATTTGACTTGTTTTACTATATTATGTATGAGGATTGATACTTAATTGTTTACTTTTGTAATTCTCAGGTAAAAACAAGCATTTGGTGAAACTTTGCTATTTTGGACTAATTATGGAGCAAAACGTGCATAAAGCGAAAGTCTACTGACATGGACAAGATCAAGTCAATTCTGCTCCAGATGCGCCGCATCTCACTATCAACATGCGCCGCATCTCTATCAAGATATCACCAGATACGATCCAAGATACAAGAGGACATGCGCCGCATCTAATCACGGAGTTACGCCGCATCTTCTGGCGGTGTACGAATATTCCTGAATATTATAATCTTGGACCCCACGCGAAGTTAAGTACATGCGCCGCATCTACTTAGTAGATGCGCCGCATCTTCCCTCAGACAGAAACTATAAATACCCCGTGGACCAGACGAATTAAGAGTTCGAGTTCGAAACCCTAAAAACCGAAGTTCGGACAGCAGAGCAAAAGGACGAATTCAGTCAAGGAGGCAGCACATGACACACCCAAATCGAAGATACAAGAGCTGTAAGAAGGTGCTGCATGTATTTAATTCATTAAGTAGTTTTGTTTTATTGTGTTAGCAAACTTTAATTCATCAGGATTGGTGGCTTGTGTAATGTGACAACGGAAAGATTGCACTCCCTTTAATACTTGCTTTCCCATCAATTAAAGTTTATATGTTGATGTCTTTGGTTACTACTTATTAGTGCATTGATAACCACTGTGTTTATTAGTGGCTTGCGCGCATTTGACTGCGGGACATAATGTGGCTCCCACGGTTGTTTCTAAATTGATCACTTAGGAATAACTTTTAGACATAAGTAATCATTAAGGGTTTACTCGCCGATAAGAATAGGACCAATGAGAAAGGGTTAATTACATACACTTCATATAAAGCTATCAATAAAACAAGTGACAATCTACTTAATCATAAGGACAGCTCTCTTATTGTCTCTAGTATCTATCTGTGTACGTGTGTGCTACTTGCTGATTCGTGCCTATTGGTTTATTTTATTATTTAAATTGCAACAAATCGTGCCAGTCTCTCAGGCTGAAACCCCCTTGCGTTAGGATATTAAAATACTGATTAGAATAACTAGATAATACGTTCCACTCTTAGTGATCGACACTCTACTTACCATTATCTTCATACTGACCGGGTACACTGCTCGTTAAGTGTGTGTGTTATTGATAAGTCGGCTAAATATAAATTTAAAACTTGAGTAGGCATTAAAACTGCTAAACCGCAACGACACATCACGCGCATCAAGTTTTTGGCGCCGCTGCCGGGGAGTGAATTGTTATTATCTGTTAATTTGATTAGTATTTTAATTAGTTTTTTTCTTTTTATTAGATTAATTGCATCATTGTACTATTTTGCATATTTGTTGTATTGTGTGTTAATTGTTTTCTTTTATTTTTGTGTGTTTATTTTCGTTTGTGTGTTTAATTTTTGTTTTTATTTTTCGTATTTTTCTGTTCTGCTATCGTTGTACTGTGCAAAATCAAACGATACGGCGCATCTGATCTCTCAGATACGGCGTATTGCGTTTAATTTTTTTAAAAATACAACGCGTTTAATTAATTCGATACGACGCATCTTTTCCCCAAGATACGGCGTATCTGTTTTTAATAAGAAATTTTTTCTAAGCGATAAAGTAATACGACGCATCTGCTTTTGCAGATACGGCGTATCTGTTTTTGATAAAAATTTTTCTAAACATTCACGCCATACGACGCATCTTCTTTCGAAGATACGGCGTATCTATTATTTTAATTAAAAACAGTTTGCGAATTATTAAACAGATACGACGTATCGATCTCTGTCGATACGGCGCATCTTACTGAATCAAAAATCTTCTATTTTTAAACGTAACGAAAATACGGCGCATTAACTTTTGTTAATACGACGAATATAATTTGATAAATATAGTTGATTTTTGATATTTACCTTGATCGGTCCGCTACTCTCGTGTGCAAGTTGTTTATTTTCAGGATAAATGATGACTCGAGCATCACCAAGAAAGATTACATTCTGAACCAAACCAAGAGAGGTTAGCTGGAGTTACCGAACATAAGACGACAAGAGTGGAGGAAAACTCAGTACTGGTAACATTGAACTTCTTAAATTCTTGAAATAGAATCCCAGGTAAACTCTACGATAATTCAACTGCCCAAAGTAAAGTTCTCTACATTGTAATCTCAGTTTTATTATCCATGTTATACATCTGATTCAAATCGTAATCTTAATTTTGCACGCTTAAAAATGATATTTGTTCCTAACCTCGGAATAAATCCTTATCCACTAAACAATAAGATTACAATTATTGATGAAACATTTATGCCTGTTACTCTTATTTTGAATTCATCTATATGGTGTGCCGTTTTTACCCAAATTTGATGTATAAGGAACTGTGTTGCGGAGGCCAAGGTACGTTCTTTATTTAAATTTCGTTAACTAACATAGAGATACGGCGGATCTAAATATCCAAAGCGCCGTATCCCTGACCAACTAGAACTTATTGACTAGTCAACGAAAATAAATAGATACGGCGCATCCCAATTTTCTAATACGGCGCATCGTGTCGCCCTATAAATACGACGGGAATACGCCGCATAAATACACACAGTTAAGAACACGCACTAAAATTATACTCAAAATCCGATCATCTTTCTTTAATCCGCCTTTAATCCGAGCATTAAACCTTCTCCTAATCACAAATACTAAGGTAATTGTTACATTTCGATTTAATTTTGATTAATACGAAAATTAGGGTTTATAGGATTGAATCGATTCGCGCTTAAACGATATAGGGATATGATTAGAACTTGGCATTGATTATTTCCCCTAAGTTAATTTTAGAATAAGACATCGAATTTGACACTAATTGAATCGAACGAAAATTTAGGTTTTGAGTTTGATTTTGAATATCTAGCGGGAAGGCGAATTAGTAGTGGTGGAATGCGATATTTGAACTGATATAAAGAGTATATAATACTGTGATATTTAGTGGTAGTTTACGTCACGGATACGGATTCTCGATAAACGTGCCTGCCCCTTTATTTTATACTGATATGCTTTTAGATGCGGCGCATCTGGGTTGATTAATGCGGCGTAACGACCTATTTCAAAATTGATAAAATTTTAGATACGCCGTATTGATTAATCTAGATACGACGCATCTCAATACACCGTATCTGTTGTCTTGCACCGCATCTCTTATACTTTATACAGATACGACGCATTGATTAAATCAAATGCGCCGTATCTACCTATTTTGCAGTCTGTTAACTTACTGTGAATTTCTATTTCAGATGACATTACCAGAGGTCACACTGAGGCATCAGTGGCTACAGTTCGAGAACATGGGACTTACTCCTGCCACACTAGAGGATTACTTGCATAGGCTCGACTCGATCTACTTCAAGAAAATATTCAGAGTCCAGGTTTTGAATTTTGACGATGTGGGGTTGATCGGTGGTGGACATGCAGCTGCTAGCTTACAGCATCGGATGGAGATGGTAGTTGTTGGAGATGATGAGGAGGCAGTGTTTAGGTCTAGTGCTTGGGAGAGATTATTTAGGATTGACGAGCCTCTGATTAGGGAGCTCATGCTGGAGTTCTTTAGCACGATTCATTACAGGGAGACGGATGTGGAGATTGATACAGCTGACACACTGGTGTTTAGGCTAGGAGGTGTGCATAGGCAGATGTCGATGAGGCAGTTTATTTTGGCCATGGGACTACACACTGAGGAGGAGCTTGGATCTGCTGGGTTTGCCAGGTATTGGGCTGAGAGTTTACGGGTTGTCCCTGACAGAGGGGCATTCAGTGATTACTGGGTTAGGATTTCTTCGATGGGCGACATTGTTACTTCCACCCCATCCTACACATTGATCAGGGAGCCGATGAGGCGGCTATGTCACCGTTTGATTGCACTCACCATTGCTGGGAGGGGTCAGTCACCTGAGAAGGTGACCACTCTGGACCTCTTCCTTTTGAGGAGTATGGATGAGGGGATGTCGGTGAACATCCCCCACTTTTTAGCGCACTACCTCCACCGATCTGCTGCGGGGAGAGATCGGAGGAGCCAGATGACTGGCGGGCATTTTGTTTCGAGGCTGGCCCGCCATTTTGGAGTTATTGGAGCAGAGATCCCAGCTGGGCTGGAGGTTATTGTGGCCCGTCTCCCAGTTATCGATAGAGATTATTTGGTTAGACTCGGGATCTGCCAGGTTGCTGCGGGAGGTCACTTTTGGGCAGCATTAGGGCCCGCCAGAGCTGCAGGGCCAGAGGCGGAGCAGGGAGGACCTCAGGATCCTCCGGCTGCTGCTCTTGCCGACGAGGAGGTGCCACAGGCACCAGTACCCCCACGCACCGTGAGTCAGAGACTCGACGCAGTCGAGGGAGAGGTAATGGTACTGAGGAGAGACTTAGAGTGGGTGGTCATGAGTGTGAGCAGACTACTAGAGCAGCAGGGTGTTACACACGTTCGTCCAGATGGTACTGAGGTTGCAGGAGTGACACGTGCATACGAGCGCAGAGTCCGCCAGAGGACTGATGGAGCCAGCACTTCCGGGACCCATCCAGACGACCACACTCACCCATGACCTTACTCTCTTGATTTCATAGACATTGTTCCACACATTATTATTACTTTTTGAATTGTACTTATCGTTATTCTTATGCTTATGTTTAATGTTTCAGTTTATATTTCTTGTTATGTTTGACGAAGACTGGCATTAAGTTCAGCATGAGAGTACGAGAGGACGTATGAGATTAGACCGTGGAACGAGTCATTTTACAACAGACTGTTAACAGTCTGTTTGGTTACTACATGCGCCGTATCTGCCTAAACAGATGCGACGCATCCTATCCTTTACTTTGTTTTATTTTCAGTCCAGGCCGCACGAAGATACGGCGCATCTCAGTCCTGAGATGCGACGCATCCTCTGCAATGGTCATATCTTATTTTATTTTTCTGCATTTTTATTTTCGACTTTAAAACTATTTATCAGTTTATTTTAATGCGGCGCATCCCTGGTTAAGGATGCGGCGCATCTTTATTCTGATCCGTATTAATTCCAGGCTCGATACGGCGTATCTTCTTCAATAAGATACGGCGCATCGACTGACCTGATAATTTTCAGTTTTAATTTTTAAGTTTTATTTTTCCTAACTACTAATGTGTTATGCAAGTTGAACCTTTCTTATCTTAGGTGTGTTTTAAAGTGTTGGTGGTATTATAGTTTCCTGGATTTCCTGTGGATACATAAAGTATGAAGTTTTAACGTTCTAATCCACAAGAAGATGATTTTTGCTCTTATACTAATGGAGGATCATACCGAGCAAATCTCAGGGGAGTTTTTCTTGTTCTAATTCTTTTATTTTACAGTTTTTAACCTTTTATACAAACAACGAGGACGTTGTTTAAATTAAGTGGGGGGATAGGAGAATTAGAACACTTAACACTTACTTGTCCTAAACTTTTTCAAAAATTATGCTTAAAATGTGCTTAATATATCAAACTTAAAATTATTTTTAGCATGTTTTTGTTTAAGATCTAAGTTACATAACTGCACACATGACATTATTTTCAAAAATTGTGATTTTTCAAAATTCACAAATCTATGAGTGTGCCGGTGACTTGTAAACTTTAGAACTTGGCTTGTATACTATTCGAGACCACCATAATGAGTATTATTTATATAATTGGAATGACTTGTCTAACTTGGTAAAATTCTAGGATTACACCAAATAGCCTTTATATGTTATGTGTTATTGACTAACTACACTGGTTAGTTAACCCCCGTATAAAACCTTTTGTTACTCTCATTTTTAGAGTAAGATACCCCTAGAAAAACCCTCAGAGCCATTCCTTTCGTTTCTTACACCTATGTTTAAAATGTTTCGTTACACCTTAAACCTTAGCCTACCCTGTAGATTAGAATCCATGGTTGGTTAATTGCTATAGGCAGAGTGTGTTTCCTTACATTACCTGTGTTCGCGTGCGTAATTCATTATCTATGGTTAGGTCGGGAAATTGCACAATGCAAATTGGAGTGAAAGTAAATATTGTATATTTTTGAGTTTATTTTTCGTGTGTTTACTACTTTCACTATTACCGTTATTTCTGAAAGTATGAAAAGTATGAAAAAATTATCCGGAGAGAAAGTTGTGGTGATGTGGTGAAATTTTACACATCTATGTTTATGTTTCAAGTAAAAAAAAAAAAAAAAAAAAAAAAAAAAAAAAAAAAAAAAAATCGAAAAAATGAGAAAAGAAAAAGAAAGAAAAAAAAGAGTTGGATGTTTATTTTAAGCCAACGATGTAGAGTTATGTAAGTGGTCGATATCACCACTATTTGTTGTATTATATCTATGGATTGAATGGGAATTGGCAGTTATGGGAATGCCAATTAAGGTTTATTCTTTGATTAAGATTTTGTTGAGTATAATTCGTGTCTACCTAAAGCGTGTGTTTCAAGTGTTAAAGCGTGAGTTATTCAATGATATGAGTCTTATTCATGGGATGGTTGGGATAGTGATTAACCACACTTAGGATTTTAATTTATTTGTTTTGTTTATTTTTATTTTTACACCAATTTATATCCCAAATGTTATCCATACCCTGTATTGTTCTTTATCCAACCGAACCTTTGATTTATTGAGATTAGGGATTTGAGCAATCTTAAGTATCGTAGTCGTGGATTCGGCTATGTATTTATGATTTTGTCGCCCTTTTTGATATATTATTATTGGTGAAGTTTGGACCTATCTTTAGCCTATTCGAGTTAAGGATTTGAGCAATTGCAAGTATCGTGTTCGTGGATTCGATCATGTATTTGTGATTTTGTCGCCTTTTCTGGAATTTGAGATCGATAGTAAATAAGAATAATTAACCCTTTAGCCTAAAAACCCTTTTTACCGCTTTAGACTTGTTATTCCTTAGCTTTAGTGGTGGAGATGTGTATACTTGCCAAGCTTATGATAGAATATTCGTCGCGACTGGACAGTTAAACGATTAGATTTGATTTTATCGACTTATTTTATTTTACTTCTAATTCGTTAAGTGTTTAGTTGTGTGATTATGAAATAAATGAATACATGCTTAAATATAAAAATAAATCCTAACATCTTTTAGGATACATTTTCATAAATGAAATTCTAAGGTTTACTTGGGGACAAGTAAAGTTCAAGTGGGGGGATATTTGATGAACTCAAATAAGTACATTTTATTACTATCATTTATCCTATTAATTTGACTTGTTTTACTATATTATGTATGAGGATTGATACTTAATTGTTTACTTTTGTAATTCTCAGGTAAAAACAAGCATTTGGTGAAACTTTGCTATTTTGGACTAATTATGGAGCAAAACATGCATAAAGCGAAAGTCTACTGACATGGACAAGATCAAGTCAATTCTGCTCCAGATGCGCCGCATCTCACTATCAACATGCGCCGCATCTCTATCAAGATATCACCAGATACGATCCAAGATACAAGAGGACATGCGCCGCATCTAATCACGGAGTTACGCCGCATCTTCTGGCGGTGTACGAATATTCCTGAATATTATAATCTTGGACCCCACGCGAAGTTAAGTACATGCGCCGCATCTACTTAGTAGATGCGCCGCATCTTCCCTCAGACAGAAACTATAAATACCCCGTGGACCAGACGAATTAAGAGTTCGAGTTCGAAACCCTAAAAACCGAAGTTCGGACAGCAGAGCAAAAGGACGAATTCAGTCAAGGAGGCAGCACAAGACACACCCAAATCGAAGATACAAGAGCTGTAAGAAGGTGCTGCATGTATTTAATTCATTAAGTAGTTTTGTTTTATTGTGTTAGCAAACTTTAATTCATCAGGATTGGTGGCTTGTGTAATGTGACAACGGAAAGATTGCACTCCCTTTAATACTTGCTTTCCCATCAATTAAAGTTTATATGTTGATGTCTTTGGTTACTACTTATTAGTGCATTGATAACCTCTGTGTTTATTAGTGGCTTGCGGGCATTTGACTGCGGGACATAATGTGGCTCCCACGGTTGTTTCTAAATTGATCACTTAGGAATAACTTTTAGACATAAGTAATCATTAAGGGTTTACTCGCCGATAAGAATAGGACCAACGAGAAAGGGTTAATTACATACACTTCATATAAAGCTATCAATAAAACAAGTGACAATCTACTTAATCATAAGGACAGCTCTCTTATTGTCTCTAGTATCTATCTGTGTACGTGTGTGCTACTTGCTGATTCGTGCCTATTGGTTTATTTTATTATTTAAATTGCAACAAATCGTGCCAGTCTCTCAGGCTGAAACCCCCTTGCGTTAGGATATTAAAATACTGATTAGAATAACTAGATAATACGTTCCACTCTTAGTGATCGACACTCTACTTACCATTATCTTCATACTGACCGGGTACACTGCTCGTTAAGTGTGTGTGTTATTGATAAGTCGGCTAAATATAAATTTAAAACTTGAGTAGGCATTAAAACTGCTAAACCGCAACGACACATCACGCGCATCACAGCTGCAGCCCTCAAGTTTCACAGTTTGGCAGTTTTAGTCCTTCCAGTTAAATCGCGTTACATTTTTAGTCCTTTTTGCATAAAAATAACTGGAAAAAATATTCTGAAAATTTCTATAACTCTATTAAGTTCATTTTAACTTATTTCAACTGCTTATTCCAGTAAGGAGCTTATTTTAGCATTAATGGGCCCTTAACGATTTACAAAGTTAAATCCACAAATCATTTTTAGTTATTTTTAGATATACTTTGTACATTTTCCTTGGGCTGTTTTAAAGGGTCGAAACTTGTTTATTTTTACAAGGTGTTTAAATGAAAAGTGTAGCTAGTTACGTTGCGAAATGGGTCATGTAAAAATAGAACGTGGTCGTTTAGTTAGATCGCGAGATATGGACTTGATTTCTAGCCTACTTGGGTTGGTTCGACTGTACGACTTATTTAGAAATTGGTTTAGTGTTTTCTAGTTAAGTCTTGGCGTGTAGCATAAATTGTTTACTTGTTCGATGATTGCATGAAATGCGATGCTTATGCATGAAGTGTGAATGATCTCTAAATCCTCCTTAGTGGCTACATGTCACGCCTTTTGGTAATCATGAATCTAAAACAATATGCGAACAGAAAAATACGTTCGAGTGAAATACCAACAAAGTGATGCAATGCATGTATTTCTAACGTGTACTAATGTGATTTTTAACTTGTCCTCAGTGAGGGTTATGAACAAAGGGTTTTCATGCAATCTACTCAAAAGATCGTATATGACCTATGCAAAATAAATGGTATGTTCGAATGATACAAGTACAATAATGCATACACGAGTTATGATCGTGATGGATGAAATAAAAGGGTTATTAAACACTTACAACACCTTAGAAAAAGGTGGTGGAGAGCTGTGGAACTTGGATGGAATATACACGAATAGAGACAGTGAGCTTGATGGGTTCGAATGCGTTTTCACGTATTCCCTTCTAACTCGATTTGCTTCCCAAAGTGGAACAAGAATCGTTTCTGGGTTTTTAAGATATTTGTGAGAGTGAGATAAGTGTGAAGTGAGCAAGGTGGCTGTTAGAAGAAGGTGAAATATATAGAGGTATTTTACACGTTTTCTTATTGACTTTCACACTCAATCATGGAATGTAAATGTGAATGACCAGTAAGATTTAGCATGCTTCTGACCTAGTAATCATTGGAAGTTATGGAGGAGTTTGGGGAACTTGTCTTTAGGCGTTGGAGTATGTATATGTTCGATAGACATTTTGGTTGAGTGTCAAATGGGTTAAGCAAATCTTACACGTTTACTGCTGCCTTGGCTGACTTAGCAATCATTAGGAGGTATGGGAAAGGTTTATAGGACTCGTCTTTTGTTGTTGGACTATATTCATATTCGATTGATATTTTTAAATGGGTGTTAGATAGATTTAGCGTGTGGCTTCATAAACTTCTGTCCTCAATGTTTCCTTAACATCATGTTGTGCTAATATTATCATTTGGAAGGCCTAGGAAAAAGTCGGGTTCGAGTTAGTTGGGTTTTGTGATTTTTACATATGTTGAGTTGGGTGTAACGGGACAAATGAATGGGTCTTCAAAACCATAACAGGACTCGACTTGAGTTCCTGAAATTTGGCATACGGATAGTCTATTGGGTGGTAAATGAGAGTTGGTAAAAATATTCATGAGTTGTGTTTAAAATTTGAAAGATATCGAGTCGCTTTTGAAGAGGTGTGGCTGGTCGAATTGCATGGACTAATAAAAGAAGAGTTGCTTGGGAGTTGGGCTGGATCGGTGGTGGTGATGGGCTGAACGGGTGGTGTGTGGCCCATTCGGTTTGCAAAGGGTTAATGAAAAGTTTAATAGAAATTAATGTTAATTAAGTGAAATAATTAAGAATGATTAGGAAAAGTGCATATATCTTTGTGTAGGGATTTATCATTATCAACTATTATTATTTATGAAGTTTTAAATTTAGTGAGAATGGAATCCCGAGATTTATTTGTGTTTCGAGTAGATGTTGCTATTTAATATATCACGAAACATAACGTGATATCAATAGCAATAAGAGAAAAGTTCAAATTTTCACGTAAAAATGGGTTTTATCGGACAGTAAGTTGAGATTATCTTTAATCAGTGAGGTTTATTATGATGGATTTTTGCGGGATCTCACACTAGAGACACATGTGAATAGTTCTTTGAAGGTATTGAAAGACCTGCTTTACTGCTTCTAGATGGTTTTTGGTGGGTTTAGACTGGTACCGAGCACACATGCATACCGCAAACAAGAGATCTGGCCTGCTAGCGGTGAGGTACATTAGGGATCCAATCATACTTCGAAACTTGGTTTGATCAACAGGGATCCCAGAGAGGTCTTCATCCAACTTCGATCTATTAACCATAGGGGTGTCAACAGGATCACTTGAATCAAATCCAAATTTCTTTAATATTTCATTTGCATATTTGGATTGATTAATGAAGATGCCTTCGGGACTTTGAGAGATTTGTAAATCTAAGAAGAACGATATTTGTCCCATCATAGACATTTGGAACTTAGAACTCATCTCGTTAGAAAACCGATCACATTCCCTAGGGTCAGAGGAGGCAAAAATAATGTCATCTACGTAGATCTGAACATGAAGTAGATGTTTGCCCGTTTTCCTAGTGAATAGTGTAGGATCAACAACACCTTTGGAGAATCTGTTTGCCAGAAGAAACTTAGACAAAGTGTCATACCATGCCCTAGGTGCCTGCTTTAAGCCATAGAGGGCCTTCTTCAAGCGATAGACGTGATTAGGTCGATCAGGGTCCACAAATCCTTCAGGTTGACTTACATAGACTTCCTCTTTCAAATCACCATTTAAGAATGCAGTCTTTACATCCATTTGGTAGACTGTCATATTCTGACTGGCAGAATTAGCGAGAAAGATTCTGATGGCTTCAATTCGAGCAACCGGTGCAAATGATTCTTCAAAGTCTATGCCCTCTTCTTTACGATGCCCCTTTGCAACAAGCTGTGCCTTATTTTCCAGAACATCACCATGCTCATAGAGTTTCACTTTGAAGATCCACTTTAGAGCGATAATCATTGCACAATCTGGAGGAGGCACTAATTCCCATACTTCAAGTCGATCAATGTAATACCCAAAATCTGAAACATGTAAAAAGACTAAAATGCCCCTACAATCTTAAAAATTGATTAATGAGTTTATAAAACACCAAATTGATCACGAACCTTTGGAAATGAACAAGTTATGAAACCAAATAATTTATGTTACTACATTTTAACATTTTGGAGAGTACAAAAATCACATAAACACACAATTAAATTAAAAGGGCCGATTTACACATGTTATGTATTATTATTAATATTATTAATTCTATATATATATCAAATAATATCAAGATAAGTACAACATTAATTTAGAAAATCTTCAATCCAGAAATATGACAAATCTTGGGCCAAAAGTTTTGTTTCCCCCCCCCCTAGCCACACGGTTTTAATATAATTTCTTTAATTACTATACCGAAAACCCTAATTAAGCACACATAATTTCGTACCACATTCATCCGACTTTCTAAAATTCGTGGGATATTTTTCTGAGGTTTTTCACCATCTTAAGGAGCTAATAAAATTGGTTTGAATGTTTGGGAGTCATTGGTTTGATCGTGAGATTTTTGGGTAGCTCGATATTCCATCCGAAGGGTTATTTTCCTTTTGGCTCATCCACGCATTCAATCCTTGGTTTGGTATTTTTCTCATGCTTATTTTATCATATAAGACCTATGAAAAATGTAGGATTCGAATCATGCAAGGTTTAGTGGGTCGTTTAAATTATAAATGTCTAAAACGGGTTTAAATATCTAAAACATGCTATACAATTTTTCTGGGCTCTGTTATTAAATTTTTTAGGTTCTATGATCATCACATAATTTGGGAAAAATATTTTTTTGAATTATAGAAGCCTATGTTAATCATTGTGAATTTAAAGTGTTAAAACGTGTGTAATTTCTAATATATGCTAATCGAATTTTCTGGGCATGAGAAGTATTTTATCTAATCTCTATAAAATTCATATGATCTAGGAAAAATGATGGTTCGAATTATAAGAGTCCAAGATTGGTCGTGGTTAATTTTGTTTGTAATCGGGTAAAAATAAATCGAATGAAAAAAATAAAACCCTAGGGTTTTCGATTAGGGTTTGTGTTTTGGATCTGGAACTTGGTTCATATATGTCTAATTAATGATGAGGTAATGATTGAATGAGGATTTGGCAAGCTAGGGTTAGGGTTTGTAAACTAAAAAGGGTTATCGATTGGAAAATAAAATCAAAGGATGTGTTTTGCCAAATATGAAACTTGTGGGTTATTTTTGTAAACAGTAAAATAAGGTGATAAAACGTATAAAAATAAGTGTGAGGGTGAAACATGTAATTTTGGACATTTAAAGGATTATTCGATTTGATATTAATTTTAAAAGGGTATGTTTTGTAATTTCTAAAACTTTAGGGTTTAAAAATGTAACTTATTAAACTATGAGGTTGATATGGTAAGATATGTAAGTTAAGGGACTAATCTTGCTAAAATATGAAATTGTGATATTTACATTTAAAACCTTATACTTTATTATATTTCCAATTAAGTCCTTAACTTATATTAAATTATAAAACTAAACCCTAAAAACATATAATTTAATTATTTAAAGTACTTAAACATATAATGATGTAAAATCTGATAAAATAAGTAAATCTGCTAATAAATGGAAAGATAACTAAAAATGGTAATCTGAACTTGAACCTCTTCGTAATTCCGTCTTCTACTTCCTTAGGTGCGAAGAAGGAGAAGCATTGATTCTGTTCCGTGTTTGTTCTTTTGCTTGTTTACTTTGCTTGCTCATAAGGTACAAATACTCTGCCCTTTTTCAGTAAGGGTGTCTTATTCCCTTGATATGATTTCGATTTCTGATTCGTTTAAGATTCCCAAAGCCATTGCTATGTTCCCTTGGTTGTGAACCTTTGATATGATCCTTTGCTTTGTATACTTTGATCTGATAAACTCTGATTTGGACCTTTGGCATTACATCTGATATATCTGTTATGAACCATCTGTTATGGACCTTTAGATATGATATTCTGATTTGATTTGATATCTGATTCTTAGTTTGATACCCGAGCCAAAATTTGTGACCCTAGCCATGAAGGTAACATGGCCATGTCATTGATGCACCGATGGCATGACTCTAGTGTGGTTGAGTGATGTTCCACACCGTCCCTTATCTGTTATCTGCTATGGCCATTATTATTATTTGTCTGCAGGGGCGTATGGATGCATCCTAGATCTGATCTGTTTAGTGGATTTAACATGATTGATTTATTATTGTCTGGTGATTGGTACTGTGTGCGATACATGCCCTTCACATATATCTGGGAGCTAGCTACTCCATTTGAACGATGAGGACACCCCTCATATTATCTGATTATCTGAGAGGTCTCCCCTCTATATGATTATGAAGATGTGGTTACTATATCTGATTTGTCTGGGCTCGTGGTGGATTACTATCCTATTCTATTTTCTTTACACTTTCACATTGTTATACCTTATGATATTTTCCCATTACACCATATCTTATTTCTGTTTCGTTATCATTACTTCGTATATGTATCTGTTCACTGAGCTTTTTAAGCTCAGCCGCATTTCTTTTCCTGCGGCAGGTTCTTAGTTGGAAGCTGGGTTTGAGTGAAGAGACCTTTGGACTTAGAAGACTTTGATAGTATGTTGAAGTAGAGGCTATTAGAAGGATTTGCATTTACAGACTTATTATTTAGTTTTAGTTTCATTTGTAACCTTGTAACTCCAGTATTTCATTTGTAACCATTGAAATTTCTTGTATTACTATAGAAGTATACTTTGTTTTGATCTGATATGAAACCATTATCTTGACATCTTTACCCTTGTCGGGTTGGGGTGTTACAATTATGGTATCAGAGCGACAGGCTGCGACTTGTAATACAATTACCCTTGACCTGTGAAGTTGGACCACTAGGTTTCCACTGTAGACTCTTATAAGATAACCTGTAAGAATTTGCTTTAGGATTTCCCTATAGGAACTTAAGTTTTGACCAGTGAGGAATGGGTAGACTATAAGGCTTTTGGTTAAGTATCATTGCTTCCGCATCACTCTGATTCGTGCTTTGTTAGATCCTGTTGATACCACCTTTGGAAATTGTAAGCTCATGATTTGTACAACCTAAGATCTGAAACCCAACTAAATCTTGGAATCATTGGAAATTGCCTAGAATTTGCCTAACACCATTTGAACCTCGTTTTAAGATTCCGACTCCGAACTCTGATTCTTTGTTTATCACCTTGATGCCTCTTCGGGCATTCTGAAAACCTCCCTGACGATGATATACTTGACCCATTTTGTTATTTGTCATTTGCTTTGATAAACGTTTATAAATCTTCCGACCCTATTTGATTTCGTCTCACCCATCTATGTCCCTATGAGAAGTCTTGTGGTTGTGACCACGAGTATAAGAATGTTTCCCCTCATTTTTGAATGATAAAGATTTGATTTGTGATCCGTCTTTCCTTGATTAGTTAAACTTCGATTCTATTCTGATAAGAAATTGGGTGATTGAGTATTCCAATATTGACAACTACCCTTCTATGTCTCACTTTTGGCGTTTGAAACAATTTTGAACTCCCTACTACAATTACCTACTGTTAAACCTTGGCTATCACTATTATTTTCCCTACCGGACCTGGAGTTGACAACAACGGCAGCTACCCTTAAGAGTGAAGACATTGGCGATGCAGAAGAAGAAATGCTAGTCAAGAGGGCGAGCCTGGAGCTGATGAAGACGTGCAGTCTCACTTCCCTATTCATCTTGGTTGTACTAAGATGAATTGAGAGCAGAGGCAGACTGGATGATGAAGAGATTTAAAGATCGTGCCAGAAATTCACATTACTCCATCACAGTGTCAAGAAGAAGTGCCGAAGGCTTGAGGGACCAGACTCAAGTTTATCACCCCTTGTCACCGTATGATCAGATGGACAAGCGTAGACAGACTACTCGGACTTGGAGGAGATTTTGAAATTCGGTATTCGAGCGGACAATTTTGGAATGATCATTTGTGGTTGGATGAGTTGCTTTCGTGAAGGACGAAGTTATTGATGGCGTGTTCACTTCTGCTTAACCCACTTAAGCTCCCGTTACCTGATGATAAGATCCTTTGAATGATTTGAGTTCTCCATTAGTATTTCCGTTTAGTGTTCTTTCTGCGTATGTTGGATGACGGTTTTGTCAGGAGAATTTTGATGTATTGTGAAAGACCTGACGCTTTGGACGACGTACTTCCTTGATGCTTACTAATTCCGTTACGTTATTTGTACGATCTGTTTCCCTGATTTTGAATTCGTAATGATGACCGACTCGGACCAACCCTAGGATGTATAATGGACTGTTAGGTGGTTGTTAGATGCTTATTCACGACTTGAGATAAAGTATGACCATCATGAAGGTATACTCATATGATGCTGGTATTATGACGAGTAGCTAACGTGATAATACTTACGCCATATGACGTACCCTCATTGTGATCATAGGATATTTCGAGGAGTGCCTTAGAAACCTTAGAAATTCTGATATCTGATTGAGACTTTAGGATTCATTCTACCTATACGCGTAATCTGCTTTCACCGTTTTGCGATTTGATACGTCAGGATTCTCGACACGCGTTTGCTGACCTCTGTATTTCCGATAAGAATCTTAGTTCCTGTTGTAGGATTTTCTGTCGTTTGATGTAATCAAACAATCTGTTTTCCGTCTGTATGGACTCTATCTGCTAACACGAACAAGTACACCTATGTTTTGCCATATATACGTCTAACATTCGATGAATCTGTTCATGATGATCTGTTGTGAATTATGGTCTGTCCTTTCTGAAGAAACCGAAACTATTTATGATTATCAAGATAGAGTCATGAGAAACTAGTCATTCAATTTCCGATCGCAGTCCGTTATGCTTTCCTTTTCGTTTCACTCCATTTTCGAGGACGAAAATTTTTTTTTAGAGGGGAAGAAGTTGTAATACCCAAAAATCTGAAACATGTAAAAAGACTAAAATGCCCCTACAATCTTAAAAATTGATTAATGAGTTTATAAAACACCAAATTGATCCCGAAAATTTGGAAATGAACAAGTTATGAAACCAAATAATTTATGTTACTACATTTTAACATTTTGGAGAGTACAAAAATCACATAAACACACAATTAAATTAAAAGGGCCGATTTACACATGTTATGTATTATTATTAATATTATTAATTCTATATATATATCAAATAATATCAAGATAAGTACAACATTAATTTAGAAAATCTTCTATCCAGAAATATGACAAATCTTGGGCCAAAAGTTTTGTCCCCCCCCCCTAGCCACACGGTTTTAATATAATTTCTTTAATTACTTTACCGAAAACCCTAATTAAGCACACATAATTTCGTACCACATTCATCCGACTTTCTAAAATTCGTGGAATATTTTTCTGAGGTTTTTCATCATCTTAAGGAGCTAATAAAATTGGTTTGAAGGTTTGGGAGTCATTGGTTTGATCGTGAGATTTTTGGGTAGCTCGATATTCCATCCGAAGGGTTATTTTCCTTTTGGCTCATCCACGCGTTCAATCCTTGGTTTGGTATTTTTCTCATGCTTATTTTATCATATAAGACCTATGAAAAATGTAGGATTCGAATCATGCAAGGTTTAGTGGGTCGTTTAAATTATAAATGTCTAAAACGGGTTAAATATCTAAAACATGCTATACGATTTTTTTGGGCTATGTTATTAAATTTTATAGGTTCTATGATCATCAAATAAGCTGGGAAAAATATTTCTTCGAATTATAGAAGCATATGTTAATCATTGTGAATTTAAAGTGTTAAAACGTGTGTAATTTCTAATATATGCTAATCGAATTTTCTGGGCATGAGAAGTATTTTATCTAAGCTCTATAAAATTCATATGATCTGGGAAAAATGATGGTTCGAATTATAGAGTCCAAGATTGGTCGTGGTTAATTTTGTTTGTAATCGGGTAAAAATAAATCGAATGAAAAAAATAAAACCCTAGGGTTTTCGATTAGGGTTTGTGTTTTGGATCTGGAACTTGGTTCATAGATGTCTAATTAATGATGAGGTAATGATTGAATGAGGATTTGGCAAGCTAGGGTTAGGGTTTGTAAACTAAAAAGGGTTATCGATTGGAAAATAAAATCAAAGGATGTGTTTTGCCAAATATGAAACTTGTGGGTTATTTTTGTAAACAGTAAAATAAGGTGATAAAACGTATAAAAATAAGTGTGAGGGTGAAACATGTAATTTTGGACATTTAAAGGATTATTCGATTTGATATTAAAATTAAAAGGGTATGTTTTGTAATTTCTAAAACTTTAGGGTTTAAAAATGTAACTTATTAAACTATGAGGTTGATATGGTAAGATATGTAAGTTAAGGGACTAATCTTGCTAAAATATGAAATTGTGATATTTACATTTAAAACCTTATACTTTATTATATTTCCAATTAAGTCCTTAACTTATATTAAATTATAAAACTAAACCCTAAAAACATATAATTTAATTATTTAAAGTACTTAAACATATAATGATGTAAAATCTGATAAAATAAGTAAATCTGCTAATAAATGGAAAGATAACTAAAAATGGTAATCTGAACTTGAACCTCTTCGTAATTCCGTCTTCTACTTCTTTAGGTGCGAAGAAGGAGAAGCATTGATTCTGTTCCGTGTTTGTTCTTTTGCTTGTTTACTTTGCTTGCTCATAAGGTACAGATACTCTGCCCTTTTTCAGTAAGGGTGTCTTATTCCCTTGATATGATTTCGATTTCTGATTCGTTTAAGATTCCCAAAGCCATTGCTATGTTCCCTTGGTTGTGAACCTTTGATATGATCCTTTGCTTTGTATACATTGATCTGATAAACTCTGATTTGGACCTTTGGCATTACATCTGATATATCTGTTATGAACCATCTGTTATGGACCTTTAGATATGATATTCTGATTTGATTTGATATCTAATTCTTAGTTTGATACCCGAGCCAAAATTTGTGACCCTAGCCATGAAGGTAACATGGCCATGTCATTGATGCACCGATGGCATGACTCTAGTGTGGTTGAGTGATGTTCCACACCGTCCCTTATCTGTTATCTGCTATGGCCATTATTATTATTTGTCTGCAGGGGCGTATGGATGCATCCTAGATCTGATCTGTTTAGTGGATTTAACATGATTGATTTATTATTGTCTGGTGATTGGTACTGTGTGCGATACATGCCCTTCACATATATCTGGGAGCTAGCTACCCCATTTGAAGAATGAGGACACCCTTCATATTATCTGATTATCTGAGAGGTCGCCCCTCTATATGATTATGAAGATGTGGTTACTATATCTGATTTGTCTGGGCTCGTGGTGGATTACTATCCTATTCTATTTTCTTTACACTTTCACATTGTTATACCTTATGATATTTTCCCATTACACCATATCTTATTTCTGTTTCGTTATCATTACTTCGTATATGTATCTGTTCACTGAGCTTTTTAAGCTCAGCCGCATTTCTTTTCCTGTGGCAGGTTCTTACTTGGAAGCTGGGTTTGAGTGAAGAGACCTTTGGACTTAGAAGACTTTGATAGTATTCTGAAGTAGAGGCTATTAGAAGGTGATGAGGCGAAAAGTGTACCGCTTTTAAGGGGTCATTTAAGCCCGAAATCGTGTTTATTTGATTAAATATTGCCCTAAATCGTTCCTTTTGTCATTTTAGGTACTTTTGAGGAGAAATCTGGAAAAGGAGGCATTTTGGACGTTTTTGGAGCATTAAAGTGAAGAAAACGGCAAAGTCTCAAAATCGGCTGGAATTTACCTTTGATGGCGTCATAATCATCTCTTGACGGCGTCATGCCTTGGCAAGAAAAGTTGGATGTGAAATTTACTCATGACGGGCCAGTGAGTTAGCATGAGAATTCTGACGGCGTCACGCTTTAACTAAATCAAGGGCGTCACGGCTTAAATCATAAGGGGACGGCGTCACGTTCATGATCCGACGGCGTCAAGCCTTGATAAGCCAGAATGGATTTTTGAAGAGCTAAAGAGGGACGGCGTCAAGAAGGTCACCCGGGAACCCTAAAAGCGGCGAGGTGACGGCGTCACAATGCATAAGGTGACGCCGTCATATCCAAAAATCTATATATAGTTTTCTAATCTTTTGTCATTAAAGGGAGCTTAGTGTGTGGAATTTTGGGATAAAACCCTAAGACGATTTTAGCTACTTTTTCAGGGCTTTTTGCCTTGAGATCTTCCATGTTTCATTGAAAGATAAGTTATCAATTAATCATTCAATATGTCTATGTGTTGTTTGATTCTATCTTATGCTTGTCTTTTGTTTAACATGTTAGGCTAATTTTATCTTGTGTTTGCTTAGATCTAATGAAACTTAGCTATTGATTATTGGTTGTTAGTGTGTTGTTAGTTGTATTGGATGATTGTTTATCTATGTTAGGCTTAAGAAAACTGGCTAACTTCCTATTCGGTAACTTGCTTGAACGTCTTAAGAAACATGAACCAAACGCGTACTAAAGGTTTTTATGGTTGTATTTAATGCACAAGCGAATTCTAGTGATCCCATGTTAGGAGCTTCCTAGCC